>CM046436.1:49603642-50043310 GCA_025506505.1 Flaveria sonorensis
CATACATACATACATACATACATCATACATACATACATACATACATACATACATACATACATACATACATACATACATACATACTACATACATACATACTACGTACACATATACATCCATACATACATACAAAAATACATACATACATACATACATACATACATACATACATACATACATACATACATACATACATACACATACATACATACGTACATATATACATACATACATACTTACATACATGCATACATGCACACATGCATACATGCATGCATACATACATGCATACATACATGCATACATAGATACATACATATATACATACATAGATACATACATAGATACATACGTACATACATACATACCTACATACATACATACATACATACATACATACATACATACATACATACATACATACATACATACATACATACATACATACATACATACATACATACATACATAGATACATACATACATGCATACATACATACATACATACATAATAGATACATACATACAAACATACAAACATACAAACGTACATACATACAAACATACATACATACATACATACATACATACATACATACATACATACATACATACAAACATACATACATACATACATACATACATACATACATACATACATACATACATACATACAAACATACATACGTACATACATATATACATACATACATACAAACATACATACATACATACATACTGTGACATCCGGTAATTTTCCGTTACCAAACTTCGTTAGTTCCGTTAAGTCTTGCATACACGTGTCGGGAGCACACACTAGTTGTCGTTAATGTTGGTGACTTAATAATAATTAATAATGATAAACTAATTATAATTTAACTGGTTACGTGATTATCAAGTTGTGCTTATGTGATTATGTGATTTAAATGCTTATTGTGAACTTTATCACGTAAAGTGGAAACGTGTGTGTTTAATCCGTATGTTTTGTATCTAGTGAAGATAATGCATATGATTATTATTGTTAGTTTATATGCTTATTATTCTAGTTAAAAATGCTTAAGAGTATTTAAAAGTCTAATTTTTATAAAATACAAAATGCAAGGGTTTAAAGGGTAATTATGCAAAATTAAATAGGATTAAAACACAAAACTCTAACCCTAATAGCCCATCGGCCGCGACCTACACTCCCTCTCCCTCTCCTCTTCGAATTCGACCAAGAACAAGTGAGTAAGCCTCGGATTAGATCGATTTCAAGGGTTAGAAGACACTAGAAGCATCAAAGCTTGTTCCTTTTTGCGATTTTAAGGTTAATTTCGTGTTTCTTTCATGTATTTTGTTCAAGCCGAAAGTTTTGTGTGATTTGGATGAATTGGAGGTCGAATGTTGTTTGTTTGTTGATGTTAATGTGTTTGTTAGATAGAATGCATGCTAATTAACGTCAAGTATGTAATAAAGTTTGGATTTTGGTTGTTTGTTCATATGATTATCTTTGGCCGAGAGTTTGAAGCGATTTTGGATCGAAGTGATGTTGAATGTTGGTTGTTTAATGTTGTAATGATGCTAGTTAGGTGGTATGCATATTAGTTAACGTCGATTTTGCGTGAAAGCTTCGATTTTGATTTATGGTTCATAGGTTACTAAGAATAGTAACTTTATTTTGCATGAATTGATGATTTGATGATGTATGAATGTTATGGATGTGTTTGTGATGATGATTAGATGCTAGGTTGATGATATGAACAATTGAAAAACAAGAAGATGTCTTATAGTTCATACATTGCTAAAAATAGTAACTTTTAGTGTTGGACGTTGATGAATCATGATGATTAAGTGTTGTTGATCATGTTTAGATGTTGTCATGGACTTGAATTGGTATGTAAATGATGAATCCATGAATGTATTGGGTGTTTGATGAAATTGGGATGTACTTTCCAAAAAGGGAAACTTTATTTGTGCAAATTCTTTAATTGGATGATTTGAGCATGTTTGGGATATTAGGATCATGCTAGTGTGTTCATGGATGGTTTCTAAGGTGATTAAATGTGTTGTTTAGGTTATAGGGATGTTGATTTGGTTTGTTACCTGTTTTGGCCTGTTGTGATTCGCATGACTTGTATGGTATCTAGTTGTATGATGATCTAGGCAGTACATGTGGTTAATGATGTGCTATATGTAACCAAGTGGTATGTTGATCATGTATGATATGCTATTGTGTTAGTATTAACGAATTATCACCTATAATGTCACCAACGGGTCAACTGGGTCAAATGTGTCTTCTTAGGGTTTCATATTGATTCTGTGTACACGTACTTATGTACTCATGTGTTCTAGGTGACCTTTGAAGGTTGTCTTTCCCCTCTTTCTTTCAAGTTAAGCTCTAAGTTAATTCTTGCACGCATCAGGTGAGTTCTTGCCCCACTCATTTTACCTAATCTCTTTTGGGGGAGATAGCATACTGTTAATCACAAACGCTTTTATATATGAGTGTGTATAATATTGATATAGTGCTGTTTACCATGGAAAGTCCTCACACTTTCGGATTGTTAATATTGACTAGCGGGGAAATTTTGGGTAGTACTACTGGGTCTGATGAGCCCCACCTGTGTGACTCGAGGTCATACGAGTGCAATTTTGTCCTAACTTATATTCGTCACGACCTGGTAAGTCGTGACGGGAGGCAACAAACGTAACACAGTCAGCTTCGATCGCGAAATCACTATGATTAATATTTTTATGTTAATAGACTAGCTATCTATTGCAATACACTACTTATGCTCTGGAAACTGTTGATTGGTTTATATTTTAATGCAAACTCTTGAACTCACCAACCATGTGTTGACTTGTTTAGTATGCTATTCTCAGGTTAAGGTTGGCAGTTGCCTAGGAGCACGCACGTCAGCATTGTTGAGTTGTCTACATTTGCCTTGTTTACAAATTTGGGATTATTTTCATATTAAATAATTGTGTTTGGGGCGCGTATGTTTTGCGCATTCTCTTTACATACTACTTGTTTTGGGTTTTCTGGTTTTAAAAACGCTTCCACAGTATTTTAAACGTTAACTCTGGTTCTGTTTATTTATCATATAGAGTCGTTCTTGGTAACTAATGACTGAGATCCTGGTATGTCGCGCGCCTCGCGGTAAAACCCCGCACGCGGATTTTGAGGGTGTGGCAGATTGGTATCAGAGCCATTGGTTATAGGGAACTAGGTTGCATACACACACTAGACTATAACCGCACAGTTGTTAGTTACTCATCGCTTACTATCCTTACTGTATACTCATTGGCATACGCAACACGTACTTCGCAGCATGGCATCGTCGTCCAGAAATTTAGGCAAGAGACCTGCACGATCTGAGTCACCTCCTACTTCTCCCGTACCTGATAGGGGATTTAACTGGCCTCGACATCCTTATCCTCCTGGCGAGATAGACTGGAATCAGCCTTTCATACCTCCTGAGCTCGATCCTCCGCGGAACTAGGATTTCTACCCCACCTACATAAACCGTATGGCTTATAGAGAGCGCGTACCACCAGTAGCACCTACACGACCTAGGACTAGGTCATCAACCGCCTCTACTTTGCCTACACTTCCTACCTTGAGCATCCCTCTGGAGCAGGCATTTGCAGCCCTAGTAGCCACACTGGACACAGAGCGACAGCGGATTAGAGGACTCACTGATGAAAAATCTGCATTACGATCTGAGATGCGTCAGCTGCGTTTCCAGGTGGAGACGCTTCAGGAGCGACTCTCGATGGCCATTGGTGGACATCATACTCTGGCAGGCAACGTGGTAGCACTTAGTGGGCGCATGGACGCACAGGATCACCATAACGTTGTGATCGATGATAGGTTTGCTGATTTAGAGGCACAACTAGCAGCACTTCAGGTTGTTGAAGCCCCTGCACCTTTGGTGGACCCTGATGAGGAAGACCCAGAAGAGGAACCCGAGGAAGCCCCCGAAGAAGAACCAGCAGAGATGGATGAGGACAGTGATAGATCTGACGTACTGGACTGATCCTACTTTTAAATGACTTAGACTATGTAGTGTTTCTTTTCTTTGAAACCTATGTGGGAAGGGTTGTTTCCCACCCAACTGACAAACTTAAATTTTGACATTGATGGAATATTTTGTGACTCAATTGCAATTTATTTATCTTTGATTATTATTTCTGTTATAAATGTTGTGGTTGTGGTGAATACATTATTTCTTATTGTTTACTGTACCTTGATGAGATTAATGTGTTGGATGTTACTCATTATTGTAATTGTGAAATTTAAAATGAAATATGGACGCACGTGGAAGAGGACGTGGGCGTGGTCGTGGACGTGGCGCCGGAGGCCGTGGAGCCGGAGGCCGTGGAGCCGGAGCCATAAACATGACGCCTGCGGAATTGGCGGCATTAATTAATGAACATGTTCAGGCGGTAGTGGTTGCTGCCCAACCGGGAAAACCAGCAGGTAAATGATAACAAGAGGTTAAACTAGTTATTCTAGTTAATTGCCTAGGATATCTGACTAATGTTTGGGATTGTCAAAACAGGACCACCACCATGTACCTACAAGTCCTTCATGGACTGTAAACCCCATACCTACAGCGGGACGGAAGGAGCTGTAGGGCTTGTAAGGTGGTTTGAGAAGACAGAGTCTGTCTTCACGAAATGCAACTGCCCGCCTGCTGATCAGGTGAAGTATGCCACCGGGACATTGGAAGGCGCAGCACTTTCCTGGTGGAATGCCCAGGTACAAATGTTGGGTCAAGCCATGGCCAATAAACTACCTTGGGATGAGTTTAACGGGATTATGACCGAAGAATACTGCCCCGAAATGAAGTGCAGAAACCGGAGATTGAGTTCTGGCAACTCAAAATGCAAGGCTCAGAAATTGAAGCCTACACGACCCGTACTCATGAGTTAGCTACTTTATGCCCAAGGATGGTGAATGAAATGCACAAGAGAGTTGAGCATTATATACAGGGATTGGTGCCCGAAATTCAAAGTATGGTAACTGCTTCTAACCCCACTACTATACAACAAGCTATCCGAACAGCCCACAGGCTGACTGATCAAGCAGTCGAGCAAGGTCGATTACCTAAGCGGGGCACGGTGGCAAGCGTGCCCGACCATAAACGCAAGTGGGATGGTTCAAGCAACAAGGGATCGTCATCCAGCAGCCAATCTCAACCACAGCAACAGCAGCAAAGTCAGCAACAGCAACAACAACGGAAGTTCGATAACAATCGAAGCTTCAACCAGGCAACTCCCTCAAATCAAGGACCCGGTGGGTATGGCGGAAGACAGCCGAAGTGCAACCGGTGTAACTACCACCATGTGGGTCGATGTGATAACTTCAAGTGCCAACGTTATGGGAAGATTGGTCACGTAGCCAAAGACTGTCGGGGTGAACTGATGAAAAAGTCTCAACAATCACAAGAAACTCCGAAAGGTTGTTTTGAGTGCGGAAAAGAAGGCCATTACAGACGCAACTGTCCCCAAGCTTAAGAGGAATGGTAATGGCAACAACAACAATGGGAACAACAGCAACAATAACAATGGCAACAACAATAACAACAACAATGGTAATGGCAACAACAATGGTGGAAACAACAATGGAGCCAAAGGAAGAGCCTTCGTCATTGGCTCAGGTGAGGCTCTAAACGACCCTACAACAGTAACTGGTAAATTTTCGGTTAATGGTTGTTTTGCTACAGTATTATTCGATACCGGAGCCGATAGAAGTTTCGTGTCCACTAGGTTCTGTAGTCTTTTAAGTGATATGCCCTCAGCCTTAGAAACTAATACACCATGGAGTTAGCTGACGGTACACAGATTCACGTAACGCATATTCTTAGAGACTGCAAGATAGAGCTTGCTGGTCATACATTCACCATAGATTCATGCCTATTACGTTAGGAAGCTTTGATGTGGTAATAGGCATGGATTGGCTTTCCGATAAACAAGCGGAAGTCATATGCCACGAGAAGATCATACGGATTCCCATTGGTGAAGAAGTCCTTACGGTCTGAGGTGATAGGAGTGGTGCGGTGATAGGCATCATCTCGTTTATGAAAGCACAGAAGTTGTTACGAAAGGGTCGAATATTAGCACTCGTCACAGATAAACAGGTCTAGGAAAAGAAGATAGAGGATATCCCCGTAGTTCGTGAGTTTCCCGAGGTGTTTCCGGAAGACCTGCCTGGATTACCGCCTCATCGTCAAGTTGAATTCCAGATTGAGTTGACTCCGGAGCCGCTCTAATTGCGAGAGCACCGTACCGATTAGCTCCGAACAAACTGCAGGAATTATCCGCCCAACTATAAGAGTTGTTGGATAAAGGGTTTATCCGACTGAGTTCGTCGCCCTGGGGAGCACCAGTTCTATTTGTGAAGAAGAAGGATGGTACATTTCAAATGTGCATTGACTATAGGGAACTGAGCACCAGTTCGGAGGGCTTTTGGTATTCTGCCTTTACCTTGGTACATGTCAAGCATTTTCTCACATAGGTGGCTATTTCTATTTTCATACCAGGCCACCAATAGTTTATTCTTAGATCCTTATACATCTTGTCATTCCCAGTGTGAATGGAATACTTTGATTTGTGAGCTTCATCTAGAATGATGTCTCTTAGTCCTAGCATCGGGATCCACGCCCTTCCGTTCAACCTCATTATTCCGTCTTCTGAGATGTTTAGTTGTTTCTCCATCCCCTTTAATCCTTTTTTTTTCATAGTTTTCCTCATTCATAGCCTGTTTTTGGTTTCTTTGTATTTGGTCTTTCAAATTGATTTGTGCCTTCATTCGTAAAGCACGGACCCTAAGCGGTTTAGCCCTTTCCTTTCTACTTAAGGCATCGGCTACTACGTTTGCCTTTCTGGGGTGGTATCGGTTTTCATAATCATAGTCGTTCAGTAATTCCACCCATCTTCTTTGTCGCATGTTGAACATCTTTTGATTAAAAATGTGTTGTAGGCTTTTGTGATCGGTGAAGACCACACACTTCGGGCAATACAGGTAGTGCCTCCAAATTTTTAGCGCAAATACTACGGCTCCTAATTCCAAGTCATATGTGGTGTAGTTTTGCTCATGCACCTTTAATTGTCGTGAAGCATATGCTATCACCTTTCCTCTTTGCATCAGGACACAGTGGTATAAGGCATCACAATATACTGTGAAATCATCGTTCCCCTCGGATAGGGACAGGATCGGTGCACTACATAGTTTCTACTTTAGGGTTTCAAAGGCTTCTTGTTGCTTTGGTTCCCATTTGAATTTAGTGTTTTTCTGGGTTAGGTACGTCAATGGCTTGGCAATTCTCTAGAACTTTTCTATGAATCTTCGATAGTAACCGGCCAACCCTAGAAATTGTCGTACCTCGGTAGGGGTCTTAGGTGGCTCCCACCTCTTAATGGCCTCAATCTTGGAGGGATCAACTTGAATTCCTTTCTTGCTTACTATGTGACCCAGAAACTGCACTTCTCGCATCCAGAACTCACACTTTGAGAACTTGGCATATAGCCGCTCAGTTCGCAGTAATTCTAAAATCAACCTTAAATGTTGTTGGTGTTCCGCCTCGGTTTTGGAGTATATTAGTATATCGTCTATAAATACTATCATGAATTTGTCCAAGTATGGCTTACACACCCTACTCATGAGGTCCATGAATACTGCCGGTGCGTTGGTTAAACTGAAAGGCATCACTAAGAATTCACAGTGCCCGTACCTTGTTCTAAATGCAGTTTTTGGTACGTCATCCTCCTTGATTCGTAACTAATGATACCCTGACCTCAAGTCTATCTTGGAGTAATATCATGATCCTTGGAGCTGATCAAACAAGTCATCAATCGTCTAGAGTGGGTATCGGTTTTTGATTGTGACTTTGTTTAGCTCTCGATAGTCAATGCACATTCTTAGGGTTCCATCTTTCTTTTTGACAAATAGGACTGGAGCTCCCCAAGGTGAGAAGCTTGGCCTGATGAACCCTTTGTCCATAAGTTCTTACAGTTGCATCATCTACTCTTGCATCTTCGACGGGGTTAGTCTATAGGGTGATTTGGCTACCGGTGCTGTTCCGGTATCTGTTCGATGCGAAACTCAACCTGCCTGTGTGGAGGGAGTCCTAGTAATTCATCAGGAAATACGTCCACGAACTCTGACACTATAGGGACATCCTCGAGCCGCTTTTCCTCTTTAGTAGACATTACATAGGCCAGGTATGCAATGCATCCTTTCCTCAGGCACTTATTGGCCTTTATGCATGAAATGATGTTCATGTCCCGTCTTGGTCTCTCACCATATATGACGAGAATATCTCCTTCAGGTAGGGGAATTTTTACTAGTTTCTTGTCACATATAATTTTAGCCTTATTTTTCGCCAGCCATTCCATTCCCACTACTATGTCAAACCCTCCTAGTTCTACCGGTATTAAGTCTATGGGGAATTCATGCTCGTCTAGTTCTATCATGCACCTAACGATTGTCTCATCAGCTTTAACTAACGTTCGTTTGCTAGTTCTACGGTATATGTGTCGGCTAGTCTAGAGGAGCTTAATTCAATTCTTGGTCTAAAGCTTGTAGAAACAAAGCTTCTATTAGCCTCGGTGTCAAATAGTACATAAGCATAATGATTGTTTACTAGGAACGTACCGGTCACAACTTCGGGCTCCTCCCTGGCAACTTCTGCATTCATCACGAATGCTCTCCCCTTAGGGCGTCCTACCGCTGGTTTCTTGGCCTTTAGTTTGGGGAAATCAGGGCGGATATGCCCAGTTTCGCCACACTCGTGGCATCTCACCGGCCCTGGGTTTCGGACTTGCATTCCCTTTCTAAATGACCTGGTTTGTTGCACTTGTAGCACACGATGGTCTTGCCTTCTTTGACCTGTAGTTTAACCACCATCCTCGCCTTAGACATCCCTAGGTGATGGCTTCCGCATTTTCCACAAAACGGTTGCTTTCCTAAATAGGGTTTCTTTCCTTCCTGTTGTCGATTTGCCATATTTCTCTCACTTGAACTCCCACTAATGGAGCGGAAATTCTCCCATTTTCATTTTGCTCCTACATTCTCTATACCTCTCGCTCCCTTGCATCTCACAAATTCATCATTTAAGGTTGCCAATATCTCCACCGTTTCCTGAAACGTCTTGGCTTGGCTGCCTTCACCATTCCCTGAATCTTTGGAGTTAATCCCCACACATACCTGCCAATCTTTTAGATTCAAGAGTCACCAAGTGCGGTACAAGCAGTGACAGCTCATTAAATCGGTTGGTGTATTCCAAGTGTGCCGTGCCTTTCATCTCTAGACCTAAAAATTCAGCCTCCATCTTTTCAATTTCATTAATCGGACAGTAACATTCCATCGTCAAGCTTTTAAATATTCCCATCTCATCCGGTTCATCATGTTTCTCCCTCGGGTTTGCAACAGTGTGTTCCACCAATTCAACGCTCCGTTCTTGAGGGAGTGCGTGGCAAACCTTACCTTGTTTACCTCAACACAATTGCTTATATCCAGTACTGCTTCCATTTCCTCTAGCCATCTTATCGTTCCTGTCGTGCCTTCATTTCTATAGTAGTCCCTTGGTTTGCAGGCCATGAATGCTTTGTAGTTACAACCAATTCATATACGGGCTTCTTCCTATTTATCCTCATTGTTGTTTCCATCTTTGTTTTCTTCCCCCTCATGGGTTACATTAGGGTTTCACTCGGCGTTCACATGGGCAGTTATAGTGGGCAGAGCGTTAACAATGGCTTCGGCTATTAGTTGTTGCAGTCTAGTTTCTTGATCGATGTTGCGGTTGGTGCTGGGGTCATCATTGGTGTGGTGAGTATCATTGGTGGTTTTCATTGGTAGTTTCATCATGTCGGTTGGTACGAGCTCCTGATCGAGTGGTGACACCACCCCTAGCATTTGGAGCACGTCCTCGTCCTCTTCCCCACGGCATGGCTAAAATAAACATTGCATAGGATTTTAAACTCAAGGGTTTTATAGCTAACAGTTATCATAGTTTCATAACCAATCATATTATACAAGTAAAGAAGTCCAACATATCCCATCAAGTAATCATCAATAATCTTAACCATAGCAAAGTCGTTATGAATACAAAATTAAGTTCAAAATACAACCAGGTGCGACATGAGGGAACATTCACCCATGCCCTACAGAATACATAATTTATTCAAAATTTGAATAGTGCATAATAAAATAATAAATGACATGTCAATAACGGCGGTGGCAGTGACGAGTCCATGAGTTGAGCACATACTTATGGGCAGCTCGGTAAAGCTTCCTCCTCATTTTTTCCAGTAAGGACACCTCCTCGTCCCACTCTTCCTTCAGGGTGTCGTAGTGTTGGTGTCGTCGCCATACCTCGTCCATGGTGGGGTCTCCAAACAATGGTCTTGAGTGGTACTGGGGCGGATCAGCAAACATCTGGTGAGACGCACTAGAATAGCGTGCCGACTCGTCATAGGGGTCTGCGTAGTATCTTGATAGGGCTAGATGGAAGCTATGACGCGCTATCACGTCATGCTTATAGGGTCCAGCCGGATGCTGAGAAGCTGGTACTGGTGGCAATGGTGGTGCGGCTGGTTGTGGCGGCACCCCGGTCAGTCCTGTAACCAAGTTACCCCATTCCTCCTGGAATGTGGGGACGTGTTTGATGAATATTCGAGCGGTTTGCCTCGTACTTGGTGCCACGTCTTCATCCTCGTCAGGTCGTAAGGAACTGTCCCGGATGGTCGCCAACGATGCAACATGTCTTTTGAGGTTCGGACTCCCCATTTCCTATCCTGGCTAGGATCGGGCATTATGTGCTTAGGGGGCCCTTAGGTACCAATAGGGTCCATATACTGTGGCCCAAGAGGGGCATACTCCCCAATCTATGTGACAGGGGGGCTTCTCGAAGGTCCGGCACCCAATCAGGTAGGAATGTGGGTGGTGGGATAGGGTTGGTAATAGTGGGGGGTCGGACAAGACGATCGCTGATAAAATGGTCTTCTCGTCTGGTTTCCTGTTCCATCTAAATAAGCAATCCAAGGTAATATAAACAAAAGTGATAGTACATATATATTATATATTCCAAAAAATCAAAAATACAGCAAGACTTATTCAAAATTAAATAAATGCAAAGTTAGGAACTTTCCGCGGATCATACTTAGGTGAAGATCAAGTATAGGTTGGACTCACCATAGATTAGATATTATTATGTTTAATTGTAATAGGTTTAATGTTAGTTTCCTTTTGTAAGTTTGTTATGTTTCCTGCCCAGCGAAACTATGAGCGAAACTGTAGTTTCGCTCATAGCAAGCTGCTAGTTTCACCCGGCGAAACTGTCAGGCTCTGCCGGGCGAAACTGTGTCAGTGGCAGAATAGTTTCGCTGACAGCGAAAACTGTCAGCGAAACTATACCTACTATATATTGTTTGATCTTGTTCTTTGTTGGCAATCCTTGCAAAAACCCTAAACGTTTATCATTGTTGCAAGTCTCTTTGTAAGCTGGTTCTTCACAGAAATATATTGAGCTTTGTTACCTTTTAATGTATTGGATCATTATTGCTTTATGATTGAATACTTTGGTTATTCTTCTTCATCATTGTGTTTGTTTGGCATTATTGTTGATATTGAACGAATCAACCACACAAGTGTACTGATATTCGATCAAATGGACCAACAAAATGGTATCAGAGCCTAGTGCTCTTGATTGTTTGAGGTTTTTTTTTTTTGGTTATTTTTGTTCAAAATCAATATTTCATCATTTGGGGTCACATGGGTGTTTTTGTCTTGGAATTTGATTGAAATTGGTTTTCTTGTTTGGGAAAGCCTTGGTAATCATCAGATCTCAAGTTCATCGAGATTGGGTGATTTCAGATTGATTTCGTGTTCAAAAAGTTTTTCAGATTCAACGGGCGAAACTAGTGTTCTTCCAGCGAAACTATCAGCTTCATCCAGCGAAACTACAAGTGTTTTACATCTTGTGTTAGTTTTGAGCCTCTCAGCGAAAGTACAATTTTTGAACGAAAGTTCAGTGGTGCTAGTGTTCAACTTTCAAGCGAAATTGCCGCCGAAATTATCTCTGAACGAAAGTTCAAGCTTGTTTCTTGCGAAACTGTCGCCGAAACTAAGCATTTTCAGGGATTGGCTAGCGAAACTGCTGCCGAAATTTCTAGCGAAAGTCTGCCGAAATTGCTGCAGCGAAACTAGTGTCTCTCTGCGAAACTAGATTACTCTAGTGTAATTGCATTTTCTTCCTGCGAAACTAGTTCTATCCAGAAAACTGCATTTCTTCTGCGAAACTATCATGGCTAAGATGACTACTCTCACTCTTGCTGATCTTGAAAGTGTGGCACCAACAGACCACCGAGACTCATCAACGGAGACAATTTGAAGATTGGAAGAGATGTCTCAAGGCCTTTTTCTTCTACACGGATCACAATCAATGGGAATCAATCATCTCTGGTCCACACATACCAACCGTTACTGTTGGTGATGTTGTATCTCAGAACAAGGACCCAGCTACCTTCAATGAAAGAGATCTAAAGTTGATTGACAGAGATCAGAAAGCCTTTGGAGCCTTAACTCTATGCCTAGCACCAGACATCTACAATCGTTTTGCTGAACACAAGAATGCTAAGTCTCTTTTTGATGCTCTCTGTGAGTTTTATGATGGAAATGAAGTTGGTGAAAGATAAGAGTATTCAAGCTGAAAAGGAGTTCAACTTTTGTGGGATACAAGAATGAGAGTCTCACAGATCTTACAAACCGTTTTCTGACTTTCGAGCACACTGAAGAAATATGATAAGAAACTTTCAAATAGTGAGCAGGTGAACAGGTATTAGACTCTCTCCCACCTCAGTGGAGTTTACAGGTGCGGATGTTAAAGCAAGAAAGAGGTTTCACTGACTATAAGCTTATGGACATCATTAATAAGCTTAAATCATTTGAATTGGACATGAAACGAAGGGAGTTCAATCAGACCTTGATGCCTTCACCTGGTTTCACTCAGAATGCTGCACTACTTTCTTCCGCTGCAAGCTCTCCAGTGCAGACATCACGATAAGGAGGAGTGAATAATGGTGATCATTCTGGTGGTAGTGTTAATGGTGGTAGAGATCAAGCCAACTCAATAGCAAATGCTGGAACGTCAATTCCATCTGAAACGATGGCTCTATTTGGCATGTTCGTTCAGAGTTACGAGGCATTAGTGGCTGGAGAGTTGAAAGGAAGAGGAATGACAATGGAGGATATGTATCAGGTGGATCCTGATGATCTAGAAGAGACTGACATTCAGTGGCAAATGATGATGTTGACTCTCAGAGCTCGAAGATTTATGGAGAGAACTGGTAGAAAGAATTTTGGAGGTCAAGGCTCTAACTCCAAATTGGGATTTGATAAATCCAAACTAAGGTGAATTCAAACGTTGAAATGTCCATTGCCAATTGTCACTGATCAAAGCAATTCAGGAATCCCAAGATTGACCTCAAGTGGAGATAAAGAAGAAATGAAACAGAAGAAAGAGACAGCTTTGATCTCTAACTTTGATTGGAGTGCAGAAGTAGAAGAGATGAAAGAAGAAATTAATCAAGCGTTGGTGGCTGAGATTGTTGAAGAAAAGGAGAAGGTGAACTATGAGGAAAAGTTTGATCCATTCAAAGAATTTAGAAGTGAAGCTGAAGTGGCTGGGGATAGTCAGAAGTGTGTAAAGATAGTTCAAGATAAAGACTTAAAATAAACGAGTCAAAATATTTTGTTAAATTAAATGAAGCTTTAAAAGAAAATGATCATTTAAAAAGAATTGTTTTGGAAAGAAATGTTGAAATTAACACTTTGACTGAAAGGGTCGCACATGCTGAATTTGAGACAAGCAAACTTCAGTCAAAGCTTGATAAATGGACAATATCTGGGATGAAACATGATGATTTATGCAAATCTCAAAAGGGGGCTAGGATTAAAACCGGTTTAGGATATGATGATGCTAAGGTTTATCCTCCTCCCAGCACTTACTGTTATTCACCTATGCCTGTTCCGCATCCTTCTAATGATTTGATCAAAATAGACACTAACAATATGTCTGCAGGTTTAGAAGGTGTGAACACTAAGCAGTACGTGAAGACTAAGGTTATGGACCGACTAGCGGGCTTGGATGCAATAGTCTTAGTACACCTGAATCTCAGCATTCTGTTTTAGATAATAAATCTAGCTTAAGTTCTGTTTTTGTTTCAAAACAATCTGTTTCAGACAATGTTTCATCTTGTTCTAGTGATGTTTCTATTTCCTCTTTAGATAATTTGCACTGTAATGATGATGTCTCTGTTGTTTGTGTTGATGTTGAGAATGATTCTACTGTGCAGAGTAAAGAACAAATTAAAAGTAATTGTTTTGAAAAATTCTTTTCTCATCCCATCCCATCTTTTACCCCAACTAATATTTTTTCATCAAATGAAAGGGTAACGTCATCATCTCATGCAAGTACAAGTGGCACTAGTACCATTCGTACTTCAGATGAAAACTCATCATCTAATGTAAATAACCACTCTTTTCCAAATAAAAATAGACCCAAAGACATGTACGTGACCTATAGTGATGTTGATTCGAGACTGTCTGAATGCGATGAGAGATAATCATTGATAAAATTCCCACTTTATTTCATAACAGTCCTAGATTAAAATCACACTGTTTTAGATGTGGTAAAGATGATCATGTCGTTAAACATTGTCCCGAGCTTCATCATAAACATGGGAGCAGGAATTCGTTTGGTAGTAGATTAACTCATTTGGTTAATAATTTCTTTTTCAAGAAATCACCTACTCCACGACCCAAAATTGTTCATTCATGGGTTCCTGTTTCACCAGGTTAATCTGTTCTTTGTATTCATGCAGGAGTCATCCACTAAAGCGATAAATAGTGTATGGCATGTTGATAGTGGATGCTCCAGACACATGACAGGGTTGAAGGATCTATTGAAAACTACCGAATTATTAATGGAGGTTATGTCGCGTTTGCTGGCGACAAAAAGGGTGGCAAAATGATTGGTCAAGGAGATGTTTCCAACGGGTCTCTCACTTTGGAGAAAGTGAATTATGTGCCAGAGCTAGCTTTCAATCTATTGAGTGTCTCTCAGATTTATGATAAGGATATTCCGATCTTGTTCAAATCTAATGAATGTATCTTTCTGAATTCGGAGATTGACATTCCAGAGGAGATGGTGCTTATGCGGGCTCTGAGAAAGAATGACACATATCTTCTTGACATGGCTTAAAGAGAATCAACGTCTAACGTCACCTGTCTTCTATCAAAAGCTTCTTCATCAGAATACTTCTTATGGCATCGCATACTGGGCCACGTTAATTTTAAAACTATAAACAAATTAGTTAAAAACAATCTTGTTAGGGGATTACCTTCAAAAGACTTTTCAGTGGTTGAAAAATGTATGGCATGTGCCAAAGGAAAACAACAAAGAAACCACTTAAATCCTAACTTGAAAATAGTATATCTAATCCCCTCGAGTTGTTACATACTGATTTGTTTGGCCCAATAAGTGTTAAATCAATTGATAAGAAATCCTTTTGTCTTGTTGTTACAGATGATTTTTCTAGGTATTCATGGGTGAGATTTCTTGCCCATAAAGGAGAGGTGGCTGACGAGCTGCAGAAGTTGATTCTTTCTATTGAAATGATAAGCAAGAGGAAGGTTATGGCGATTTGAAGTGACAATGGTACCGAATTCAAAAATCAAATTTTTGATTCATTTTGTGTTGATAAAGGGATTCTGAGACAGTTCAGTGCTGCAAGAACACCTCAACAAAATGGTATAGCTGAAAGAAAGAACCGCACTCTTATTGAAGCTGCTCGTACTATGCTGATTGAGTCCTCCTTACCCATCATTTTCTAGGCTGAGGCGGTGAATTATGCTTCATATGTTCTTAACAGAGTGTTGATTGTCAAAGACAAAATAAAGACTCCATGTGAACTGTATCATAAGAGGAAGCCTTTGATTGATTTCTTTCGGCCTTTCGGATGCTCATGCACTTTACTCAATACCCAGGCTCAGAAGACGAAATTCGGTGCTGTGTCTGATGAATGTTACTTTGTTGGCTATTCATCCTCTCAGAAAGCTTATCGGATGTATAACAAGAGAACCCGTATTATTCAAGAATCTTTCTATATTGATTGGCAGGAATCTAATTCTTCTGATGTCCGATCCGAGCCTGCATGGTTCTTTGACTCCAATACGGTTTTCAATTCATTCAATCTTCCAGTTCTTGATGATGATGCGTCCACTTCAACTATTCAAACTAACATCATCCCTCTGGACTCCTTACCCATTGTTAACTCTATTAATCAACCCGTTCCTATTTCACCTGCTGACAATGCTACATCTGTTGACATTGCATCTTCTTCATCATCCTTTGATATTCCACCTCCACCTGTTTCTGCTTCTATTCCCTCATCACCTACATCTACCTCATCTCAGCCTGTTCCATCCACATCACCTGTTGACTCTAACCAACCATCTTTCAATACCCTACCTCTAACCACCGATTTTAAAACCTTGAAAGATCACCCACATGATAACATTATCGGTTCCATTACCGATGGAGTGCGGACATGGAGTCAGTCTGGTTTGATTAATGTATGTCTGTTCTCTTGTTTTATATCCCAAATCGTACCGAAAAATGTTCATGCAGCCCTTCAGGATCCTTGTTGGGTTGAATCGATGCAATCAGAGCTGCAACAATTAAGGAAGCTCAAGGTTTGGACCTTGGTTGATCTTCCACCAAACAAATACCCAATAGGTACGAAATGGGTGTTCAAAAACAAACCCGATGACTGTGGTATTATGGTTAGAAACAAGTCAAGATTGGTTGTTCAGGGATTTGCTCAAGAAGAAGGCATTGACTACATGGATGTCTTTGCTCCCGTAGCTCGTCTTGAAGCTATTAGGATTTTTCTGGCTCATGCCGCCAACAAGCAGTTCAAAGTCTATCAAATGGATGTCAAATGTGCATTTCTCTATGGAGACATTGACGAAGAGATATACGTGTGTCAACCTCCAGGGTTTGAGGATCCCGACTTTCCTGACAAAGTCTACAAGCTTGATAAATCCCTTTATGGCCTCCATCAAGCCCCTCGGATCTGGTACGAGACTCTAACACAATATCTGTTAAGCAATGGTTTTTCTCGCGGCACCATTGATATGACGTTATTCAAGAAGGAAGTGAATGGTGAGATGCTAATTGTGCAAGTCTACGTGGATGATATTATTTTTGGCTCCACCAATCCAAATCTGTGTCAGGAGTTTGAGGAAATCATGCGTAACCATTTTGAAATGAGTATGATGGGGGAGATGTGCTTTTTCCTTGGGTTACAGGTTGAACAAAAACCAGAGGGAATTCTCATTCATCAGGAGAAGTTTATTAAAGATATTCTGAAGAAATTCAAGATGGATGATGCCTCTCCTGAACTCACTCCATTCACTGCTCAAACTTGCCTCACTCCAGACGAGAATGGGAAACCTGTTGATCCTCATCTTTACAGATCTATGATCGGTTCCCTTATGTATCTTACAGCAAGCCGTCCTGACATAACCTTTGCTGTAGGATACTGTGCTCGGTACCAATCTGCCCCAAAGAGTCTCATGAAAAGGCAGTCAAACGGATCTTTCGTTATCTTAAAGGCTCTTCTCGTTTAGGGCTTTGGTATCCTTATGGTGGGAATTTTGACTTACATGCTTATTCTGACAGTGATTCAAATGGTTGCAGGTTTAACAGAAAATCGTTACTGGAGGCTGTCAGTACCTAGGAGATTGTCTTGTATCATGGCAGAGCAAGAAACAAACTACTATCTCTCTTTCCACGGGGGAGGCAGAGTATATTGCTGCTTCAAGCTGCTGCTCCCAAGTGCTCTGGATACAACATCAGATGATTGACTATGGCATCAACTTCCTCCATACACCATTGTTCTGTGACAACGAAGCAGCCATTGGCATCGCAAAGAATCCTATTCATCATTCCCGAACCAAGCACATCGAGACACGGATTCATGCAATCCGTGATGCTCAGGAAAAGGGTTTTATTGATATTATTCCTATTGACACTAAAAATCAAAAAGCAGATCTTTTCACTAAAACTTTTGACAAACCTCGTTTTTATGAACTGATCTCTATGCTAGGTTTAATATCTTTTTAAATCTTTTCCTTTCTTTATCCTAGGTCTTGTGAATATTGTTTATTCTTTTGTTTCTCTGTTTCATTTGTTTAATTTGCCCCTTAACCCTTTATCTTTTCACATTAAAAAAATATTATATACTTTCGTTGAAATCTTTATTTTGAAATTTCTTCTATCTCGCTGATTTGTAGAAATTTCAGGGGAGAATAATAACTGTCTCTCTTGTTACCTTTTGCAGTATTCTCCTTAATAAAAATTGTCTTGCCTGGATGATGTGAAGGAAGTCTATAGTTTTGGGCTGGGATACGCTTGATAGGTTCAGCCTGAAAGCGAAGTAGACAGTAATCCTGTGGCTAAACTAACAGTATAAGATACTAGATGATTCGGATTATTCCCTTGACATTCTTGGCCTTCACAAAGTTATAAGTCCTTGTTCAAAAAGGGTTGAGAACATGACATCTCTGCGTTGATGTATTTGTTGTTTCCTGTCTTTGACAATAGCTATATGGCTGTTCGTCTTTGTTTCTAAGAAGCTCCTTACTGTATATTTCCTCGTGCTTATCTCCTCTGCTATGTGTGAACATTGACCTGGAGTGATGATCTCCTTTGCTGTACGATAGTACTGACCTGGAGCTCTCATCGGCACCATTTGATGATCTTCTCTGTTATACGTAAGTATAGACCTGAAGCTCTCATCTAAAGACTCAATTGATCATCTCCTCTGTTATACGTGAGTATAGACCTGGAGCTCTCATCATTTGATGTCTTTAAGGAATGTGCTTCTCTTGTAAAAAGGATCTTTGTTTCTTTTAAAGGGAAATAATCTATCAGGGATTGTCATTTGTTCAATATATCATGAGGACAAGATAAGTCTCTTTGCCAAATGTCTGTGGGAATTGAGTCATTCAATGTTCTTCTATCGAACCAAAACATGATAACTGTAGCTGCAGTTTATTTGTTGAAAAGAAGAAGGCATGGACTTAAAAGGACAAATATATCAGCAATTCCACCAAACTATGACTCTCAAGAAGATCTCTTCTGCTTCTCGTTCTTATCTACCTTTATTTTAATTCCTTTTTATTATGTTAAAATTTTGTGAAGTCTGGTAAGGGCTTGTTGGGGCAAAACCTTATTTGTTTTCTTCTATTTTGTTACCTTTAAAAAAAAAATTGGTTTTCAGCGAAATTATACTTTCGCTGATAGTTTCGCAGGGTGAAATTGTAGATTCGCTGGCTCTTTCGCTCTTATCAATGTCATTTTGACCAAAACATTTAAGGGCGAAACTATAGTTTCGCTCCCAGCGAAACTACATACTATATATCGCACCTTGCGAAATTAAGACTTCATTTTCGCACCATCGGGGTTTTAGGTCATCGTGTGTATACCGTATCTATCTTGTACGAATCTGTGGTTCTGAGCATGTTTTCTTTGTTTGGTGGTATTTTTCTCTTCAGTTGTGAGTTTCGTACCCTCGGTTGTAGTTTAATCTAGGTTTTATCCACTTTTTTTTGGACCGATTGGACTGTGACTCTTCGGTGCCTTCGCAGTTCTTACTGCGAAAGTACTGATAGTCCTGCGAAACTGAACGAAAGTTCAAAGGTTTTTTAGCGAGACTGTAAAGTCATGCTATCCGAGCGAACTTCACAGTTTCACTGGTCTTGTTTCAGTTTCGCTTTGCCGAATTTGTAGTTTCGGCACGCGCTCCGTCATGCCGAAACTGCTTCTTGCTGGTTGCTAAAATTATATTTTCGCCTGCCGAAACTACTGTTTCGGCTAGCGAAACTATACTTTCGCCTAGCGAATTTAAATTCGAATTTAAATTGCTTTTTCTTCTTTTTTTCTTCTTTTTAATTATTTTTCTTTATTATTCATTTTAATATATCTTACTAATACGTTTCATCTGTTTTTCAGATTAAATGGCTAATCTAAAGTTTGATGAGAGGAATAACATCACGACCATCTTGGAAGATACACATCCCAAAGCTGCGGGATTTAGAGACTGTATCCGTTGGCTTCAGAGTTCTCCCATTGCAGATGCTGTCACTCATTCTCCCACCATCTATGATCTACACATCAGAGATTTCTGGCGTACTGCTGAGTACGACGCAAGAGCCAATCCTCAAAGGATTGTTGCGAGAGTACTGGAGAACGACATTGTTATTACTGCTGAGATCATTTCACGCGTGTTAAGACTTCAAGAGGTTAGGGGGGATGAGGTCGTGTTGACAGACCAGGAGGTTTTTGATGCATTCAGTAGTTTTGGTTACGAGGGCCCTCCTTTTGGCACTAGAAAGGAGATCAAGAAGTCCTTTCTGTCCAAAGAGTGGAGATATATCGCTCATGTCTTCATCATGTGCTTAGATCACCGAAAAGGTGGATCCGATGGGCTAAATCTTGACTGGGCCAAAGCTATGGTTATATTTTGTAGAGGGCAAAAGGCCAATATAGCCCAACTTATCTTTGACTGCATGGCGGAGAATGTAATGGCCCTAAAGAAAGATAAATGGCTGTTGTATCCTCGATTTCTGCAGATGATTATTGATGATCTTATTCCTAATGTTGCGAGGCACAGGGAGATAAAGAGATTAGTGCAGATGAACTCTCGCATTTTTGCCGACTGCTGCGCAATAAGGCACGATTTCAGTGGGAAGATTACACATCTGTTGGAAAATATGTACCCTCCTGAAAGATGGAATTATATTCGAAGGGTGGTTGAGTCAGAGGATAAGAGGGCTGAGGAGACGAGACATAAGCAGGTTGAATCTATAAAGAAACGGAAGAGATATGCGAAGGAAAAAGAGTATGACTTTGAAGAAGATATTCATGAGGCTGAGCAGGAGGTGAGAGCAGAAAAAGAAAGAAGAACAAAGAAAAAGGCTGAGGAGGGGGAGTTGGAGAGGAGAACAAAGCATAAGCATCAAGCATTCTCTAAGCCCCAGAGAAGGGATGAGAGGGCAGGACTGGATGAGGACATTATTAGGAATCTGAACACCTCTTTAGCCAATGAGTTAAGCATGATTAAAACTAAGCTGACCAATCAAGAGCTGAGGGAGAAAAGAAAGGATGAGATGTTAGAGGGGATGTCCAAGATACTGGTGGATCAACAGAAGTTAATAAAGAAACTGTTGGTGGATGTGAATGAGCTGAAGGCTACAGCCGGCCTGCCCAATCAGCTAACTCAAACTGAGTTAGATGATATGACTGATCTATCTAAGTACCCATTTCTGAATGTGGGTACATCATCGAGGGCAGGAGAGGGCACTAGTGGTGCAGAAGCTGAGACAGCAGGAGGTTTAGGTGTGAGAAAGGATGTTGAGACTGAGAATGTAACCGGGAGGTCTGAGGATGAAGAAGAGGTGATTGAGGCTGGGTTTGTGAATTTGGACTTTGATATAGAGAAGGATCTGGTGGGAGAGGAGGTTGTGATAGATAATCCAGTGGAAAGGGCTGACAAGAGTTTGATAGATGAGGAGGTAGAGGTCGAGCAGCTGGTTGACTATGATTCAGAACCTGATTATTATGAGGTGGATGAATGACCATTGACGTATGTGGCCAAGAAGGGCTCGGATGAAAATGATGTGTTTGAAATGGATAAGGATGAGTGGTTCGTTAAGGAGAAGGAGGCTGAGGAAATAACCCCATTATTTCAAAATGTTCAGGGGCCCAGCAAGAAGGAGGCGGATAAGAAAATCATTAGCTGGAAATACAACCCTGGACTCAAAATGTTCATGATTAAGAGAAGAGTGGGAGGCATCTCTTACCTGCACAAAAGGAAGGCATTCAAGACCTTACCTAAATGGCATCTGAGGAGATTAGCTGCAATTCCTTTGATAGATTCCGATTTGAGTGAGAGGGCTAAGATGTTAGAGGAAGAAATAAAGAAAGGGCTGAACGATAACTTCGAGGGTTTTGGATTTATGAAGGCAGAGAGGCGGAGGTCAAAGAAGGATAAGGATTGGGAGACGGGAAAGGGTCGGATTGTGTTGAGAGTGAAGCCCCCGAAGACAGTGAGTCGAGTGAGGTTACCTGACCCCCTTCCCAAAAGGCTTGAGAAGTTTGAAAAATGGTTTTATGATAACAACACGGGGGAGGCAGTGATTCGCGTAAAGGATGGAGCTGAAATGAGACTTTTTGATCCAATGGAGATATTTTCATTTTTTGATGAAGATCTGGTGATGTTGTGTGAAAATCACATTAAAGCTGGGGCTGGAGCTGAGACGCGCAAAGAAGCAAGCCTGTTTATGACGGTTGCTAACAAGCTAAGGGGTGTTAGAACTGAAATGAGGGAGCTAGCCCAGAAGGTTTGGCAAGAAGATGTGTTAAGGATGGACGTGAGGGACTTAACAAGACAATTTCTCAGGCAAGTGCACGTGCAGAGGATGAAGTCGCAGGAGGTAATGAAGAAAGATCTGACGCGGTGGAAGATACCGGAGCTGAAAAGACAAATGAAGATTGATCAAGACGGTGAGATCCAACCTAGGGGGAGTATTGAAGATCAAGTATAGGTTGGACTCACCATAGATTAGATATTATTATGTTTAATTGTAATAGGTTTAATGTTAGTTTCCTTTTGTAAGTTTGTTATGTTTTCCGGCCCAGCGAAACTATGAGCGAAACTGTAGTTTCTCTCATAGCAAGCTGCTAGTTTCACCTGGCGAAACTGTCAGGCTCTACCGGGTGAAACTGTGTCAGTGGCAGAATAGTTTCGCTGACAGCGAAACTGTCAGCGAAACTATACCTACTATATATATTGTTTGATCTTGTTCTTTGTTGGCAATCCTTGCAAAAACCCTAAACGTTTATCATTGTTGCAAGTCTCTTTGTAAGCTGGTTCTTCACAGAAATATATTGAGCTTTGTTACCTTTTAATGTATTGGATCATTATTGCTTTATGATTGAATACTTTTGATTATTCTTCTTCATCATTGTGTTTGTTGTTTGGCATTATTGTTGATATTGAACGAATCAACCACACAAGTGTACTGATATTCGATCAAATGGACCAACATTAGGTGCGTCTATTTCTTAGTTCCTTAATTCCCTAATGTGTGGTTAAAACCTAGGTATCTTATAAGTAAGATCCTAATTCGCTGTGACCATTGCCTCTGATACCAGTCTGTCATAACCCACCGGACGGGGTCAGGCCGTGACTAACTAATATCAACACAATGCAGCGGAAAGGTAATAATTATAATCCATTAAGTTGTCATACAGTCATCCACGTTAATTAATTCTATAACTCGTCAAGTGTTTTCTAATCCCGATTACATCGACATGATTTAATCATCCCAAATGATATTATCTAGAAATAGGGTGGTGGCTAATCTCCAAATATCCAGTTTAGTCATCTCCTAGCCTTGACCACTCGGCCATTTCATTATTCTCCTGAAATACACACCCAAAAATACGTCAACATAATATTGGTGAGCTCATGAGTTTATGATTCAAATCTCAATATATTTCATAAAAATAAGTTATCAATATTCATGATGCACAAGAGAAAGTATCACAATCAAACTTGGACCCGGGTGACCCTCCCGAGTGCTAAAACATCCCCTAACCCATACCCCTTATTGTTATGGGATCGAATGTGCCCTGCTAAGCACATATAATTCTGTAATAATTTGTAACACAACGATTTTTGAATCTCAATTGGGGGATTCCCTGTCCATCGGGCCCATTATGTGCGGGGGATTCCCAAATAGTACTATCCACAAATCACGCGGCTCCCACTGGAGTTAATGATTATGCTCATGTTCGGGGACAATATCAGGTAGTGTTGCACCATAATAACATAAAAACAAGCAAGTATGTATTTCACCCCAAAAGTTATGAAGTAAAAAGGGGGTCATGAAACTCACCTTAGCTTGACCTTAGCGTGAGCGTTCGGTTTAGGGAGCTACCAGCCGGGAAGGTTCCTAAGTTCATTTTTATAGATGTTAGTTCTATTTCAATCACTTGAGTAAGTCTAATCCCTCTAGTTTAGGTTTACCTTAAGCGATTAGGCGGTTTTCATTACATATGTGTAATTTGGTTCAACCTTTGTTATTTGAAGTTTTTGGTTTGAAAGTTGGGTATGTTTGAGTTTTTAAAAATTAATATCAGATTTTACATTTTGCCAGAACTGTGATTTGAACCCAAAACAGTAAGGTTTTAGTTGTTGACATGATTGGTCCCTCAACTTTGTTATATTGACGGTTTTTAACCCTTATGTTTGGAATTTGGCACTTGAGTTGTTTACTATATGTTTTATAGTTTCAAGTGGGGTAAGCTACTGTAGTGAGTTAGTTTTTATGCCATTTAGGTCTTCGTAACTCTTTTTACCCTTTTTTTGCTAGCGCGGTGTTAGATTTCTTATATTAGTGTTATTTTTGTATTAATTCCTAGAAAATTCTATAATTGAAAATATTTGGTTTGTAGTTTGATTTTATAATCATTAGGCCCATAGCTATTATATTTTTGAGTCTTAGGTTGTTTTATGTTGGTTTTGGTATCTCTACGTTTGGGGCTCGGTTTTTAACGGGTTCCTAGGTTCGGGTCAACTTCTAGTCCAATTTAGCTTTATAATATTCTAAAATACTTAGAGTAAGTTCTTCAATCTAAAAGTTTCAGGTCCCTAACTTAGAAGTATCTTTAATTTTTATTATTTTAACATGAATATATTCAATATTTTTGTTTGCTAAGCAAACTAGCTCTAAAGGTCATGAAATTTAATTTCTAAGTATTATTTATTATTATAAACCTACTAAAATTTTATAAATTCAGAATTTATGTATGGTTGGTAATTTCGTTGCATTAGCCGGTTAGTTCCGTTAAGTGTTCGTTAAGTCTCGGTTTTGGGTTTCTATGTGTTTTAATCTGATTTTTCCTTCTTCACCTACCTTTATAACATAAATAACACCTATGTGAACCCATATTTCCAGTAAGTTATGTTGATCACATTCTTTTTATGTTATTAAGAAATCCGAATTTTCGTGTATGTTAGATTTATAAAAACCGTTCTTTTTGTAGATTTACATTCTTTGGTTACTGGAATATATGGTAATTTATGTGATTAAGATGTTGGGGGTGACACGGGGTTGTTTGTGTCACTAACAAGACGATACGTAAAATACCAAGAGTTTTCGGGTAGTGACGGTTACCTTGTGAGTTAGACCTAGTGAAAGCGAGGGCAGTCAGGAAGCTTCTAATGGGTGAGAGGAGGCTATTAGATATGGCAGATTAGTTCAAGTTGCAGAATTAATGGAAATGGAGATGTGAGAAAGAAGATAAGTGAGTTTGTAAGTTCAAAGGGATGTTTACCTTAATATGATGGAGCTCGTTGCAGGCTGGCTTCCAGAGGGCTGGTGTCAATTGCTAAAAGAGCGCAAGAGAGTGAGAAACAAGGAAGTGTTTTGTAGAGAAAGTTTTGAAATTTATAGTGAGGGTGGTGGTTTTTGATGAGGTTCGGTCGAGGTGTTGGGAAGGGGGGTTCGGGTCCCACTTCTTAATTGTAGGCTTTTCTTGGTTAAAGGGAGATTTTGGTTATGGGTTAAGAAGCTAAGCCATGCATTGGGTGGTTTGGGTGGTGATTAGACATGTCAACTTTCTTTTAGAATATATTTCATACGGTTGCATGCATTTTATAATTTATGGGTTTCCTTTATTATTTATTAATCACTGCATGTTTGTTTTTAAATTTATATATGAAAGTATCATGTTGGTTTGTATTAATAATTTAAACGTATTTAATTTCTATATTTAAAGTTTCAAAATAAATCCAAGGGTTATAATGTATATCCTTTGAAATTTTGGAAGATTTGAATTTGGCTACGGAAGTTCTAAGTCTTGGCTTCGGAAGATTAAAATGGGCTGCCCAGTGCTCATGCGCCCGTACAGTGGTCATACGCCTGCTTGATCCTTAGTTCTTCCGAAGGTGAAATATGGCCACACAGTGTTCATGCGCCTGTACAGTGCTCATGCACCTCTACAGTGCTCATTCGCCTGCTTGATCCTTAGTTCTTCTGAAGGTGAAATGTGGCCACACAGTGTTCATGCGGCTGTACAGTGCTCATGCGCCTGTACAGTGCTCATGCGCCTGTACAGTGCTCATAAGCCTGCTGAGTAAACAAATGCGGATGAAGAGTCAACAAATGCGGATGGAGTTTACAAATGCGGATGAGGAGTCAACAAATGCAGATGGAGTTTACCAATGCGGATGAAGAGTCAACAAATGCGGATGACTTAAAGTCTTAAAGGATTATTTTGGTAGTTTTTGCTATTAGATTTAAGTGGCACAATGTTTCACTAGGACATTGGGCCTAAGGCCCACTAGTGTTGGTAGTTCACGAACAATTTCATCACATGGGCCATTGGCCCATTAAGGTCTTTTAAGTCAAGCCCACTTATCGCTATGGCCAAATGACCATTTCAAAGTTTGATGGGCCTAAGCCCATTAGGGTTTGTGTGTATATCCATGTCCAGGAGTTTGATCTTGTTGGGCCCATCACATGGGCTTCGGTTGATCATTGTGTGGCCCATTATGGTTTCTAAAACAAAATTTTTTGGGCCCAAAAATCAGGATTGTCACACATACATACATACATACATACATACATACATACATACATACATACATACATACATACATACATACATACATACATACATACATACATACATATATATATATATATATCTATACTATATTATAATACACGAAGGAAGGATTACGACCAAAGTTAAGAGATTTGTAAATTTTAAGCACAAGGTACAACCCAAAAAATCAATTTAACAAGGGTAATTATGTCTTTCTAACGCTACTAAAAAGTGGAAAGTTTAACTTATTTATCTTAGACCCTTGTATCTTTAATTATATATAATTTTTTCCATGTTTGTTATAATATGCTTAAAAAAAGGAATTTAGTTTTTTAAATATAAAATTAACTAGAGACGAATACCATAATGAAAAGTGTCACACGCACTGCATCGCGCGGGCACGTTACTAGTATATATATATATATATATATATATCACTAAATTATGTTCAAATGATGGGTACAAGATGGATTATCTATCCCTTGCTATTGATAGTTAAATAACTAACTCTAACTATTTTAGTTCTACATAATGACATTTTTAACACATAACCAACTTTATAATAATAACACCTATAACCCTATAACTTTAATATTTAGTTTAATGATCAACAAGAATCACCCAAGGCACATAATTCACTATGATAAAGTTTTTGATGTACGAGTCTTTAGATGGACACCGATGCAATTAATATGGATGCCACAAATTCTATACAACAGATAAATTCTCCAAAGTCACATTCAAGTACAAAAGGTGTCCCTCTATATTTACCAAAAGGTCCGTGGCATCTTTTGTTGGTCACAAATGATATTGAAGTTAATACTGTTATTTGATATTTGTTTTGCACTTTCACAGATAACCCATATGTTCCATTTATGCTGCGAATTTCCTTGTCCCAGTCAAATATACCCTGACCAACACAATATATATATATATATATATATATATATATATATATATATGTTGCTGGTACAACCAAAACAACACTTAGAAGATTTTGATGTACAATTGAAGTGGTCTTCCGAAGACAAAGCTGATTTTCCGAAGACAAGTCATAGATCTTCCGAAGCTCAAAGTTGAAGAACTTTCGAAGGACAACTCAGTCTTTCGAGACTAAGTAGTTCTCCTTCCGAAGTATAAAACTTAGAAGATCCAAAAGACAAAGTCTTCAAAGAATATAGTCCTGAAGACTTGTAGAAGACTAAGAAGAAGTTCATTCTTCCGAAGTATAAATGGCCTCGGAAGAACTTATTCTTTCGAAGCCATTTAGCTTCGGAAGAACCAACTACGAACCAGTGGACATAAGTATGGCCTGTCTGACATCCGCTACAACCTCTAATATACTGCATGGCACTTTCCCACACCTATGTAGTTGACCATACTTTTATCTACTATTTATCCATTATTAGTTAGTACAGTTGCCACTTTTAGTTGGTGAGCAAAAGGTAAGTTATGAACCTGTCATGACTACCTAATCTAGGATAATATTTTATCTTAGATACTATACTTCTAGAAATGTAGTATTTGTGTAGTTGTAGATTCCAGCTGGTTATCCATGTATATCCGGCTGTAGATAGTAGTATATATAGTTTCTCATTGTAACTTTGTAACCATGATTGTAAGATTTGTGTAATACTGATTTGAGAAGTAATATATACAAGTATCTTGAAAAACTACTCTTGTGTTCATATGTTTTCATTAACTTATTATATTAATTGTGAACTTAGTTAGAGATTCTGCTTTATCAAACCGAGTGAGATTAAGTGAGCTTGTGAGATAAACTTGTGTTGTGAAATCAACACTAATCTTGCAATTAGTATCAGAGCTTTTTAAGCTCTTGAATGTGAGATCTAACCATCCTAATCACCCTTGTTTCCTTACACTTACTTACTTCACTCAAATGGCTCTTAATCAGAAATTTTCTGAGTCTGAGACGGGAACCATGACCAAGGATCCTATCGTCACCCCTGATAATTTTGGAACCTGGTGCAAACGTATTGAAGGCTTTATCAAGTATCAAGATAGCCGCATATGGAGATCAGTTACTCATGGTCCTTACCAACCAAAGGTGGAATCCCCAGCTGGTAATGGTGCCATGATTGAGAAAGCTATTGAAGACTACTCTGATGAAGACTTTAAGAAGATGGACATTGACTGCAAAGCCATGACTGTTATACCAAACTCCATAATGGTAGGCTTTAAGCAATGCAAGACTACCAAAAAACTATTTGATGCTTTGAAGCTGATGTACTCTGGTTCTACTAAATCCAAGGAGACCAAGAAAGATGTGCTGAAGCAAAAGTTTGAGAACTTCACATACATTATTGGTGAGACCTTGAGCCAATAATACTTCAGGTACATGGACTTGATCACCTCTCTTTAGTCTATAGGAGTGGTTCTTGAGAAGATAGACATAGTAAGAAAATTCATGAGTGCACTTCCTCATGAGTGGACTTTCTATTATGTCTTAATCCAGAGAATTGAGAATCTTAACACTCTTACCATGACTGAACTATATGGAATCCTTGATGGATACCGTATGGAGATGGAAACTCAGAAAGGCCATAAGATGAACAAAACCTCAAACCTTCCTGTTAGCAATGCTTTACATGTTGCTAAAGGTTCAAGAACTCCCCAGCCACAATTGTACCTAAACTACCCCCAACAGCCATCATCCTCTTCTGGGCCATACATCACATTCTCTGAGACACCCAGGTCTCAACAGGCTCAACAAAATCCTTTCCGGGATAGTTGTGCTTTTGTTTCAGGGAGTGAGCAATCTGGAGATTTTCAATTCTGCTATGATGATCTAGAGTGTTTTAGCCCAGATGATGCTGAGTATATGGATATTGTCCAGCAGATGGCTCTTCTGACCTACAGAGCAAAGAAGTTCTTTAAAAGAGCTAGAAGGCAATTCCCTCATAACCCAACCAACAAAAAATTTGAGTTTGACAAGTCAAAGGCCAAGTGCTACAACTACATCCAACATGGTCACTTTGCAAGGGAATGCAAGGCTCTTAGATCTAATCCTGGAGCAGCTCAAGCCTCCCAACATCCTGCTACCCCAACGGCTGCTGCCAAACCTACTGAACAACAGACTGCAGCTGTTGCTCAAGAAGTTGATTGGAGCTTCATGGTGCAAGATGTCACTCCTACTTAAGCTTTTATGGTTGGAACCGAAGATAGTAAGGTATATAAACATCTCTATACTCCAGCTTGTATTGCTAACGTTAAGTTGTATCAGGACTACAACATGGAGATTAAATTTGATATTAAGTCCTTAAACATATTAAAATCTGATTTTAAGAGAGCAAGAATCTGACTACAAACTCAAAATTAAATAGTTAGAGAAAACTGTGTCCTTTTTAAAACATGAACATTCCAACTATAAGGCTCAAATAAAAGATTAAATATCAAAGTTGTTTGAGGCTCAAGCCCAACTAGTAATAGCTGAGGCTAAAGCAAAGAAGTATGTCATTCAAGAGCATAACTTCAAAACCATCATTGCATCATCCTCCCACTCAAAGGTGTGTTATAAAAAAAATGGGTTGGGAACCAATGAAATTCTTCCACCACACTTTTATATGTCTGTTAGACAGCCAAATGTGGTACTGCTGAGCAAGAGGTTCCAACTGCTGACCCACAACCCAATGAGCAGAAGAATGATGCAATAATGGTTACCACCACAGGGAAGAAAAAGATAGATAACCTCATCCCCATAACTGTTGATCAACCCCTAACCACCAAAGCCAGAAAGAATAAAATCAAGGTACAAAAAAAAACTATCAAGAAGGTGGCTGAGACTAAGTTGAAGATATACTCAAGGCAAAAGGTTGTATTCATCTCAGCTGGATTCCAAGTGGTTGGAAGTTCTGATTCAGGAAAAAAGTGTAGTACAACACTCCTATCCAGCTGAAAGATCAGAAATTAAAGGGTAAGGCTGTTGAAGAAGAAAAGAAGTGCAAGAAACAACAGCCCTCATGCCCCGTCAAGAATAACATTAAGTGCATAATCAGTGGTCTGCATAACCACATGGCTAAAGATTGTTACTACAATCCAACAAGCACACATTATACAACCAATGTTAAGAAGGAGTCAAGGATGGTTTCACATTTGGACCTTACCATAAGGTCCAAGTGTTAAGGAAAGGAAAGCTTGTTTCTGAAGCCAAGTTACTTTCAGAAGAAACTCATTCTTCCGAAAGGAAAATAGCTTTGGAAGACAAGCTAAAGAACAAACAAAGAAACAAAAAGAATCCTTTGAAATCTTCCAAGAAGAGGAATGCTTCGAAAAAAAGGTGGTGAAAACTTCTTTCGAAAAGAAAGAAGCCTCGAAAGAAAGTCATGTTGCTCAAGCCTCATCAGGCTCATTTACACTGATCAACCAAAGGATGGAATGGAAGATCAGAAAATATGCTGCAACCCAAGCCTCTTCTTCACAAACCATAATTCAACTCCCATGCATACATTTTGGTTCAATTATATCATCTATATTAGAAGAGCCTAAGACCAACAAGGCTTAGGTTTCCAATAGTAACTAATCTTTTCACCTTATGTGTAGGATCATCCTCATGACAAGAATGGAAATATATGGATTGTGGATAGTGGATGCTCCAGGCACATGACAGGGAACATATCTCTTCTACAACAATTTGAACATTTTGATGGAGGTCCTGTTCAGTTTGGAAGTGAAGCCGGATGATACATTTATGGTAGAGGTAGTGTATCCAATTGTAAGTTAGAAATTAACAAAGCGAATTTTGTCAAACAGCTTGAACACAATCTCTTAAGTGTTTCTCAATTCTGTGATCAAAAACTGTGAATCCAAGGATCGAAACAGGAATTATCAGTTTGATTAAACAAATAATGATCACAGAATTATCATGACTTGTTGTTTAATTAATTGTTTAAGAAATTTTAATTGAAACCTAAATCAACAAAGAACAGATGAGAGAAATGAAAAACAGGTTGAAATAATATGATAAACAAACAATGCTTTAAATGACTTCCATTAATACTGAATTGATTACAATCAGTTCTGATCTTTGTTGATATGATAATTGCTATTTATGTTCTAGGTGTTCTTGGTGTTCCTGGTGTATTGTTGGTGTAATGATGATATTGATTTTTGTTGCTAATGATGCTAGGGTGATTGTTGCTCTAGGGTTATTATTACTAAAAGTGTGCACCCATGCCTTCTATTTATAGGCAGAGTGATTCACTTTTTACATGGGAAAAAGTATCTGTCTTATTGTGGTAAGAAATTTACACAAATAAAATTCTTGACATGATACGCAATATTCGTTTATGACAGAAGTGCACTCTTCCATAGATGCTGACTTGATGACGTCACTCCAGAGATTTTGACTTGTTGACTTTATGAGGCTTCCTTGATGAAGGCAGTTCATGCAAGTATTTTGTTCTTCCGTAGGAAATAGCCTTCCGTAGGAGTTGGTTCTTTGATCTTCATATTGAACTTCATCCTCAGGAGCAAGCTTTCTTCCGCAGGAGTAGCAGCAGACTTGGTCTTTCGTAGAAGTAACAATGCTTCCGCAGGAGATCGACGGATGCACATTCCTTGACTTGTTCTTTTATGTTCCGCAGAACATCTACTGAAGAACAAACTTGTTCATCCGTAGGAGTTTGATACTTGGTGAATTTTCCAAATTAACCAAGAATGATGTTTTTCCTGCAATTACACATAAAATCAATAGAAATAATATTTGGATTAACATATATACAACTTGCATACAAAGGAAAAAGATTTACAAGAGTTCATTACAAGACATGAATAATATTCTAAACCTATACAATTGATCTAGACCTAACAATGCTCCCCCTTAGGTTTAGAGTCTTATAATCATTTGTTCAATGCTTTCAACTCTTAAACTCTTTTCAAAATCCTTGTGTTAAAGTATGCAACAGCATCCTTCTGATCTTGATACTGATACTTGATCTTTATTTTGCTTATTTTCTTTAAAGTCTTAAAATTAAGACCAAGAATATCTTCTTCTGTAGTCAATGTTGCAACTACACTGTTGTTTGACATCACTTCCAACTCATCTTACTCAGAAATCCACAGATCTATGATAGAAGGGATTTCAGATCCCATGAGTTGACCAGATTCAAATTATCTTCTTTTGTAGGCTTTGGCATGAAGCTTGTCTATCACTTGAATGACGTGCACATATAAACATATGTCACCTTGAGCAATATTATCAGACACCTTACGAACATACTTATCATGCAAGTATGAGGTGTAACTTGGATGAAGAAGCTTAATTTCCATGGGATCAAACAGTCTGATACTTGAAGCTTTCTTGTTTGGATCATTTCTTTACAGCACCAATTCTTTTGTTCATTCTAGATATCCCCACCTAGTAATGGGATATGAGTATTGGCTTCCTTTAATTATCTTGATAGACGCTGCACTTTTGTCTGCATATCTAATTCTTTTCAGAAATTCATCATCAACAAGTTGAGAGGAACTGGATTGAGACCTCTTCTATTTTTGTTTTCTCTTTTTATGATCTGCATCATCTCTTTTTGCTTCCTTCACAACATCTCCTATAAATTTCTTTCTTAATTTGGCAATGATAACAGAGAAGTCTCTCCCTATTGGATTGATTGGGTAATTAGTGATTAGGATGTTTTGAATATCAGAGATGTCTGCCTCTGGGAGTAAAATGAGTGTCTCCATCCATGGAAAGTATTGAACCATCCCAAATGATCTTTTTATTGTTGCATAATCCCACTCTGGGTCATACATCCAAGCTATGATTTTGTTATCTTTTGTAGAACTTGGGGTTGTCATATGATCAAACAATTGAATTAAAGTTGATGTTTGCTCAGTTATTTCCATTACTGGTGTTCCTAATGGCCAAATTTTGGTGGGAATTACATCCTTTGGCTCTTTGATGAGTTTTTCCTTCCCTTTGTGCATGTCTTTACTTTCAACCCCTATTGGCACAACAGGTGTTGATTTCGTTTGCTGTTGATATGAAGGATTAGGTGCCCATGTTCTAAATCTGACTCCAGTCTCCAATTCATCCTTCATCACATAATGCATCATGCTTCTAAGCTCAGCTATAGTTAGACTTACGATTGTGGCTTTGCAACCAACATGTCATGTTGTACTTGGTGGGATTTTTGGTGTCACAATGACCTAATTCTTGCTTTATCTTCTGGATTGATTGAAATTTTGTGAAGTTTCATAGTTACACATAGGTAACACAAACCTAGATGCATCAAACTCTTTCAAAACTTGCTTCATCTCATTCATATTCATTATTTCCACCATGTCATAAGGAAATCCATTGTTGATCAGATCCATGAACATGGAGGATTGGGCTATTTCTTCAAATATGTCTTCAGTAGTAAGCAAGTCATCAGATCTTGCTTCTTCAGCAGCTTTAGGAGACTCAGCTTTGGTTAAATCTTCCCACTCAGCATCACTTTCTTCTTCAATGTTTTGAATTGGTTTAAGAGTAGATAGATTTGCTGATGGAGTAGGGGAAGAGAAAGCTCACTGCTGAGGAGCTTCTAGTGGAGGAAGATTGGAAAAGCTTAAAAAGAAAGGAAGAATTGATACTGGGAAGCTGTTGGCTGCAAGTAGTAAAGCAGCAGCAGCCGCCCAAGAAAGTATCAATAAAAAAAGGAGGGTGGAATTCATTGATAGGCTCATCAGCCTGGGAGGAGCCAACGAAGAAATCCTTCTACTCCCAATTGATGAGCTTGTAAAAACGGAGAAGGCAACCTTGCTGCAAAAAGAAAAATAAGAAGCAGCAAGGTTGGCCAGAGAGGAGGAAAGAAGGAAGAAGAAGGAGGAAGCAACTGAAAGGGAAAGGATAGATAATATTACCTTTCTCTGCTTAAAAGGTTATTCTCAAGAGGAGCTGGCACCTCAAAAAAATGACATGATCTTGTTTCTTTTTCACAAAGAGCAAGATCAAATCAACAAGGAGAGGAAGAAGGCTGCCAGGGAAAAGCTAAGTGAAAAGAGAAAGAAGGAGGAAGAGGCAGAACTTGTTGCTTCCAAAAAAGAGGGAGATAAGGAATGGATGAAATCCTATCCCCTAGCTCATGGCTTCTCCGGCAGGCAAGTGGGTCCCATGTCCATAAAGACCCTACAGCGACATGTCAGCAACATCAAGGCTGACATTCGCTTAGGAAGAAGGCAGGAGGTTACTCAAACTCCTAGTGTTTAGAGGATGGCACCCAAACCACTACCCAAATCACAACCTACACCCACACCTTCTCCCTTCCCCATCAAAACTGAACCTTTCACCCCTGAACCCACACCATCAACCCTACCTACACACTCACCCACTGCTTCCCAACAACCACCACCACTACCTATCCTACAACCCAAAACACAAACCAGAACCCACTCTCTACCCAAACCTTCCTCTGAACCATCAAAACCCCTGATCTTGGAAGAATTCAAGGAGATCAAGAAGAAGCTCATCAACTGTACAACATTGAGTGACATCTCTTATGAGGAAAAGTCCATCCAGCTAACATTCATTGATGGCTCTTCAAGTTCCCTCATAAGAGATGCATTTCTTGATCTGCCTAGAGGAACACTGGACCAAGCTCTCCAACTTCTTGCAATCAACTTCGACAGTCTGACTCCAGAAGAGAAGAAGTTAAGAAGGAGGCTGGTGACTCTGCTAGACACTAGGAAAGGGAATAAGCTTCTAACAAAACCCCTTAATCCTAGAAAACATATAGTCCAGTGGTGGTTTGATGAATCTTCCCATAGCTTTGCTGTGAAAAGGGAGAATGGTGAAGTGAACAGGGTTGATACTTCATCTCCGCTACACTCTAGCAAATTCGACATTACTGAGTTAGCAGAGAAACCATTCTCCAATTCCTCCAACTCTGAGATAGCTGCTCATACCATAAATCATCTAAGCAGTCTTCATCTAGCTGAGCTCACAAAGAAGGCCAAGATTGAAGAAGAGTTGAAGAAGAGAGCACAGGACGAGGAAGAAGGCACAACCACAAAAGGGAAGACTTTTCTTCAGATGGTTGAGGGATCCACTTCAGATCCTATAGTTAGATAGGAATATGACTATAATTCCCATTAACTAACTCTCTTCAGAGGGATGCAGCAAAGAGTACATGTCATTCAGAGCAACAGACTTGACTTATTATCTACGAATGACTTGTACAAACTCCTCACCACTACATCAGGGAAAAACAAAGAGACAAACCAATATTTGCTCTCCCTGGTGTTGAAGGCTTTGAGGAGTAGAAGAAAGTGAATTTTTGATAGCATCAGCCTAGGGGGAGTTTGTTGGATCATATGAGGCTAGTGTAACAAAAAACAACACTTAGAACATTTCTGTGTACAAGATAAAGAGGTCTTCTGAAGACAAAGTCTACTCTTCCAAAGATATGTTAAAGATCTTCCGAAGCATTATCTCTGAAGAGCTTCGAAGGAAAACTAAGTCTTCTGACACTAAGTAGTTTTCCTTCCGAAGTATATGAAGAACTTCCAAAGGATAGAACCAAGTCTCCCAAGACCAAGCAGTTCTACATCCAAAGTATATGAAGAACTTCCGTAGGATAGAACCAAGTCTTTAGAGACCAAGCAGTTCTCCTTCTGAAGTATTCAAACTTAGAAGATTCAAGACAAAATTGAAGAATAATAGAAGACTCAGAAGAAGTTGTTTCTTCCAAAGTATAAATGGCCCCGGAAGAAATTATTCTTCCGAAGCCATTTAGCTTCGGAAGAATCAACTATGAACCAGTGGACATAAATGTGGTACGTCTGACAGTCCGCTGCAAACTCTGATAAACTACATGGTGGTTTTCTTAAAACCATGTAGTTGACCATACTTTAATCCACTGTTCACCTATTCAATTTAGTACAGTTGCCATCTTTAATTGGTGATAAAAGGTAAGTCATGGACCTATCATGACTACCTTATATAAGATATTATTTTATCTTAGATACCTTACTTCTAGCAATGTATTATTTGTCTAGTTCCAGCTGGTTTTCCAAGTATAACCGGTTGTAGATAGTAGTGTATATAGTTTCTTGTTGTAACTTAAGTTTCATTACTTGAAGAGTCTTGTAATACTGAGTTGAGAAGTATATTATTATCAACTAAGTTTGAGATTCTACTTCATCAATCGAGTGAGACTTTGTGAGTTTGAGTGATCTAACTTTGTGTTGAACGTTATAAAACCGATCCTGCAACATTTTACATCCATCTGGTAAACTATGAACTTCTTATGTGAAGCATAGGCTAGGAAGACTCTAATTGCTTCAATCCTTGCAACTGGAGCAAAAACTTCATCATAGACTATCCCTTCTTCTTGAGTATATCCTTGTGCTATAAGCCTTGCTTTTTTTTTCTAATAATGATACCTCTGTCATCTAGTTTGTTCTTGAAAAGCCACCTTGTACCAATTGGATATTGCCCTTCAGGAAGAACAACCAGATTCTAAACTTTTTGCTTTCTGAATTGCTGAAGTTCTTCTTGCATTGCTTTAATCCAAAGGAACCACTTGTGAAAGAAAACAAGAGTAAAGACAAATATTTGCAGCCCCCCCTTCACTTCTTGTGGTTATTTCATTAAGATCACCAATGATGTTTTCTATTGGATGATACTTATGAATTCTTGATGTTGGAATTGATTCCACTAGAATGGATGATTCAAAGTTAGTGATTTTGGTTAATGACAATGGAGATGGATCCAGCTGAGATGGAGAATCAACAAAGTGGTCAAAATCCTCATCATTTTGTTCTTCTGATGCTGAATGAAAACCATCTTCATGAGTTTGTGTTTCCGCAGATGTAGGAAAAACTTCCACGGGAGTTACAGGAACAACTACGGATGTTGTAGTTTGTTGTTCAGTAGATGTGACTGTTGTTGGAATATCTCCTGATGGATTGGGAACTTTAGTTGAAGGCAATGAATCATCTCCGGAAGTAGATAGGACATCTATAGATGTAGAAGGAACTTCTGCTGATGCATTGTGCACTACTCCAAATGCATTAGTAACTTTTGCGGATGCATGGTTAACGTCTGTTGATGTACTAGTTGCTTCTATGGAAGTTGAATTTTCAATTCCATCAAAATTTCCAATACTAGTTTAAGATGAAGGGCCAGGATCAGCAACACTTGAAGTGTTTGAATGTGATAATCTTGGGGGTCAGCAGTCAATGGCACTTCACTCATACTTGGAGGTACATAAGGGTAGCATTTATCCGAAGGACCTGCAACATTCAAATAACTAGAGTTAAATGAATTTGTTAATACATCTATATCAAATAGCCAAGACGAACCTTTTACAAATTTTGGAAATATCCAAGGATCGAAACAGGAATTATCAGTTTGATTGAACAAATAATGATCACGGAATTATCATAGCTCGTTGTTTAATTAACTGTTTAAGAAATTGTAATTGAAACGTAAATCAACGAAGAACAGATAAGAGAAATGAAAAATAGGTTGAAGTAATATGATAAAGAAACAATGCTTCAAATGATTTCCATTAATACTGAATTGATTACAATCGGTTTTGATCTTTGTTGATATGATAATTGCTATGTGATGTTCTAGGTGTTCTTGGTGTATTGTTGGTGTAATGATGATATTGATTTTTGTTGCTAATGATGCTAGGGTGATTGTTGCTCTAGGGTTATTGTTACTAAAAGTGTGCACCCATGCCTTCTATTTATAGGCAGAGGGATTCACTTTTTACATGGGAAAAAGTAACTTTCTTATTGTGATAAGAAATTTACACAAATAAAATTCTTGACGTGACACGCAATATTCGTTTTTGATAGAAGTGTAGTCTTCCGCAGATGTTGACTTGATGACATCACTCTAGAGAATTTGACTTGTTGACTTCATAAGGCTTCCTTGATGAATGGAGTTCATGCAATTATTTTGTTCTTCCGTAGGAAATAGCCTTCCGTAGGAGTTGGTTCTTTGATCTTCATACTGAACTTCATCCTCAGGAGCAAACTTTCTTTCGTAGGAGCAGCAGCAGACTTGGTCTTCCATAGAAGTAACAATGCTTTCGTAGGAGATCCACGGATGCACATTCCTTGACTTGTTCTTTTATGTTCCGCAGAACATCTACTGAAGAACAAGCTTGTTCATCCGTAGGAGTTCTGATACTTGGTTAATTTTCCAAATTGACCAAGAATGATGTTTTTCCTGCAACTACACATAAAATCAACACAAATAATATTTGGGTTAACATATATATAACTTGCGTACAAAGGAAAAAGATTTACAAGAGTTCATTACAAGACATGAATAATATTCTAAACCTATACAATTGATCTAGACCTAACAAAAACACCAAATGCTTTTCACAGAAAATGAGTGCATTTTCCTCAAAGCCGGGATGACAAATCCTCAGGAATTGGTGCTTCTTTGTGTTAGAGCTCTTAAAAGATTAACATTTGTCTTTTTGCATTTTGTCATAGTATAGGGACTTATTTTGTAAATATATGTTCCTTGTTTTTGTTTGATAGTATTAATAGGATAGTTTATGTATTGTGTAGAGGACCACCATAAAAGACCAACAACCGTAGACCCAGAGAGCTAGAGACCTAAAGATCTAGAGACTAGAGACCTAAAGATCTAAAGACTAGAGGCCTAGAGAACGAAACAGTTAGAACAAAGAACAACTGTAACTACCTCTTACACTTTGTATCCTGAGCATTTGCTATCAATGAAATCTATGAATATTTGAAGTAATTGCTTGTGTTTGTTTACTTTGTGTATGAATTGATCATTGCATTACGATATCATCACAGATCGATCCCTTTTAAACTGATGAATTGGTATCAGAGCTTTCGGTTTAGTGATTAGAGCTTATCGACATTTTTGAGCTCTTTAAATCACTTGAAATCTATGTTGATTTCAATTTGATCGATTAATTGTTGATTTCTGTTGTGTTTCATCCAAAGAAACATGATTTGAATCATAATTAGGTGTTTAATCAGTTCAAATCTGAGTATTGATCAGATTTGTGTTAGAACTATGTTATTTATTTCGGACTGTAATTCGACCAGAAAACAGATTTGTAGTGGTTGTTTGATCGAAAAGTTGATTGAAGATCGTTAATCGATCTATCTACTACCTAATTGGAAGTTTTTAGATCAATTGAACAAGTTTTGAAGAATTTCATAAGATCTGAGTTTGTTGAAGATGATGAATTTGGCGCTTGAGTTGTGAAAAACTACTGAAAATTGCTAAGCGATCAGATGCTTTGTAACTGTTTAGGCATTTCATCATTATTAAGGCATTTTCAGAACATGCATTTTGCAACTATTAGGATGCATTAAGACTGTTTGGTCGCTTTGATACTGTGTTGAAACTAGTAATTCTAGGCGCTTGAGAAATGTTTGGGCGTTTTTGCGTCAGGCGTTTCTATACTGTGTGGGTGTTTGAGAATTGTTCAGACGTTTCATCGGTTGGGCGTTTCAGAATTCATATAAGGCATTCGCTTAGACGTTTCTTGTTTAAAGCCAGGTATTTCAAAAGTTTCAGGCGCATCACCATTCAAACTTATCAGTAAATACTTAGAAATTATTTCAAAAACTAAAAATCCAAAAATATTTTCATTTCATAGTTTCTTTTTAAAATTTTAAAAACAACAAAAACAAGTCTTTTTCATTAATTCAAAAAATACAAAATGGTTAAGTCTGAAGATTCTAAGAACAGGGTTCCCAAGCTCAAAAATAGAGATGATTTCAAAAATTGGTCTCTCAGATTGAAGCATCATCTAAACTCCATTGACACTGACTTGTGGAAGCCAATAGAGAAAGGACCACATATCCCAATTACATCCGATGGTCCTGACAAGGATTTGTTTATACAAAAGACTCTCCAGAACCTTATCCAGAGGACGGTCTACAAGGTGATGACTTAAGGAAAGTTAAGAATGACATCAAAGCTTATTCATTGATGTGTAAGGAGTTACCATTGGAAGTCTTGACTAGACTTGAAGGTTATCAAACTGGTTACACCATATGCAGAGCTTTGAAGATTATTTGTGAAGGTGGTAAAGAGATACAAGATCTCAAAAAGCATAAACTCAAGAGACAATTGGAGTTATTTGAGCATCTTTTTGGTGAAACAATCAATCAAATGATGAACAGATTTGTGAAATTAACTACTAAAATTTCAACTGCTGGTATCAAAAATGATCTCAAAGATCTAAATTACAGACTTCTAAATGCTCTTCCATCTTTATGGAAACAGACAGTCACTCAGTTGAAGCATACAAAAAGTTTCCGATGGATCTGGATCTTTTGATTGCCAAAATTGAACCAGTTGAAATTGATGAGAGCTCTAGAAACAATGATAGAGCTGCATCAATGTCTCAGTACAAGTACGTTGCTTCTCTAGCTAATACAGTGGAGAATGCTTTTTGGCTAAAGATGATAATTCTCCAGAAGACGAGGGTGATTTGTTCGTTAGAGCTGGTTTCTTCATAGATTCTTCTTACACAAGTGCTCCTGTTTATACAACTCAACCTCAACCTCAGTCTCCTCCTAAAACTCAAACTCCTAAAACTCAAACTGAGACCCCATCTTCTAACTCTATTAAAACCAGCAAAGTTAAAGATGTTATTAATATATTGTTATAGGATGATGAGTCAAAATCTGCTTTTACTGCTTTCATGGCAAGTTTTCATGCTTATCAAGGTAGTCATCTAACCCAGTTAGATCTTGTTTTGCAGGATTTGTTTGAGATGGATCCTGATGATGTGGAAGAGATGGACTTGAATTGGCAGATGGTGATGATTGCGTACAGAACACAGAAACACTCATATGTTAATAGGAATTACAAGCCAAGTGTAAACAAATCTGTTGGCTTTGATAAATCAAAGTCAAGGCGTTTCAACTGCAACAGTTATGGTCATCTCTCAAGGGAATGTAAAGCTCCTAGAAATCAAGGTGGAAATGGTCAAGCAGGTTCTAGCAGTCAAAGATACCAACAGCAGTCTCAGAAAACCTTTTAAAAGCCGTATCAAAGTCTTCCCATGCCATAACTTAAAGATGAATCAAAATCATCTGAAGAGCCGAAGAAAGCTCTAGTGGTTAGCATCAAAGATGGCTATGACTGGAGTGCTTATGCTAAACAATTTACAGCTGATCTAACATCTAGTTTAGCTCTTGTTGCTGAGGTTCAAAATGAAGACTGGTCTGAAGAAAACGATCCTAAGGCAGATGGTGATTCTGACAATGATGATGAAGATTATGATTGGAGTGACAAATCTGACCCAAAAGAGGATTCAGAAGAAATTGCACTAATTGCTCAGTCTGAACAACCAAAGGTTGAGCATCCATCATCTGACTCTGAGACTTCTTCTTCAAGTTATCCTGAAATTCCTATTGAAGCCAGAGAGAAAATGTACACAAAATCATGTTTTGATAAAGTTGAGAACTACAAAACATATTCATTTATAATCTGTGACAAACTTAAACAAGAAGAAGTAATGCACAACAAACTGAAAAACAATCACAAATTCTCTAATGGAAAGATCTTATCTCTACAAACCTCATGGAATAAAACTCTACAAGAACTTGAACTTGTTAAAAAACAACTTGAGGAGATGACAAAGAATTTAGAAGAAGAAAAAATAGCTCATGCTGCAACACAGGTGGATCTAGCTAAAGTTAAAAGTTCTAAAACAATTGTAGAACAGTTGGTAAGTGAGAGGAAAGATAAAAACAAAACAGGTCTAGGTTTTACTCATGAGCCCATGCTTGAATCTATCACAAACACTTTACCAGAAAACTTTAACACACATGATCACTCACCTGAAAACAAAGCTAAGCTCAAAGCCTTTCAAAATAAGAAAAAGAATTCTGAAAGTGATGAAGAGAAAACAAATGTTGAGATATTTGAGGAACAAGATTCTAAAAAGATTAAAAATGGTCATCCAGTGAAAGTTAAATCTTACGAACCACGACCAAAGAATAAGAAAATGTTTGTTCCCATAGAGCATGTTGTTAAAGAAGTAATTGTAAAAAATGATAAACAAAACTCAAAGAATAAAGAGAAAGTAAAACAAGATGAAGTAACATCTGAAGATTGATTTTCTAATGGATTAAACAATCCAGACTTCATCAAATAGTAGAAAGAACAAAAAGATAAAGAAAATGCAAAAGGGTCGTCTACTGAAAATGGTCAATCACAAAGCAAGCATAGTTCATCAAGATCAAAAAACCAAAGAAGAAGAAGGAAACATGGTAAAGCTAAATTCTCTCAGAATAAAAATGAAAATAATCAAAATCAAAGAACGAATCAATCTAATCAGTTTAAACCAGTAAAGTTTGTGTCTGCGGGTACTTTTGATATGAACACAATTCCTGAAATTAAATAAAACTCAAAGAATAAATCTAACTCTGATCTGAAAACAGGTTCATTTCCAAAGTCCTCCGCTGTTAACAAAAGATTATATCTAAGGTGTCTAGGAATGGTGTTAATGAACAAAAGTCAAAACCCATATTTCAAAAGAACAAACTCTAAAATCAAAAACAACAGATTAACTTTGTAACTCCTAAATCAAAACAAGGATCAAATGTGGCTTCCGCATCAAAGGTTAATCAACAGTTGTTTAAACTTCAACAAAGGTACTGTGATATATGTGATATGTACAATGATAAGACTGATGAATGTTTCTATAACAGGTACTGTCACATTTGTGATATGAAAAACCATTCAATAGCTGATTGTTATTTTAATAAGTATTATACCATTTGTGATGAAAGAACTTACAAAACTGAGAATTGCTACTTCCGAAGGAACTCGCCAAGGAATGGATATGTAAATCCACAATTTGAAAGATATCAAAGCGTTGGTTTTCAAAGATTGACAAAACAACCTTTCTTAGGCTTGAGATCTTTTTGAAGGATTGATTCTGATTGTGATGATTCTTATGCGGTGAAATCAAAGAGTTATAATCAAGGAAAATTCATTCCACGATATGTGAGAATGAACAATGCAAAGTTTGGTAATCAAAAGTTTTCTAAAAATTTTTCTTTTGATGGTTTGAATTATCTTGACGATGATCTTGAAAAACATTACCATGCTTTACGAACTATGCAAATCAAAGATAATAATAAATTTGTTAGAACGGACTTGGTAAATTTACACAGCAAAAGAAGCATGATTTGAATAAGCTTCATTTCAAACAATTTACTATTGTTGATAAATTTGGCAAGCCCAAGACCATATTGGCTTGGATTGATAACTCAACTTAAATCTTTTTGAAATGCAGGTACGCATAAGAAGATCAATTAACACGTGATATGTTGATAGTGGGTGTAGCCGGCATATGACAGGCAACCATGCCTTGCTTCAAGATTTTAAGTTAAAAGATAGTACTCATGTTGCATTCGGAGGTGATGCAGGTGGTAAAATAACAGGAGAAGGAAAAGTGTCCAATGCGATTATTAGCTTTGATAAAGTCAACCACTGTTCATAGTTGAACTTTAATCTTTTAAGTGTTTCGCAAATTTGTGACAAATCTTACTCTATTCTATTTGATGAGTCTTTTTGTTATATTTTGAAGCCAGGTTTTTAGATAAGCAAAGAATGGGTAGTTGTTAAAGCTATTCGTGATTGAGATGTATACAAGTTAGATATGTCTCAGGTAGATCCATCTACAGAAACAACATGCCTAATTGCTCAAGCATCAAATATCGAAAGTCAGTTATGGCATAGACATCTCGGGCATTCCAATTTCAAGCACATGAACAAGCTTGTAGCAGGAAATCATGTAGTAGGTCTTCCAACAAAGAAGTTTGCTACAACAGATCATTGCTCAACATTTTTAAATGGAAAGCAACACAGAGCGTCTTATAAACCCAAGCTGATAATCTCAAATTCCAAGCCTCTCCAAATGTTGCACATGGACCTATTTAGACCAACTAATGTGCTGAATATTGAAAAGAAATCTTATTGTTTAGTTATCATTGATGACTTTACAAGATTTTCATGGGTTTTCTTTTTGCATGCTAAATCTGAAACTGCTGAACTGTTAAAAGAATTTATCATTAAAGTAGAAAATCAATTAGAACAAAAGGTGAAAATTATCAGAAGTGATAATGGAACTGAATTTAAAATTTCTAATGTTGACATGTTTTGTGCAGAAAAAGGTATTGCTCGTTAGTTCAGTGCTCCTAGAACTCCACAACAAAATGGAGTTGCTGAAAGGAAAAATAGAACTTTGATTGAGGCCGCAAGTTCCATGTTAGCAGATGCAAAGATTCTAATTACTTTCTGGGATGAAGTCATATCCACTGCATGTTCTGTACAGAATCATACATTGATTGTGAAAGATAAACAGAAAACTCCTTATGAGTTAATGTTTGGCAGGAAACCTAATATAGATTTTCTTAAATCTTTTGGTTGTCTTGCTTTGATTTTAAATTCAAGTAACCAGCTAGGAAAATTTGATGCAAAATCTGATGATGGATTTTTTGTTGGATATTCATCAGTTTGAAAAGCCTTTAGAGTTTATAACTCTAGAACGAATGTCATTCTTGAAACTCTTAGTGTTAAATTTGTTGAAAACTCTTTTCCATCAGTTGCAATTGGTCCAGCTTGGTTGTTTGATTTAGATTCTTTGTCAAACTCTTTTAATTCTAACTTGTTTGACTCTCCAGGTGAGAAAAAGAAACAAGGAGGAGATCTCGGATCTTTCAACGATGATTCTGATTTTGTTGACATGGATGATTCTAGCCCAGATTACCCATTCTTATCATTTGTTACAGATCCTGTATTTTGTTCTGAATCTCATGATCAATCTTACTTTCAACAAGCACAAGAACATCCATTTTCTAAAAATTCTAATGTTTCACAACATATTCCTAATGATGGTCCTGAAATTGTACAACCTGAGTCTAGAACGTCGTCGGTTTCTGATGATGTAGTTGCTACTGATAATCTTGATTACTTTATCAACTCACCGACTCAAGTTCCTAGTTTCAATCCACATACTTCAAACTTATTGCATCAGCTTTTCGACTTGAACCAATCTAATCTGCATGTTAATGTTCAAGGAAATGAGATTCCAATGTCTAGTATTCACAAGAACCATCCTACGTCTCAGATAATCGGTCCATTGAATGAGAGAACGACGAGAAGTCATTCAGAACAAGCAAACCTCGTGTTTTCTATCTCAAATTGTTCCTAAAAACGTCACTGAAGTGTTATAGGACAATAGTTGGATTGAGGCAATGCAAGAAGAGTTATTGCAATTACGCAGATAGGAAGTGTGGAAGCTTATGGATTTACCTGAAGGAGAAAATACCATAGGCACAAAATGGTTGCTTAGAAACAAATCAGATGATCGAGGAATTGTTGTTCACAACAAAGTGAGACTTGTTGCACAAGGTTACACTCAAGAAGAAGGAATAGATTATGATAAAGTATTTGCTCCAGTTGCAAGACTTGAATCAATTCGTGTCTTCCTGGCTTATGCATCATACATGAAATTCAAGGTGTATCAGATGGACGTTAAAGGTGCTTTCTTGTATGGACAAATCACTGATGATGTGTATGTCAAGCAACCTCCAGGTTTCAAAGATGCAGAATATCCTCATCATGTGTACAAGCTTAGTAAAGCATTGTATGGTCTCCATAAAGCTCCTAGAATTTGGTATGAAACGTTATCACAACATTTGATCCAGCATGGATACACTAGAGGGAAAATTGATCCTACTTTGTTTATAAAGAAGGATGCTGATGATCTCTTATGTGTTCAAGTGTATGTTGATGATATCATATTCGGTTCTACAAGCCCAAAATTGTGCAATGAATTTGAAGAAATCATGAAGTCTTGTTTCCAAATGAGTTCTATAGGAGAAATTAACTTTTTCCTTGGTCTTCAAGTGAAGCAGTCTGCAGATGGAATTTTTATTAATCAGGAGAAATTCATTGAAAAACTCTTGAAGAAATTTAAACTACAAGAATGTCAATCCATCAGAACTCCAGCTGACATAAATACAAAGATTGAACCTGATCCAAAAGGAAAATCAGTTGACCAAACTCTATACAGATCTATGATTGGATCTTTGATCTATCTTACTGCATCTAGACCTGATATAATGTATGTTGTTTGTGTCTGTGCCAGGTACCAATCTGACCCGAAGGAATCTCACCTAATCGCTGTTAAACTAATATTCAGGTATCTCAAAGGAAAACCGACTTTAGGGCTGTGGTATCCTTATGAAGGAAACTTCGAGTTACATGGATATACAGATAGTCAAATCCTTTGGTTACAAAACCAACTACTAGATTACGGGTTCAATTTTCTTAAAACTCCTATTTACATTGATAACGCCACTGCTATGTTTATTACATCTAATCCTGTCCAACATTCAAAAACAAAGCATATCAAAATTCGATATCATTTTCTTAGAGATAACTCTGAAAAAGAATTAATCATTTTGATTCAAATTACAACTAAAAAACAGTTGGCTGATCTATTTACAAAAGCCTTTTTACCAGGTCGGTTTGAGTATTTGGTTGAGTCAATTGGACTTATTAACCATGTTTAAAACTGGTTTTGAGTAATTGAGTTGTCTGAATCATAAAAATGAAAAGAACCAACCCTTGCTGAATAAAAAGATTTATAGAGAAAACTATCAAAGTTAACTGCCTGATTGTATATATTATGTGTGCATGTTTAATAGAAAATGAAAAAGCAAATACAAAAATAGAAAATTGCAAAATCAAAAGAGAAAAATATAAAACAAAAACCCTCAAAAATAGAGTTATTCTTGTTAGTTAATTATTTAGGACTGAATATGTCTATGCAATTATGAGAAATGATAGATACATTAGTTCTGATCAGTTGCATACTTCACTCGCTACTAAAGTCTGACGTGATTAGATATGATGTGCAGGTAAGCTCATGCAATTATACTAAAAGTAAATTCTTGTGATCAAATTAAATCAATCATGAATTCATGTTTGTCCATTTTAGTACCAATAAGTAATGTTGACTTCTCAAATTGATTGCTTGTAAAGTCACAAACTCACACCTGGTGGTGATATGAATAACCATGAGCTCTACTTATTTAAAGCATCTATTCACTTCTCTGTTATGAGTCGTCATAGACTTGAAGTGATGAGATATCCTTTGTTGTAAGTCATTACAGACCTGGATATTCTCACTTGATGCAAAAGATGCCAAGTGCACAAACTTAAACATGAGATCTGGTTATAAGTATATGTCAGGTTAACAAGTTGAGAAAAGTGCTTTCTTGCATATCTTGACGAGAGTTGAGCTCTCTAAGTCTAAGTGTGACTTACATAATGTCATATCTAATCGTACCTTAATCAATCAAAGAACTGAAAAATTAAGTGAGCTGAGTATCTTGCCAAAAGCACTCATTTTCTGTCCTTAGAATCTCGTGTCTCCTCTGCTGCGGGAATGCTGACCAGGAACACACTTGATCAGGATTTAGTCACTGTCAATGACTTTCCATCATTTTATTTTATTTTAATGTGTTGATCTTAACTGATATGATCGCACTGCAGGCATGTGATTCAATTGTATATAGTAGATTTTCTTCTGCTTTAATTTTGATTTTTGCATGATTTTCTTTGTGCAGGCATGTTGATAATCTACTTGCAAAATAAAAGAAACTTCTAAGTTTATGAACTTAAAAGTTTAGGGGGAGTAAAAATGTAAAAGAGAAAATCAATAAAAAGTGTCAAAATATGAAAAATAAGTGCTTGGATAGAAAGGATGAAGCTGAAAATTCAAGCATGTGTGTGTTTGATATGATGTAAAAATAAACCTGAAAAGAATTCAAAATAAGTGGAAAAACTTCTTGCAAACAAAACAAGACTATTTGTGTTGTAAAAGTTTCAAAATAGAGACTAAAATGATGGGAAAGTTTTTGAAAAACTAAAACATTGATTCATATTTTTTAAAATGTGCTTGGTTGGTGTTTGAATTGAAAATTCATGTTTAAAAATGAAAAATATGAGTTTCAAATGACTTGTGGTGATTTTAAACCAAAACAATTTGATTGTTAAATTTAAGGGTAATTAATGTAAATTTTGGGTGATAGTCAAAATTTGACAAAGTATTGAGACAATGTGCATGAACAGTGCTAATGTGCATGAACAGTACTAATGTGCATGAACAGTACTAATGCATAAACAGTGTTCAGATGGATGTTGTGAAAATTTCAAGTGTCAGACTCATGGAAGGTTTCTCATGCGCCTGAATAGTACTCATAAGTCCAGATCAAGAGTATGATGAATTTCAGGAATTTGTACAAGTGTTGAGCGTTTTGTTCTGTACATGCGCCTAAACAGTTGTCATGTTGCTGAAAATGGTTATGTTAGGCATATCAACTTATGCTCATGCGCCTGAATAGTTTCAGACTTTCCAAGTGGTTAGACGTTTGAAGATGATGATTACTCCAAGTGTTAAGCGTTTCATCAAATCTCATGCGCGTGAACAGTGCCCAAGCTCCTGAACAGTACTCATGCGTCTGAAGACTTAGTGTGAAATTTAGTCTCATGTGCCTTCACAGTGCTCATGCGTCTGAAAATTTAGTATGAAATCTAGTCACATGTGCCTTCACAATGCTCATGCGTCTAAGAATTTTTACACTTATATATATTCAACACTTGTAGTTCTCAGTCATTCATTCACAAACTCAAATTCTCTGATCCACACACTCTCATAACCGATAGGTTCATTCACTTAACATTCGAGTTTTACCTGTTAATCCATTTGACATATATGTATAAGAGAATGTGATTTTTGAGGAGTCTTCACTCGAGGTTATAAAAGCTGTTGCTGACTCACCTATTCATGTGTCAGATGAAGGTGAAAGCTCAAGAAAAATGCTACAGTTCTTTCTGAGAACTTGAACACCGAGCAGATCATAGAATCTTTGAAAGAAGTTCAAGTTTGCGATCAAGATGGCTTTATGAGAGTTGGAACTGAAGATCAAAGATGAATCAGAAGAGTTCATGTTGGACTGAAGACAATGTAAATCTTAGGGGGAGCATTGTTAGAGCTCTTAAAAGATTAACATTTGTCTTTTTGCGTTTTTGTAACACCCAAAAATTTTAAAAGAAAAGAAAAGAAAAGAGAAGTATAAAGAAAGACAGGTAAAGTAACCCAAGTTAAGGGTTTAAAGTCATACAAGAAGCAAACTTTGATATAATTATGTTTAAAAGGTGGGCATGGCCGCCCACTCTTCCTGCTCACCAACTGCTTCGGCTGCAAAAGTAAAAGAACAAAGAGCTTGTAGAAGCCTCTATAAGATTAACATTTAGTCTTTATTAATAGTTTTGTCATAGTTTAGGGACTTATTTGTAAATATATGTTCTTTTTTGTTTTCTTTGATAGTATAAATAGCATAGATTATGTATTGTGTAGGAAGTACAAAGCACAAAGACTAGACGAGTGCACCTTAGAATTAGTTGAACGAATTATAACTGTTTTATCTACACTTGTATTTCTATGCTTTCTGTTAATGAAAAACTATGAATTTTTCTGATATGTTTGCATTGATTTGATTACTTGTGTGTTTTGATTCAATTGCATCATAATATTATCACAGATCAATCAATTTTGATCCTATCAGAGCTTCCATCAGTTTTTAGAGAGAAGAAGAAGAAGATCATCTAGAAGGTAAGTTTTTGCGTGTTTTGTTCGGTTTCAGCTGAATTTTCAGCTTGTGGACCGAGTCTTATGTGTTCTTCTGTGTTCAGTTGGGTGTTTTTGGTGTGTTTAGGTGTTTGAACTCCAAGTGCTCTCGAGTTTGGAGGAGTTTTACTCGAAGACTGCTGTAGGTGAGTTCTAGATCCCTAATTTTTCTGTTTTAAACTTGTTTTGGAGCTGAAATGCATGTAAATTATTATTTTTGCAACTTCTAGTATGTTAAACCGTATGTGTTACCTCTGTTTTTAGTGTGTGTGTGTATTTGTGAATGTTTGAGTGAATTATGTGGTTGTATGCTTGTTTTATGAGCTTAGTATGCTAGATTTGGGCTAGGAATATGTTAGGATGATGATCGGGAACTAAAATTAGCATAAGTTAGAACTGGCATAGTGCCCATACGCCCAAACTGCCCATGCGCCTAAGTTTCCCAGGCGCCCAAGTACCCATGCGCCTGCATAGTACTCGTGCGCCTGCACAGTTCCCATGCGCCTAAGTTTTTTGCCTATACGCCTTTGTTTACTCATGCGCCTAAGTTTTCCCATGCGCCCAAGTATCCATGCGCCTGCATAGTACTCATGCGTCTGCATAGTACCCATGCGCCTGCATAGTACCCATGCGCCTGCATAGTACCCATGCGCCTAAGTTTTTCCCATGCACCTATGTTTTTTCCAATGCGCCCATGTTCCCATGCGCCCAACTGTCAGTGCGCCTGCATAGTGCCCATTCACCCACATAGTGCTCATGCGCCTAAGTTGCCTTAGAATTTTTTTGAAATTTTGGGAAAAATGGAAATTTATGATTAAGCTCTGGAATGTTTTGGTGGGTTATGTTCTGCATGTTTGTGGCCTGTTGTTGATGTTCCTTATTATGTATTATTACATGACTTTACGTGGTGTGTTAATGCCTTGTACATAAAGTATTATATAATGAAAGTGAAAAATATCGTTAACAAAGTAGAACATAACGAATGAATGAAAGGCTTGCAAGCAAATTTAAAGAGGTTCACAACTCAATGAAGAGTTGTTAGCTCAACTATGTGCAATGTAGCGTGCGATCTTGGCTAACCCATGAGGGTGTACACACAGGGGGGTCAGTCTTGGTGACTGATCCGTACATGCAAAACGGGATCCTTGTCGCTTAACCCCAAGACTGAGGTGGCTTCATGCCTAATGATGGGGTATAGCTTATGACAGGATCTAGATAGAAGTGAAAGATAATGAAAAAGTGCAAAATGAATGATTATGAACGATGATAAAAGATAATAATGATATTATCAAGATGTATGTATGTTGTGCGATCACAGACGAAAGTAAAGAAAAGGTTTTTACTAAAGGTAAAGTATTTTACTTATAAAACTAGAACTCACTCAGCAACGCTGACTTTTTATGCATTTTCACTTGGCAGATAGCTTGTTGCTGAGGATGGAACAAGGGTGAAGCTACTTGGCGGGCAAAGAGTGGCATCCATCTCATGCAATAATAATGATGTTGTTTTGTAATACAACTAAGTGATATTTTGTAATCTTTTAAATGATGATGTATTACTTGGCAAATGTATTTATAAAGCATGAAATGGCTTTTGATCAATTATTCAGCTACAGTATTTTATTTACATAATAAATCTTAATATGTTTTGATATAAATAAGGTTGTGATTAACCAACTGTGGGGTTCCTGGGAACGGAGCCTTACAAGTTGGTATCAGAGCCAAAGTTTAAGAGAAATTGGTAAATATTTTCAAAACCTAACTTAAACTGAGAATGGGACCGAATGGAGGGATGCCAGCCCATGTAGCTACGTGCCATCAGGTAATTTACTTTCTTAAGGTTAACCGGTATTATATGCGTGTGCTATCTGATTTATGTGCTCTTAGTAGATTTGGATACTGATGTACTCAGGATAGGAAATGCTTGGGGGATAAAGAGTAAAGTAAGTGGCTAATTACAACTGGACACTGTAATTAGGCACTTACTATACATGACATAATCCGAGCTATTACCTTGAATGAACGTGTTGGTGTTCGAATCTTATAGTGTTTAGAGGATGGCGGGTGGTAGATCTTCGAAGGCTTCTCGAGGAGGTGTGTAGGGTGGTCGTTGTGCTGGACCACGTGTCACAAGAAATAAGGCTAGAATTGTCGAGACGGCTCCTGCAAAGCCCGAGCTTCATAACTAGGAAGGCGGTGATGAGAGTGCTAATTTGAGAGCCTCTGTGAAGGAGGCAGTTATGGAGGAAGTTCATCAGGTCATACAGACGATCCTACCATCTATAGTGACCGAGGTTATTCATGTTGTGAGGGAGGATGAAAAGAAAGAGAAGGAGGAGAGGAGGAGGACCGTTGGGAGAGGTGGCGAGGAGAGAGGTTCAGGTGGAAGGGAGCAACCAGAGACTAAGATGGTTGTCTTTAGTGACGAAGAGGAAGAGGAAACGGTGCAGGAAACCGCCAAGGGGTGTAGTTATGGGGTATTCCAGAGATGCAAGCCCCCAACTTTTGATGTGAATGGTAATGCTGCTGCTGCTCACCGATGGGTGAGGGAAATGGAGGCGGTGATCAATATCAGAGTGCTGAGAGGATCAGAAGGTGAAGTTTGCTACCTACTCATTTGTGGACTCGGCCTTATGCTGGTGGAATAATATTGTCCAGGCCGAGGGCAGCACGGCTGTTGAGAGGATGAGGTGGAGTGAACTGAAGAAGATGGTGATCGAGGAGTTTTGTCCTCACAGGGAGCTTAACAAGATTAAGAGAGAGTTCTTACAGCTGGGGGCGGGAACCATGACACACCAGCAATACACGACTAAGTTCATTGAGATGGCAAGGCTGGTGCCGGATTAGGTGACGCCGGTGTCAAGGAAGATCAAGAGGTATATTCAGGGTTTGCCAGCAGATATCCGCAGGAACATGATCGGTGCCCGGCCGAGTACTTTTAGGTTGGTGGTTGATATGCCTGGGAGGCTGTATGATGAGAGAGAGTATGCAGTGGTAGAGGTGAGTAAGAAGGGTGGCGGTGACAGGAACTGGAATGGGAAGCGGTTTGGTCATGGTGGTTTTACCCCGAGCAACAAGAGGGCAAGGGTGGATGATCAAAGGGTAGTAACATGAACGAAGAGGTGTGTTAAGTGTGGGAAGGAACATTCAGGGGAGTGTAAGTGGGGACTGAATCTCTGCTTCAAGTGTGGGAAGCCCGGTCTTATGGCAAGAGAGTGTAGGGTTGTAAGATGTTATAACTATGGCGAAGAGGGCCATATGAGCAGGGATTGCAAGAGGCCAAGGGCAGAGGGCTCCGGGGTGAAGAATGGGGTTGAGAAGGAGGGACCGAAGGCAAAAGACAGTGCATTCATGATGACCCGGGAGGAGGCTAGGGTGGACCCCGACGTCATGTCATGTACGTTCCTAGTAAACCAAAATTGTGCCTCGATATGGCAGGATCTAGATAGAAGTGAAAGAAAATGAAAAAGTGCAAAATGAATGATGATAAAAGATAATAATGATATTATCAAGATGTGTGTATGTTGTGTGATCACAAACGAAAGTAAAGGAAAGGTTTTTACTAAAGGTAAACTATTTTACTTATAAAACTAGAACTCACTCAGCAAGACTAACTATTTATGCATTTTCAGTTGGCAGGTAGCTTGTTGCTGAGGATGGCACGAGGGTGAAGCTACTTGGCGTGCAAAGACTGGCATCCATCTCATGCAATAATAATGATGTTGTTTTGTAATACAACTAAGTGATATTTTGTAATCTTTTAAACGGCGATGTATTACTTGGCAAATGTATTAATTAAAGCATGAAATGGTTTTTGATGAATTATTCCGCTACAATATTTTATTTACTTAATAAATCTTAATATGTTTTGATATAAATGAGGTTGTGATTGACCAACTGTGGGGTTCCTAGGAACGGGGCCTTACAGTTTTGTCATAGTATAGGGACTTATTTTGTAAATATATGTTCATTGTTTTTGTTTGATAGTATAAATAGGATAGTTTATGTATTGTGAAGAGGACCACCATAAAAGACCAACAACTGTAGACCCAGAGAACTAGAGACCTAGAGATCTAGAGCCTAGAGACCTAGAGAACGAAATAGTTAGAACAGAGAACAACTGTAACTACCTCTTACACTTTGTATCCTGAGCATTTGCTATCAATGAAATCTATGAATATTTGAAGTAATTGCTTGTGTTTGATTACTTTGTGTATGAATTGATCATTGCATTACGATATCATCACAGATCGATCCATTTTGAACCGATCACTTAGATCTCCTAGGAAAGGGGATATGTACAAGCTGGATATGAACAATGCTTCCCACTGGGTGAAGTATCATGTTTTCTTTCCAAAGATAATGGTGATGAGTCAACTCTTTGGCATAAAAGAATGTGCCATCTTAATTTTATAACCATGAATAAATTGGTTAAAAATAATTTGGTACATGGTGTGCCTAATAAGGAGTTTTTCTATAAAGATAATTATATTGCTTGTCTGAAAGGGAAGCAACACAAGGTCACTCATAAATCCAAAGAGGTTAACTCCATCACCACCCCATTACACTTATTGCACATGGATCTTTTTGGCCCCACAAGTATAATGAGCATTGGAAGGAAATCATATGGCCTTGTGATTATTAATGATTTTACAAGATTTACGTGGGGTCTCTTTTTAAGAACTAAAGATGAAACTGCTGAAACTTTAAAATCTTTTATTCTTAAAATTGAAAATCAGAAGGATCACAAGGTAAAAATCATTAGAAGTGATCAAGGGACTGAGTTTAGTAATCAAGTTCTTAACTCATTCTGTAACTCAAAAAGGATTGCCAGACAATATAGTGCTCCTAGAAGTCCTCAATAAAATGGTGTTATTGAGAGGAGGAACAGGACACTTATTGAGGCTGTAAGAACTAAGTTAGCTGATTCAAAGTTGCCTTTAACTTTCTGGGTAGAGGCAGTCAGCACTGCATGTTATGTGCAGAATCGGGTTCATATTGTTAAGCCCATGGAAAGACCCCCTATGAGCTATGGAACAAGAGGCCACCGTTCATTGGCTTTCTTAGGTCCTTTGGTAGCAGGTGCACCATACTTAACACAAAAGACAATTTAGCAAAATTTGCTGAAAAGACGGATGATGCTATTTTGTTGGCTATTCCTCAACCTCTATTGCTTATAGAGTGTATAATATTACAAATCAATGATTTGAGGAATCATCCAACCTTGTTGTCAATGAGCACACTCCTTGTGTTAAGGGAAATGGTCCTAATCATATCTTCAATTAAGAATTGTTTCTAAACTATTCTAAACCATCTTGTGAGAATGTTTTAGCTAGAACAGGAACTCAACGTGGCCCTTATAAAGATCAACTGTTTGAGTTACCCAGACCTATTCTTAGTTCTCCAAGAAGAGTTGAACATCAAGATTCTTCAACTGGAATTCCTGAAAGCATGAATATCTCAGTAAACAGGAGAGCGTCAACAAGTTGTCAGCCAACTGAGCCTAATAACTCAACAGCTGACAACTCCAGCATTCAACACCAAGCTGATGAAGACAGTGATTTGGAGGAACAAGCAACTGTTGATGCTGCTTCACAGAAAAATACCATTGATGCTGTCACACGTTCATTCAATCAGTCCTCATTAAATCAGTGTGCGACATCAGCTGGTCATGATGTTCAAAATTCTGAGTAAAACTTCTCAAACCTGGATCTATCTATGCAATTAGATGTGATTCCTAGGCTCAGGATACACACCACTCATCCAGCTGAGAACATCATTGGGGATGTCTCAGAAGGTTTGAGAACAAGAAGTCAGACCCATAATGGGAATGTCTACACGTACTCATTCTTTCTCTCTTAAATGGAACCTAAGAAGGTGGAAGAAGCCCTCAAGGACAACAATTGGGTTGAAGCAATGCAAGAGGAGTTGCTTCAGTTTAAGAGAAAAAAGGTATGGACTTGTGTCCATTGCCACCTGGCCAAGTCCCTATTAGCACTAAGTGGGTGTTCAGAAACAAAATAGATGATAGAGGTTTAATTATCAAGAACAAAGCAAGACTTGTTGTTCAAGGATACACATAGGAGGAAGGCATAGATTACACTGATGTCTTTGCACCTGTTGCAAGACTTGAGGCTATACGAATCTTCCTTGCTTTTGCAGCATCCAAGAACTTCACAGTCTATCAACTCGATGTCAAATGTGCATTTTTTGTGAGGATATTGATAGAGAAGTCTATGTGTGCCAGCCACCTGGATTTGAAGACCCAGAGTACCCTAACTATGTGTGCAAACTGGATAAAGCTCTTTATGGGTTGCATCACGCACCTAGGCTATGGTATGAGACACTGTCTTAGTTTCTTCTGAAGAATGGTTACACATAAGTCACCATAGACAAGATATTATTCATAAAGAAGTTAGGGAAGGACATGTTGCTTGTTCAAATCTATATCGATGACATCATATTTAGATCCTCAAATGCCCAAATATGTAAAGACTGTGAAGGCATCATGAGAAAGATGTTTGAGATGAGTTACATGGGAAAGATGGATTTTTTCCTTGGAATTCAAGTGAAGCAGATAGAAGAAGGGTTATTCATCAGTTAATCTAAGTATGTCAAGGACATCTTAGAGAGATTTGAGATGAAAGATTATAAGCCACCCAAGACACCTATACCCAGAAATCACAATCCTTTTCCTGATTCCGAGGGGGAGGATACTGATCAGCATCAGTACAGGGTAATTATTGGATCTCGGATGTATCTCACTGCAAGTAGACCTGATATCATGTTTGCAACTTGCATCTGTGCAAGATATCAGGCTACTCCAAAGATGTCTCACCTAATTGCTGCCAAGAGAAGCCTTAGATACCTCAAAGGAACTCCCAAACTAGGCCTCTAGTATCCCAAGAAAAGGGATTTTAACCTTTATGGTTACATGGATAGTGATTATGGTGGTTGCAATGTCAACAAAAAATCAACATCAGGAGGATGCCAATTTCTTGGTGGAAGGATCATCTCCTGACACTGCAAGAAGCAATCATGTGTATCCACATCTACTACTGAAGCTAAGTACATTGCTGTTGCAAGCTGCTATGCTCAACTATTTTGGATTCAGAATCAGATGCTGGATTATGGTTTCAACTTGATGGAGACCCCTATCTATATAGACAACAAGAGTACCATATCTATCACAAAAAATCCAATCAAGCACTCCAAGACAAAGTATATTGACATCAGGTACCATTTCATTTGAGATATTTATGAGAAGAATCTAATCAAACTAGTCAAAGTCAATTCAAATGAACAATATGCTGATTTGTTCACCAAGCCTTTGATGAAAAAAGATTCAAGCATTTAGTTACAGCTATTGGATGATTAACATTGACTAGACTTTCTCTTCTTAAAGTAAGCTATAGGATGATTAAATTGTCTTGTCTATGTTGTCTATATACAATCTAAGCCCTGTTACAAGAAGGTTTTCTTCAAAAAAATTTTAAGTATGAATTCTTCCGAAGAGAAATTTACCCTCGGAAGAGATCTTTATCTATCTTCCGAAGTCAAATTTCTCTACATAAATATTCTCTTTCAAAGATTTTTTAGCCTCGAAAGAACATTTGATCGTAGATCAAATCTACTTCCGAAGCTTACTAACTTCTTTTCTTAGAAGAAGACTGTACTCTTGGAAGCAAACTTATCATTAAGACATAGTTTGCTTTCGGAAGTAAAAATGGCTTCGGAAGACAATACTGAGAAACACAAGTGTTTTCTCTCGGAAACAATTTTACCTACGGAAGAAAACTTTTACTGTGTAATAGAAATCTTTGGGCCCCACTCTGTATAAAGTAATATTTTGTTGATGATTGTTGGAATATTTTAAATAGTTTATCTTACCGCCTCTGTCAAATCAAAACCTAAACAGTCCTTTCGCCTTATTGGTTTGGCTTTTTAATCCCCATTTAAAAACTTCTGAATCTCTTTCTTTACATTCTTTACCACTGCAAAAGCCCCAAATTTCTATTATCTTCTCTCAAAGTCCTTCAATCAAACAGTACTCCCTTAACAATGGCCTTGAATCCTCAACATAACCAGGTCACCATCCTTGATTCTTCAAAGGATGTCGATTTTGCCTGTATTGTCAAATTTCTATCACAATCGACATACTTCACTGCCTTCACTGTTAACCCACCATCTACTCAAACCATATGGCTGAATTCTGTGCCAATGGTCGAAGCGAGACAATTAAAGATGAAAGGGTCATCAGATCGAGGATCTGCGGGCAGGAGATCATAATAACCGAATCAACCATCAGGGAGCATTTGGAGTTTCATTATGACGGCACCCCTACTGAATTCCCCAAATTTGAGTTGGAGAATACCTACATTCAAATGGGATATGGTGGCGATGTGAGCAGGTCTACAGTCTATAAGTTTAACTTCTCCTACAATTGGAAGTTCTTGCTGCCGTCCTGCACTGCCTATCCAACAAGTCCGAGGGATGGGATAAAATCCCATATGATTTGGGCTGCCTAGTCCACGGGTTGGTAAAGGGCTTGTGCTTCAACTTCTCAAAATTTGTGCTAAACAACTTAAGAGGCAATATCAACCGGGATCCATTCTACATGTATCCCTGGTTGATTCAGCACATAATCAGTTGTAAGCTAGACCAGGACAGACTACAATATGTAGATGTTCTACTGGTCCCTCACATAAGGCCTGGTATCTTCAAAACTCTGAAGAAGGTGTCCACCAAGTTCACTGGAAGATTCACTGATCTTCTTCGAGGTATGCTTGAGCCAACGGCTCTTAGTGACATCCCTGCAAGCCCAGTAGGTGATGAACCCACACCAAACACCACCACTCCAATGCCAATTACTTCTTCCCACCTAATCAAGATCACCTACACAAAACACCCTAAACGAACCCCTGATTAATCTACTCTGCTTGATCAGGTCCCCTCTGTTCAACCCAAAAATGCTAGAATGGAACTCAGGGCTCCCACTCAGCCAGAGGTCCAACCATCCTCCACCATTGACCTTAATGTCAGTTTTGAGTCTCCTCAGTCTCAATCTGACGAGCCCACAACCCAAGCCATTAGCCCTCAGGGTGAGTCTCAACACTCTCCTGAACAGCCAAAAAGGGACAACCACATCATTGGCTCAACTGCTATTGCAGAGGAGACATTAGGTGCTGACCAAGGTCCCGGGTCACTAGATATAACTTCTCTATCCTTTATTGACCTATTAACCTAACATGATGAGGACATTATGTTCCATTGGGCCATGATGTTGATCTACCACATCACTCTCAAGATCAACTGAGCCCCAGGGAACCTAGAATTAACTGAGGTGACTCAAACTGGTATGGAGGTGACTCATATAGGCTTAGCTGCCACTACTGAGAGTGTTTCACTAACCTCTCTAGATAGTGGTAACATCTGTGAGACTGAGTCTTCGACAACCTTGCCAATTGATGCCTCTAAAAGAGACATCACTAAGCAAGGGTATCCAGGACGCCAAGAAACCACTACTGGTGGTGATGATGAACACACTAGGTATGTTATCTCATCTCCCAATAATTCTTCAAAAGAAGATGAGGATAGTCTAAAAATCATTATCCGAGACCTGCTTTCTATAGTCTTAAACCTTGAATTAAAGGTTAAGACTTTAGAGGACAGGTCTGCCACCCAGCAACTTGAGATTGAACATCTCAAGGCTCAACTAGCTGAGAAACAGATTGAGAAGTCTGTTAGGCATGTACCAATTCAAGTTTCTTTAAGTTCTTCCTCTAGCTCATCTACTTCTTAAGATGATACTACCAAAAAGGGGGAGAATGTACAGAAACAAAGACATGTGGAACCCAGCCTTGCCATCATTACTTCCCTTGATGCCATCTCTTCTTTCTATCCCACACAGCAACATCCTGCAACCATCTTTCCTCAACCACCTCCTATTACCATTCAAGTGGACCCAAGGATGCTTATTGAACTTAACATATTCTTAACCAAATTTCTGATAAGCTCTTCCCTTGAACAACCCTCCCTTGATGTTGCCATAGCCTATTTTGGAGCTGAAGAGCTATAAAGGATGAGTGCACCACCTACCTTTGAGGAGGAAGTTGGTCAACCTAAGGTCTTTATTGAACATGAGATTAACTTCAAAGGGGAAATATAGACTGATGGCCCAGCAACCAACTTAGAAGGGACAGGTAATGCAGTTTCAATTACTTAAGAAACAAAGTTCCAAGCTGCCGAAGGAATAATTGAACTATCTTCCTTGTCTGATGACCTGTTCATCACAGAGGCAATTCTTGACCTGGCCTCTAAGGTCAATAGTGAGGAAATCCTTACAACTTCCATCTCTTAAGTACCACAAGTGTAAACCCTTTCTTCCCAACCTAAAACCTCTAAGCTTGAGTTTCCAAAAGCTAAATCTTCCTCTGATCCTAAAGGGAAGAGGAAGCTCACAACTAAAGAGCTTCTAGTAGAAGAAAGGCTGGAGAAGTTGTAAAGGAAAGGAAGAATTGATACTGGGAAGTTGCTAGCTGCAAGCAGCAGCAGCCGTCCAAAAGAGTATCAACAACCAGAGGAGAGTGGAGGTTATAGAGAGGCTCATCAGCGTGGGAGTTTACAATGAAGATATCCTTCTACTCCCACTTGATAAGCTTGTAAAGCTGAAGAAGGTAGCCTTGCTACAAAAAGAAAAGGAGGAAGCAGCAAGGTTGGCCATAGAGGAGGAAGAGAGGAAAAAGAAGGAGGAAGCAATGGAGAAGGAGAGGATGGAGAGAATAGCCTTTCTCTGTACTAGAGGCTATTCTTAGAAGGAGCTAGCACCTCATGATTATGATATGATCTTGTTCCTTTTTCACAAAGAGCAAGATCAAATCAACAAAGAAACGAAGAAGGCTGCCTAGGAGAAGCTGAAGGGGAGGAAGAAGATAGAGGAAGAGGCAAAGCTTGCAACTGCCTAGAGTAAACGTGATAAGGAGTGGATGAAAATCTACCTTAAAACCCATGGATTCACTAGCAGGAAGGTGGGTCCTATGTCCTTAAAGACCGTACAACGACATGTCAACGACATCAAGGCTAATATTCGCTTAGGAATAAGGTAGGAGGTACTTCAAACACAAAGTCTTCAGAGGATGGCACCCAAACCAATTCCCAAACCCAAACCAGCATCTAAACCACAACCTATGCCTACACCTTTTCCCTTCCCCATTAAAACTGAGCCAACTATTAAACCTTACACCCCTAAACCCACACCATCAGCCATACCTACACCTTCACCAACTGCCTCTCAACAACCTCCACCACCTATCCTTAAACCCAAAACATAACCCAGAACCCAATCACTACCCAAACCATCTTCTAAACCATCTAAACCCCTAACCTTAGATGAATTCAAGGAGATCAAAAGGAAGCTCATTAACTGCACAACCCTGAGCGACATCTCTTTTGAGGAAGAGTCCATAAAGCTAAAATACATTGATGGGTCTTCCTATTACCTCATAAGAGATGCACTCTGATGAAATCAACTTTGAACAAATGTTAAGCATGAACATATTAGAACAATATTCAACATGAACAGGTTGATTTCTCCCAAGGATCTTTTCAAATCTCTCAATCAACAAACATCAATCATGGTGCGGAAACCCATGATAGATGCTATGATATCAGTGTGTGTATGTTTGTGTGTGATTGCTAGTGATTGAATGATAAATGCTTGATTGTATTGATTGTTCAAAAGCTTACAAAGTATAGGGGTAGAATGCTATTTATAGCCTATACACATAGCTATATACAATTACTAAACTACCCTTATGTAAACGAATATTAAATAAATAACCCTAAGTCTATAAGCTATCCGCTGTGAAAGACAGATAGCATGTCCGCTGTGCCTTGGATGCTGTCCGCTGTGAACACTTGTGTGTTTGCTTGTATGTTGTCCGCTGTGGAATGTTCATCCACTGTGGATGAACATCCGCTGTGAACACTTGTGTGTGTTTGCTTGTATGTTGTCCGCTGTGGAATGTTCATCCGCTGTGGATGAACATCCGCTGTGGACAGTTCATCAGCTGTGGACTTAGGCATCTGCTGTGTGTGTTGTTCATCCGCTGTGGGCACTTGGACTTGATCTTCATCCGCTACATCTTCTTAGTCATCCGCTGTGGAAAACTCTTCATCCGCTGCCGGCACTTAGCAAAAATTTCCTTTTTATCTACAAACCTGAAAAAGAAATTTAAATATTTATTAGTGAATGTTATGATTGTTAATGATGCTAATGTGTTAGTTAATTATTTTTTTAATGTTAGAACACATTATGTTTGTTATATGTTTGATTATGTTTGATTATGGCAAGCATCATCCTTTAAAGCATTAATCCATTAATGCACTTATTGAGCCTAACAATACTCCCCCTAAGGATGATGTTGCCATCCTTTAATGATTGCTTGTTAATGTTTTGTTTGTTAGAAAATATGTGTGTGTATTGGTGCTTGTTAATGATTTGTTTGTTAGGAAAATGTATGTGTGAGTTTGATATGAAAGATTGTACTAATTGTGTGTTATCTCTTAAACTGTTTGATTGCATGATTGTATGTTATTGAAATGGTTTGTTTGTTCACAGCGGATGAACATTTGTTCATGTGCTGTGGACACTTGAATGATTTTTGATTGTTCACAACGGATGAACATTTGTTCATGCGCTATGGACACTTTGAAAATCATTTGATTGTACACAGTGGATGAACATTTGTTCCCATGCTGTGGACACTTGGATGTGATGTGTGAATGTTTACAGCGTATGATTACCTATGTGCTTACGCTGTATACACTTGCACTGTTTCTACAACGGATGACTTATGTTAGTCATGCGCTATGGAGTGGCACTGTATTCACAGCGGATGTCTTGTCAACATCATGCACTGTGAACACTTGTATGTTCACTAGTGCATAGCGGATGTTTGTTTGTTTTGTCCGCGATATACACTTGGTGTAGTTTGCATGTTATGACGGTTACTGTAACTACAACGGATGTATGTTTGTGTGTCCGCTGTGACAACAGTTTTTCAAAAATTTTAGATTTTTGTTTATTTTGAACTAATGTCTTCTGAAGCATATGTTTGATAAAATTTTCTTCCGAAAGAACATTTGTTTGATGAAACTTGTTTAAATCAAAATATTTGTTTAAATCTTCGATTTAAAATGAATGTTAAAATGCTAAAATTTTAACATGCTCAATATATGGATGTTAAGATATTACTCATAAGCAATATTGTGCAATATTTTACATATGTATGTGTGTCAAACTGCTGTGTTGGGTGTTGGCTTGACTTGGCTTTATTTGAAACTCAAAATTTAGAAAATTCCAAATTTTAAAATGTATGAATATGAATAATTCTGCTGCATTTGATATTTCCATGTTCAATTTCTCCCCTTAAATTTTTGTATAGTTATAAAAATCTTTTACAAAATGACAAAATTTTGTATGTATTTGAGTGGAAGTTATCAAAGTCCAATTAATTGCTTGCTTGATAAAAGTTAGAAAGATAATGCCTTATCTAACTAATAAATAAATGATTTTCATGTTTGAACATGAATCATTTGCACATAATATGAGATCATACTAGTCTAAAATTCTCACTGAGTGGTTTGTATGGTTTTGAGAATAGGCATAGACGATTACAATGTTGATTGCAGATATTGTGATCCATTTAAACTCATGTATGGTATTAATGATTGATTGAAACAGTGAGTGATTATCATGTTTTGAGTTGATTGATATGAGTTGTATGTACCCCACATCTGATTGTATGTTTGGTACAACCCTCCTCAAGATATGCTAGAAAGCACTTTCAATACTTAAGACCTAGCTACTTAGGAGTATAAATGCTCAATTTGATCCATGATGTTTGATCCTCATTGGGATTCTTTTCACTTCACTTTAGAAGGTGATCCTCTTTGGGATTCTTTGATTCATTCACAAGGAATGTAGTCTTAAAGACTTTATTGATTGTTCATCCATGATGGATGTGTTCCTCTTTAAGAATCTTTTTGGATCATTATTTAGGTCATTCAGGTCTGTGCTTAGCATAACAAAGAATGCCTTAGTGTACTCAAGGTCTATGATTATCATAACAAAGGAGACACTTGTATAATTAAGCAATTTATAAACTGTTTCACTTGGTGTATTGTAGTTACTTTATAAGCAACCTATATTGGATAGATTAATACTCATCATAAACCAAGATGTGTTGTTTGACCACCAATCATGAGAATTTAGTTCTTTACTGTTGTATGTGATATTAGGTGTCCCATGCTGAGCATATCCACATATTAAACAAAGTATAGTCAATCTTTATTAGTGGAAAATAACTCAAGTGAAGAATATGCTAGTGTACTATCATTTCTCATGAATGGTATGTGTGATATGTTTGATGTTAAACTTGGACTTTGACAAAATCAAGCTTGTTTGATTTTAATGTTTTGAAAAACATTACTTGTTTGATTCAAAGTTGATCATACCAAATGACTGAACCAAAAATTCAAATCTTGTTGAATCAAATGGTTTAGTAAATAGGTCAGCCAATTGATTGTCTGTATGGACTTTGATCAACTTGATTAGACCCTTTTCTGAGCAATTTCTCAGATAGTGATATCTGATCTCTATGTGTTTTGTTTTTGAATGTTGAATAGGATTTTCAGTGATAAACATGGCAGCAGAGTTGTCAATGTGTGTGGGTGTTTGAAGAAAATTTAAGCCATAGTCAAGCATTTGGTTTTGAATCCAAAGCACTTGAGAACAGCATGCAGAAGCAGCTATGTATTCTACTTTAGCTGTTAACACAAAGACATTTGTTTGTTTCTTGCACTGCCAGGAGATCAATCTTGATCCAAGAAACTGACAACTTCTAGTAGTGGATTTTCTATTTTGATTGTATCCACCATAATCACTGTCTGTGTATGCATATAAAGAGAAATCTTCATCTTTGGGATACCACAAACAAAGAGCTGGTTTCCCTTTCAAGTATCTAAAGATTCTCTTTACTGCATTGATGTGTGATTCTTTGGGATCTGCTTGATATTTTGCACACATGCAGACTGCAGGTCTGCTAGCTGTTAGGTATATCAGGGAACCTATCATGGATCTATAAAGTTTCTGGTCCACTGATTTTCCTTCTAGATCGGGTCCAAACTTTAATCCAGTTGCAAATGGTGTTTTGCTGGATGTGCAATCAGACATGTTGTATTTCTTCAATATTTGATTCATATATTTGCTTTGATTGATGAAAATTCCTTCAGCAGCTTGTTGAACTTGAAGACCAAGGAAGAATGTAAGTTCTCCCATTGAGCTCATCTAGAATTTTGATTGCATAAGAGTTTCAAACTCTTTGCAAAGATGTGTGTTTACGGATCTAAAGAGTATGTCATCCATGTAGACTTGCACTACTAACAAGTCTTGTTCTTTTCTTTTTAAGAACAATGTTTGGTAGATTTTCCCACGTGTGTATGCATTCTGTAGTAGAAACTTTGATAACATTTCATACCACTTCCTGGGTGCTTGATGAAGAGCATACATAGCTTTATCTAAGTTGTAGACTCTGTGAGGGATTTCTGGATCTTCAAACCCTGTTGGTTGAGCAACATATACCTCTTCATCTATCTTACCATAGAGGAATGAATATTTGACATCCATTTGGTAGACAGTGAAACTCTTGGATGAGGCATTAGCAAGGAATACTCGGATGGCTTCCAGTCTTACTATAGGAGCAAAGACATCATCATAGTCAATGCCTTCCTCTTGAGTATAACATTGGGCTATTAGCCTTGCTTTGTTTCTTATGACAATCCCTCTGTCATCTTCTTTGTTTCAGAAGAGCCACCTTGTGCCAATTGCATATTGACCTTCAGGTAGATCAACCAGCTTCCATACTTCTTGCTTCTCAAATTGTTGTAGTTCGTTTTGCATGGCTTCTATCCAGTTGTTGTCTTTGAGTGCTTCAGTGATGTTTTTGGTTACAGTTAGGGATAAGAAGCAGGAGTACAGACACATGATTGCTATATCATATTGACTTCAAGTTAATATGGTATTGCGGTCACCTATGATATTTTCTATGGGATGGTCTTTGTGAACTCTTGTTGTTGTAATCTTATCAATAGGAATTGTTGGATCAAGATTGGTGATTGTTTGAGAATGGGATGATGGTTGAGCAAGAATATCAAGAATTGTTTGTTTATCTGGCTGAAGGATCTCATTGAATGTTTGAGGTGAATCATGAAAGAAATCTAAGATTTCATCTTCATGATGTGTGTCTGGTAATGAGTGGTAATCATCATCTTCTTCAGCATTGGTTGGTTGATGTGGTTTTATTTAGTTGTGTGGTTATGGTTGGGTGGTCATAGGAGATGAAGATGATGGCGTGTTTGATGATGTTCCTTTTGACGTGTTTGTTTGTTCTGGAGGAGTTAAAACTATTATACTTGATGGAGTGTTGTTAGTTCTCCTTAGAGGATTAGCAGTCAACTAAACATTAATGGTTGTTGGTGGAACCATTTGATACTCATGGTTATCCTTGGTATCTGAAACATCAAAATAAGATGTGTTAAATGATTTAGTTAAAGCATTAATATCAAACAGCCAGCTTGATCCAATGACTTTCTTAGTGAAAGAATGTTCATTAAAAACAACATCTGTTGTTTCTTCCACTATATTTAGCCTTGGATTGTATACTCTATAAGCTTTTCAGATTCTGGAGTATCGAACAAAGAATCCATTATATGCTTTTGGAGCAAATTTGGATAATTGTTCTCTGGTGTTTAATATTGATACAGAACATCCAAATACCTTAAGAAATCCTATGGATGGTTCTCTTTTAAACATTAATTCATAAGGCATTTTGGAATGTTCTTTGATGACTAATGTTCTGTTTTGTATGTTGCAAGCTGTGTTGATTGCTTCAGCCCAAAAGGATATGGGCAATAGAGAGTCAGCTAGCATAGATCTGGCTGCTTCTATTAATGTTTTGTTTCTCCGTTCAGCTACTCCATTTTGCTAAGGAGTTCTTACTACACTGAATTGATGACTGATTCCTTTTTCTGCACAAAAAGAAGAAATGAAGTCATTCTTAAATTTAGTACCATTATCACTTCTTAAATATTTAACTTTAAGATCTAATTGATTCTTAATCTTAATGATAAAATATTTTATTATGTCTGTTGTTTCTGACTTGTGTAGTAGAAAGAAAACCCATGTGAATCTGGTATAGTCATGTACTATAACAAGACAGTATTGCTTCTTTCCTATGCTTAGGATGTTTATTGGGCCAAAGAGGTCCATGTGAAGCAATTTGAGTGGTGTGTTATTAGAGTTTACCAATTTTGACTTATGGGACACTCTATGTTGTTTGCCTTTCAGACATGCTATGCAGTGGTCGGTACAAAAGAATTCTTTAGGTGGTAAACCTATTACTAGATCACCTTTTACAAGTTGGTTCATTCTGTTAAAGTTAGAATGTCCTAATCGTCTATGCCACAATTAGGAAACATCTTCTAATGCTTTTGATAATAAATAAGTTTCAGGGGTTGATGCTGAAACAATATTCATATCAATAATGTATGTATTGTTATGACGGGGAGTTTTCAAAAGGATATAGTCTTCTGGAATTTGAAACCCTGTCTTAAGGATATAGCAGTTGTTGGAGTCAAATAAGGTGGCATATCCTTTGTCGCATATTTGGGATACGCTTAGAAGATTGAACTGAAGATTGGAGCAGTAGTTGACATTTTCAAAGCTAATCAACCCATTAGTTACTGGTCCATTGCCAGTTATCTTCCCACCTGTCTTGTCTCCTCCAAAGGCTACGTTACCTCCATGTTTGCTCTTAAAATCCCGAAGGAGGGAACAGTTGCCAGTCATATTGGGAGTATCCACTGTTAACATACCAAATGTTGTCAGGCCTTCTTTGATGTCCCTACAAAAGAAAAGAAATTAGTTAGTTGGTGTAACCCAAGCCAGGATGGTCTTGGGTTTTCCATCTTTTCCTATAACATATATTTCTTCTAAAGTGGCATTTTCTGATGGTTTTGAAAATCTAGGCACACTTTATTTCCTTTGAATGTTTTTGGCTCTGTCGGGAGAAGTACTTTGAGTCCTTCTCCTTTGAGAGTTAATGTCTGGTGACTGTCTCTTTTGAGACTTATGTCTCCTTCTTGGTTGTTTAAAGTTGTCATAAAATGTTTTGTCACTGTTTAAAACAACTTTTTGGTGAGGAGTTTGTCTTGGTGCTCCTCCTTTGTTCTTGTTAGGAACAACTATCTGTTTCTTAGTTGATTTCTTAACTTGAGGCTGTTTGTTTTGCTTTTTGTTTTCTTATTGAAAAAATAGTTTGCAGTGTTATGATTGTTTCTTTTATAAATTGAACAATAATTGTGAAAATGGCATGTTTTAGTACTATGATTGTTCATGTTACAGTACTTGCAATATTTACCATATTTGCATTTTTCAGTTGTGTGAGTGTATTGATCACACCACTCATAGTATGGTAGATTTGAATTGCCTTGTTTGTTTATAACTTTTGATTTTAAATTTGATTTAAAGGTAAGTCAAAAGTTACAGTTGCTTGTTTTTACTGAATGGTAGCTTTACCTTTCCTTTTGTTTATTAGAGAGGCAGTGGAAGATCCAGCTTTTCTTCCACCAGAGCAGATATCAAACCCTTGAGTCTGCTTTGTTTGTTCGGTTGGAGCATCAACCATACTTGAAATCTTTTGAGTTTCAGTAATTGGTTGAATTGGCTCATCATCCAATAAATCAACCTCATCATCATCTATTGTTTGTTCATCAAATTCATTATTCTCTCCTTGATAAAAGTCAATTGATTTGATTTGTGATGATACTGAACTTTTAACAAATTTTATGAAAGGTGATTTTGATGTTAATGGTGATTTTGATGATGATGATGATGATTGTTTGGAATCATCAGTCTTTTCATGAGTGTTAGGAGATTCATCCTGTTTGTTGGTCATTGAGTCAGGTAAAGGAATATAATTATCATTGTAAGGTGGGCTGACCTTGTTATATCCTAAACCTGATGGGTCTTTGAATACCCTTTATTGAGCAAGAAGTTCTTTGAACTTCTTGTTGCTTACCTGACACTTCTGAAGTTTCACTTCAGTTTCAGCATTCAATGTTTTTGATTCAACCAACAATGCAGAGAGTTGCTCAACTTGAGCTGCTAGTGTTAATTTCTCAGACATTAGTTTATCTAAGTCATTTTGTAATGAAAGTATTTTAGTTTCATATTGTTTATGTTCTGATTTTAAGCTTTCATTCAAAATGTTTGTTTCAATAACTTTCTTTGAAAGTTTGTCTGCATACTCTCTATATCTGTTGACCTCATCAATACATGCCTATGTGCAGAGGTGCTCCTTTACCTCTTTTGGGATGTCTGATATTTTATTTTCAATATCTGCCATAAGGGCATGATCTGGAGATGGAATTTAAGTCTCATACAGGCTCCAGTCACATTAACCATCTTGTTTGATTATCATTATACAAGATTTTGAATGTTGATTTGGACTGTATTGTTTGATTTGTGGTGGGGTTAGTGCAGCTGGAATGCTGATTGGAGGTGGCACCTGTCTGTTAGAATGATAACCACTGGATGTTTATGCCTGATGTGTATTTCTATCAACTCTTGGCTGCTGGGATTCTCTTGCAAAATTTCCATATAGTTGACAATTGTAGCATCTCACTTTTGTTTTGTCAAAACCAATCTTGGTTTTCTTGTCCATACTCAACCCTCGATTTCTTTGCAAAAATCATTTACATCTGTAGGCAATCATAGCCATAGACCATTGAAGATCCATTTTTTCAACCATGTCTGGTGGGAGTTCATCCAAATCTTGTTGAATGATTTGTGATGGTGTTAGACTTGCACCCAAAAATGCTTCAAAGCTGGTAGAAAAGGCTGCATAAGCTGCCTTTTGCTCTTCATTTTGTAGGATAATACTGAGAGCATCCATTGGCTTTTCACATCTATGTGTGTTGTGGGTCTGAGTCTGTGGCAGTTTGTTTGAGTTGGAGATGTGAGAATGTTGTTTACTCTGAGGTGTTGCTTCATGTGAAGCATGCATACCAGTCTTTTTAGATTTATGTTTGTTGCTGGATGATTTAGGAGCTGAGAAGAAGGATGTATCACTAGAATCTAAAAATTCTTCATCTTTTTCTTCTCCAGTGCTTGTTAGAAAAACACTGTCTGTATGTTGTTGTTCTTTGAATTTGTAATCTTCTACATGTCTGATGTGATTGTTATTTCTGGATTTTCATCCATCTCTAGAGCTTCAACTTTGGCTACTAGTGAGTCAAGGGATAAGGCTTCCAAATCCAGTGTTGCTTTCATCAATGAAACTGACTGAGTCTAGCTTTCAGGCAGTGTGTGCAACATCTTTTTATTGATTTGAACTGCTTCATATTTCAGTCCATACATAATCAATTCATTTACTAACTGGACATATCTATGTAACTGTTATGGGATAGATTCTCCCTGAATGTGATGGAAAGTTTCATATTGGGTCCTCAATTTTTCTTTCTTGATTTCCCGTATTTCTTCACTTCCTTCACACATGGTGTGAAGCACCTTCCATAGTTCATGTGTTGTTTTGAAATTTCCAACCCGTGTTAAAATTTCAAATGGCAAAGTCATTGCCAATATGCTATATGCCTTCATGTCAGTTTTGACCCTTTTTAGGTCATCACAAGCTACGCTTTTCAAGCTAACTGGCTTCTATATGTTGTAATCAGGTCCAAGAGTCAGAGGAATGAAAGGACCCTCGGTTATAGAAGTCCATAAATCAGGGTCTTGAAAAATTATCCAGTTCCTGAACATGATCTTCCATTGTTTGAAGTCTGATTTGTTCTTTATTCTAGGTGGTTTTAGACCACTGTTTATTCCTAAAATTTCATCATCCATGATTGATTAATTTTAACCTAACATTTTAGGTTAAATTTGTTTGATGATTTTAGCTTGATGAAAAACTTGTTTAATCCTAAGGTCTCTAGGATTTGTTTGTTGTTGATAAACCCTTTTTAATTAGATTTACAAAATAAAGAAAATAATTAATTAATTAAAATCCAATGATATGTCACTTTCAAATCTCGGTGAAAAGAAAGGAATATTCTGTCAAGGGAATGTCAACTTTTTAATGATGTCAGGTCAAGAAAAGTCAAAAACCCTAAAAACAAATATTTTGTTTTCTATAGTTAACTTTTAAGATCAAAAAGTAACTTTTTGAAAAATTCGAAAGAAGATTTCCGTTCTTCTTTGTTTTATATGATGAACAATCACAATCACCGAAGATTGTGAAGGTAATGGATGAACAAAAACTAGGGTTTATCGTAGGGTTTTTGGGGCGGCTATGCTGTTCTTCACAGAATCAACAATCGGTTTGTTGATTGATGAAGATTAATCGCCTGTTTTGAGTGAAAAACAACTCAAATGTGATGTTTAAATACAATGAACAGATTCAAAGTATTCAACCCAGTGTTTGTTTGATAAAAACTGTATAGAACAATAACCGTATATTGTTTATCCGAAACCCCTAAAACCCGATGAGGTTTTAGTGAGTTTTATAATGAACACGTTTGAAACTCGTGTATGAATGCTTATTTGAGCTTTAAAATCACAGAAACTTCTTCACAATGCATAAAAACATATTAAGAAATCATGTTTTTTAAGCATTTGATGAATGTTAACAGTAGAAGAAGGTTGTTGTGATGATTTCAGCTCGAAAATGTATGGTTTGAAGCTAATAAACCACTGATATCATCTTGTTGATTGAGAGGATCAAAATCAATGAATGATTTGAGCCAAAGCTCTGATACCACCTGATCAAATCAACTTTAAACACATGTTGAGCATGAACATATTAGAACAATATTCAACATGAATAGGTTGATTTCTCCCAAGGATCTTTTCTAATCTCTCAATCAACAAACATGAACCATGGTGCGGAAACCCATGATAGATGCTATGATATCAGTGTGTGTATGTTTGTGTGTGATTGCTAGTGATTGAATGAGAAATGCTTGATTGTATTGATTGTTCAAAAGCTTACAAAGGATTAGGGTAGAATGCTATTTATAGCCTATACACATAGCTATATATAATTACTGAACTATCCTTATGTAAATGAATATTACATAAATAACCCTAAGTCTATAAGCTGTCCTCTGTGGATGATTACCTGTTCGCTGTGGATGTTAAGTTGTCCGCTGTGGAAGTCAGATAGCATGTCCGCTGTGCCTTGGATGTTGTCCGCTATGAACACTTGTGTGTTTGCTTGTATGTTGTTCGCTGTGGATGAACATCCGCTGTGAACACTTGTGTGTGTTTGCTTGTATGTTGTCTGCTGTGGAATATTCATCCACTGTGGATGAACATCCATTGTGGACAGCTCATCAGCTGTGGACTCAGGCATCCGCTGTGTGTGTTGTTCATCCGCTGTGGGCACTTGGACTTGATCTTTATCCGCTACATCTTCTTAGTTATCTGCTGTAGAATACTCTTCATCCACTGCTGACACTTAGAAAAAATTCCTTTTTATCTACAAACCTGAAAAAGAAATTTAAACACTGATTAGTGAATGTTATGATAGTTAATGATGCTAATGTGTTAGTTAGTGATTGTTTGAATGTTAGAACACATTATGTTTGTTATATGTTTGATTATGTTTGATTATGGCAAGCATCATCCTTTAAAGCATTAATCCATTAATGCACTTGTTGCGTCCAACACACTCCTTGATCTGCCAAGGGGAATACTGGACCAAGCTCCCTAACATTTTGCAACCAACTCAGATGCACTTAATGATGAAGAGAAGAAGTTGAGAAAGAGACTGCTGACTCCACTAGACACAAGAAAAAGGGACAAGCTACCAACCAATCCCCTCAATCCTAGAAGCCAAATTGTCTAGTGTAGGTTTGATGAAGGTACACACAGCTTTGTTATGGAAAGGGGAATATGGTCAAGTGAACAAACTTGATACATCTGCTCTGCTACACTCAAGAAGGTTTGACATTGCTGAGTTAGCAGAGAGACCATTCTCCAGTCCCTCCAACTCTCAGATAGTTACTCACATCAAAAATCATCTGAGCAGTCTTCATGTTGAAGAGCTTACGAACAAAGCCAAGATTGAAGAAGAGTTGAAGAAGAGAGCAAAGGAAGAAGAAGAAACTGCAACCAGAAAAGGAAGAACATTCCTACAGATGGTTAAAGGTCCAACTTTGGATCCTATAGTTAGATAGGAATATGACTATAATTCCCATCAACTAACTCTTTTCAGAGGGACGCAGCAAAGGGTACACATCATCCAGAGCAGCATATTGGATCTATTATCTATGGATGATTTGTAGAAGCTCCTCACCACTGCATTAGGAAAGAACAAAGAGATATACAAATATCTACTCTCCCTGGTGTTGAAGACATTGAGGAATAGAAGGAAGTGAAGTTTGGGTAGCATCAGCCTAGAGGTAGTTTGTTAGATCATATGAGGATGGTGCAACCAAAACAACACTTAGAAGATTTTGATGTATAATTGAAGTGGTCTTCCGAAGACAAAGCTGCTCTTTTGAAGACAAGTCAAAGATCTTTCGAAGCTCAAGGTTGAAGAACTTTCGAAGTGAGAACTCAGTCTTCCGAGACTAAGTAGTTCTCCTTCCGAAGTATACAACTTAGAAGATCCTAAAGACAAAGTCTTTCGAAGAATAAAGTCTTGAAGACTTGCAGAAGACTCGGAAGAAGTTGATTCTTCCAAAGTATAAATGGCCTCGAAAGAACTTATTCTTCCAAAGCCATTTAGCTTTGGAAGAACCAACTACGAACCAATGGGCATAAGTATGGTCTGGCTGACATCCGCTGCAACCTCTGATATACTACATGACGCTTTCCCACGCCCATGTAGTTTTGACCATACTTTTATCTACTGTTCACCCATTATCAGTTAGTACAGTAGCCGCTTTTAGTTGGTGACCAAAAGTTAATTCAAGGACCTGTCATGACTACCTAATCTAGGATAATATTTTATCTTAGATACTTTACTTATAGCAATATAGTATTTGTCTAGTTGTAGATTTCGGCTGGTTATCCAAGTATAACCGGCTATAGATAGTAGTATATATAGTTTCTCATTATAATTTTGTAACCATGCTTGTAAGGGTCCTGTAATACTAAGTTGAGAAGTAATATATACAAGTATATTAAAAAACTACTATTGTGTTCATTTGATTTCATTAACTTATTATATTACTTGTGAACTTAGTTAGAGATTTTGCTTCATCAAACTGAGTGAGATTAAGTGAGCTTGTGAGATAAACTTGTGTTGTTAAACCAACACCGATCCTGCAATATATATACACACACACACACACACACACACACACATACATACATACTTACATACATATATATATACATACATATATCTATATATATAGGGTCCGGTTCTTTATATATATAGGGTCTATATATATATATATATATATAAATAAATACATACATACATACATACATACATATATATATACATATATATATGTATAGGGTCTGGTTCTTTACAGGACTTCCTTAAAAATGAGAACTACAATAACCATTAGTAACCATTGATTATATTAAAATCAAGATTGAGAGGGTTTTGAAGTAATTAACAAAATATTAAGTAAATGAAATGCTAAATCAAAAGGGTAAATTTGTAAAAATGCATATTTTGATTTCTGGAAACTGACTATAATTTAGGATGATTTGTAATACTCTGTAATCAAAATTAACTCTCGCAATACAAAGAAATAACAAGCAGCTTTGCATACAGAGACAAAATAAAAATAAATTGTGTTATTTAATTTCTATACCTATAAACCATCATTAATGGTTTAATTTAGACATTGTTTTGCCCATAAGTAAAACAAGGGATGAATAACAAAATACAAGTCGATTACGTGCCGAATGACAACATATTATTAACATAACAAATCTTGCTAAATAAAATATACCTTGATGGTTAGTTGAAAAATCATTACCCAACACATTCTTTTATTGAGTTGAAGAATTATTAACATTTATTAAAACCATCATGTACATCTTAATTCATATTATAAAAGTCCTTAAAACATGTCCATGTTAGCAAGATCTGGAAAAAGTAAAGAGACATTTAAACAAATAAATGAACCCTTTTAAACATAAAAAAACATATAGGAAGATATTAATTGTATATCTTGTGAAACTATGTTGGAATAAAGGCTACTAGGATACAATCTCATAACATATTGTAATTAACAATATTCATTTACAAATGCATAAAAAGGATCTTTATCACTCATAATGCAGATAACAAACCTGAAAGTGTATTGCTTGATTTATATTTAAACGTATTTACATATATGTAAAACAATCCAATTTATGAAAAACGAAATACTAAACAAATAGTTCAACATATTGCGATTTACATTTATGTATATTAGTGTATGTAAGTTAGGGCATTAAATTTACATGTTATTAGAATTATACAACCAAACTGAAAACAATAACAATGATTTACATATACATTATCAAAAGAATAAATGTATAATTTACCTATATGTAGACAAGTTTACATATATGTTAACATATACGTAAATAAGCTTACATAGAGGTTTAGGTATATGTAAGTCTGTATACATATATATAAGCGATGCAACTTTATAATTTTCAAATGTTTTTAAAAGTTTCTGAATAATCAAAACTAAATCATACATCATGAATAAAACCAAATAGGATTATCCAGTAGACAACTTCACTAGCGACATCATCATCGTGGTCATCTTCAAAAGGATCAGAAACAAACCTGAATGGAACACATTAAGTTTGTGATTTAGACTCTTGAAAATCAAGGAAAAAATTGCCTGACTTTGAGTTTCTTATTCTTGTATAATTTATGATCTTGAATCTTGTCCTTATCTTGAAACTTGGTAAACTAAGAACACATAATCTTTCAAACCGTAATCTTCTACCGGGGAACATGGATTTTTCATTCATTAGTGAAACCATCAGCTACCTCAAACCTTACTCAATCAACAGCATGGGGCATATGTTGTTTAGCATTTCAAACCGTAATCATGAATACATTGACTATGATGAATTCTATGGATGAAGATGAAGATCTGTGATTAATTTTGAAACTGAAATATGCATTTGACCGTGATATTCAATTTGAATCCTTTTTTCTTTGTTGGATTTGATGATGAATTCCAATTTGATGATACTAAATTGATTTTCACTCAAAATTTGATTTTGAATGTGCGACACCGATGAAGAAATCGGTTTTTAAAGATGATGATACGTTGAATGTTCTGGAGGTTTTTATGAAATGCAATTTTGGTCAATATTTGAAAATATAAAACTTCCATAATTAAAGGAGTGAAAAAAGGAAAAACTAATTGAAAAATAAAAAATAACATTAATACCCTTTATGAATAAATTATAATAAAAATAAAAATTATATTAATCAATGGTTAGGATAAGTTCTCGCAGTTCTTGCGATATTTAGGAGTCCTGAAAAGATTCTCACCCTATATATATACATATATATATATACATATATATATATATATATATATATATATATATACATATATATATATACATATATATATATATACACACACGCACATATATATAGGGGCTGGTTCAAATAAAAAAAATCATTTCCTAAAAAACCTAAGAAGCAATATGGGATTGACACATGACAATATTTAAAATTGAATAGCAAGGGTAATGTTATCTTTAACAATCAGAAACATATGAATAACACCAAAATTAGTTTATATTCTTTAATCTATTCTTAATCTCAATTAATTTTATTCATCTCTTCTTTAAGTTTTTGATTTCATTCAATCAAAACTTAATCTAATTTCAATATAAAATCAATTTCTTCTTTCAGATCTGTGTATTCTGATTAAAAGTAAATCTAATTTTAATATAAAATCAATTAAGAACAAATGCTGCTTAATATTGCATTCATTTTATTTATTCGAAACCTAGATATATCATATTTTTCATACAGATTTTGTTTAATTTTATTCATATTTAAAGTCAGAAACATCATTCTCTATATAATAGAGCATTTTCATTCTCGAAAATCACTTTGATCTGCACAAATTTTTACTTCGTAATTTATACTATTTCTTCAAACATGATCACAGATTTTAAAACTACCGGTAATATAATCATTTTTAATATGTGTTATATGTCAAAATACCACATAAACACAATAGGTTTTGTGCTGTTGTACCCCGAATGTGCTGGTTTACCCTAAATCAGCTAAAAACATCTTTTTTATGTTAACTAAGCACATCACATATTGTTTATATGAAAACATCAAATAATGTTTTGTTTTATGTAAAAGTAGCACGAAACATGCTTTTTCTCATAAAAGCAATTCATAGCATCTTGTTTTATATGAAAAAACCCAAAACGTGTTGTTTTACATGAAAACAACACAGAACGTGAAAACAACACAGAACGTGTTATTTTACATACTACCAACACATGAAAACATTAAAGAATATGTTGTTTTACACTAAAACCATATAGAGCGTGTTGTTTTATTATAAAACAACATAGTATGTGATATTTTACCTTGTTATTTGTGACATCCGTCACCAAAATAAGTGTATTGACCTTTGACTTTGACAGTTGACTTTACTTTGACTTTTTACTTTGACTCTTTGACTATGGCTTGATCTGAGATAGTACATTAGACGCGTGTAGTCACGCTAAGTTCTAGAACTGTACATTATGGGCTTAATATGTTCTACTGGGCCTTAGACATGGTGACAGCGGACGTTCACCGATTTGGACATAGCATGATGGTTGTGTGCATAAAATTGGACTAAAGACATAAAAATGTAAAAAATACATCTTACGTAACGCATACAAAATCAAACATCAATGGACTTTGCCTAAAGTCTACTAAATACACTTAATTAATTTAAAAAGACAAATGAAATAATTTATATAGCATATAACAGTCCGTTGAAATCGTATTAACAAGGAGAATTTAAAAACGCAAATATTAGACGACACGCGGATCGGGATGGGACAAAATTGGATGAGATGGGAAAAGGGTCCGGGAGGCCCATCTAAGGCCCCCTTGGCTGAAATCTATTCAAAAGGGGAGTCCCCACATTGTTTTTCTTTTCATTCCTTCATTTTTTTTAAAACCCTCTCTGGCGGAAACCATAGCCGTCGCCAACCATCCTCTCCTTGTTCTTCATCTTCATCATCATCGAAAATCATCATAAACCACTATTTCATCGATTTTTGATGTCTTGGATCATTTAACATTGGATTTTGTTCAAGCATTGTTCATCCTTTTTTTCTGGTAAGCAAATTGCTTGTTTTGATGATTTAGTTCTTGTTTAATCATATTATTGATGATGTTAATCATCTAACATCAAAATCATCATCTAATAATCTAGTGTTCTTGGTTTTGGGTATTGGATCGTGAAGATCTATGTGTTTCAGGTGTTAATTGGACTCTCCAACCGGTAAAATCCTAAAAAAGGGTGAGAATTAAAGTTTAAATCTGACATTGGACATATTCTATTAGTAAATCATATTTCTATAAAATAGAAACCATGATGGATATTAAGGAGTGGGCTACAAGGATTACACCCATACTGGACATTTTTGTTCTTTAGTAATCCTTGTATGATTTGTACTTTTAATGCTTGCTTTACGTATTGTGGGATTTGGACTGTACTATTTGAAGGTGAGTTTCACGACCCCTTTTTAATATATTTTACTTGGGGGAAAAACATGCTCATGGTTTTGGACTATGCCATGTCTTAAAAATTTTTTGGAATATGTATATGGTTTGGGTCATGGTTTGAGTCTAGATGTTCATTCATGAGTGTGTACTTGTGCTTGTGCTTGTTCTTGGGCTTGTTCTTGTGCTTGACTGTCATGGAGAGGTATTGTTAGTTCTAACGGGTTGACACCCCACCCCTGTCGTTGGTATGCTAGTTGAGACTGACATGGCCTGTGCGTGCCCTTGGGTGAATATAATCCGGGTAATTGGACTTGGACTGATCTTAAATTTGTGTTGATATCTATGACTACTATGTACTCTTACTTATATACAACCTTATGTACAAGTCATACACGGAAAATTGTTTGTACTTTTAAACCTGTTAACTCACCAACGTATGTTGACTTTTTAGAGCATATCTTTCAGGTAAGGTGCTTAGGTACTTGGACAGTGGACTTTAGGCATGACCACTCCTTCAAGAGCATTAGACATTGGAACATTAGTTTGGACATTATGTTATTGTTGTATTTGTATTTGAAATTGATTGATCTAGTACTAGTTGTTCTAGTTTTGAACTTCTGGATTATTTGTGCATTTATGAAATAACGTTATGGTATTGATTGTTCATGACACTTGTTCTTTTGTGTCAGGTGACGTGATGATCCATTAACAGAGAATTCCTTTAGAGATTCTCTTAGACCCCCAATATGTTATGACGATCCTGTCCGTCGCATCCTCATGTTTCCGCTACTAGCCGGGGTGTGACAGATTGGTATCAGAGCCATTGATTATATAGAATTAGGTGGATTATTCGACCTAGACTATAACCTAAGTACCCACACGTAGTATGCATCATAGGATTATGTGTGTAAAACTATACATGTGTATGTTCTATGTGCATTATCAGTTATGTTGAGTAGCTTGTCTTACGTGTTATTTGCGATGTTCTTATATTGAAAATATTTGGTTGTTGTATCATCTATGCGTCAACCTTGAGAAAGCATAGGTAAGGACACCCTCTCGTTATGCGCTTTGACTATTATTCGGTCTGGATTGATAAGTGTTGCCATAAGGATTCTTTTAAAGGGCCTAGGTTATTAAGCCAACCTTAATATGTGCGTCTAGTCGTGATACTTATGTTGTGAATTGAATCTTGGGAGATGAACATGCTAACTGACATGACACCAACAGACAAAACCATGGCGTACTCAGCTCAGATGATTGCTTTATTAGATTTCGGACTATACTTAATGGATTCCTTTGACTGTTGCTTACCTAAGTGAAGGCTTTCTTAATCACTGCCTCTATATAACTTTAGTTACTTAACCTTGGGTTAGTAACCATATCCTTGATTCTCCAATCATGGATAGCACTCTGTACTTGGCAAGATGCGTTGACTCCGGTAGGAGGAGCTACTGGTGACCATGCAAAGAAAATTACCATTATGGGTGCACACGTAATTGCAATTTGCAGTGCATGCGAAATCTGGCAAACCCTTTTGTGAGATAACGCTCATAGTTAGTACGAATCTTCCATTCTATACATGGGACATTGGAGTTCCTGGTCTTATAATAATCAATGGTGTGGAAACACTAATTCTATTTGTCCTTTCACAAGTACAAATAGATCTGGAGCCTTCATGGGAATCATACTGGGACATTTTAGCCCAATAACTATGAGAAGTTTCTATTGCTTTTGTTTTTGTGATCGCGGAAATTGACTACATGTTCAAAATGTACTTGGTCTTTGAAGAGTTGAAGTAGAGAGGTGAGACTCCTTGTACCTATGATGCTTTGTTCAAACTGATCTTAATACTTGGAGCATTGGTTGCTGATACATTCTAGCATTATACTTAGTGGAGTAAATGGATGTCATGTAACCAGTTTAGAGATCGTCCTTGGTATATCGTTGGTGGGAACGCTGAGGGGAACCCTACACATAAACATCTTCGGTATGCTAAGGATATGTCTGAACTGGGCTATGTGATGATCCTAGAGGATTAGAGTTGGACATGGTTAGACTGATAACGTGGAAGGAAATGGCACTAGAAGCAGGATTGGTTGTATGGGCAAGGAGTTCATAACATGCAAGCAAATATAGTACGAAGAGAAAGATGGAGCAATAGCTCTGACCCGTTGCATTGAGAAAATGGAAATGGATGTGGTCATCGAGTTATGTGCTAATAATCAAAAGGCAAAGAGTGTTGTTTGGCCACTAGGGGGCAAAGCACTAACATGGTGGAATATCCAAGTTCAAGTACGAAGTAGAAAGTTGTGATGGCCATGACTTTGGACAGACTTAAAGCATTAGTAACTGAGGAGTATTGCCTCATGGACAAGATGCAAAAGATAGATCATTAGTTTTGGAGTCAAGTAATGATGGGAATAGGTCATGCCGCTTATGCCTAACAGTTCTATAAGCTACAAAGTGGTGCTATATTTGTGACACACAAATCAAAGTGGATGGAGAAGTACATCAGGGAGCTGGTTCTACAGTTCGTGGAATGATGGTGCTGTTACACCCTCAACCATTTAGAGTGCATTACTAAACACATGTACTTTACCTGAGGAGATGGTTCATATTAGACCTTCAAGAAAGCTAGTGAGATGTAGAAGGATGTTAGGGAATCAAGTGAGCAAGCTGGTGTTAAAGTAGACAAGAAGGACTAGGTCATGAAAGAATATTTGATAGTTGACTTGACTTTGACTTTTGACTTTGACTCTTTGACTATGGCTTATCTAAGATAATACATTAGATGCTGTACACCCTCAAAATCCACGTGCGGAGTTTTACCACGAGGCGTGTGAACAAACCAGGATCACAGTCAATAGTTACTTAGAACGACACTATATGCCACATTAAAAATAAAACCAACCAAAGTTCAAACTTAAAAAACATGCGGAAGCGTTTTGTAAATAAGACAAACCCAAAATATAAAAAATGCATATGGCAAAACATGCGCCAACCCAAATTTAAACACTCATAATAGATACCAACAAATATATCTTTAAAATAGAGTCTTAGAATGCATACTGACCCGTGTGGTGCTCCTAATGGCAAGCAGAGTAACAACCTGAGATAGCATACTAAAATGTCAACACAATGGTGGTGAGTTCAAGAGTTTGCGTTTATCATAACAATAACATTACATAACATAAGAAGTGCATTGAAATAGATAGCTAGTCTATATTCACAAGTAATAACCATATGATTCGCGATCGAAGCTGACTGTGTTGCATTTGTTGCCTCCCGTCACGAACTTACCAGGTCGTGACGATATTTGTGTCTAGGACAATATTGCATCCGTTTGACCTCGAGTCGCACAGGTGGGGCGTCAGACCCAGTAGTAGTATACCAAGATTTCCCGCTAGTTACCATTATTAACGATCCGAAAGTGTGAGGACTTCAAGGTATTAAGCACTATGTTAAAACAATACACAGCTTATAATAATAAAATAGCGTTTGAGTACAAGTATGCTACCTCCCCCAAGAAGAAGGTTTATGAAAATAGAGGGGCATGAACTCACCTGGTGTGTAAAGATAACGACTAAAGAGAACTGGTGATAGGTGCAAAGACAACCCTTCAAAGGTTACCTAGAAACACAAGAGTACATAAGTACGTGTTCACAGAATCATAATGAAACCCTAAGTGCTTTACAAACCAAAGAACTCAAAGTTTTAGAAGACAAGACACATTTGACCCAGTTGACCCGTTTTGACCCGTTGGTGACATTATAGGTGAGATTCCATTAAACAAGCATAACAGCCTATCAACATGATTAACATACAAACTGATTAATATAACACTTCATTAACCACATGTACTAATTAGATCATCTCATACAGCCAGATATATAAGTCATGCGAACTCAAAAACTTTATCATGCTTGTAACATCTATAACACAAATAATACACTCACAGGATCAATCACGCATCACATGCCATGTGAAGCCACTCACGACTTCACACCCTAAACCCTGCCAATCCTACTAAGTAGGGGCCTCAGATTTGCACGTGTGTATGATGATCATTAACATACCAATTTTCCATAGCTCATATCATCCAAAATGTTCAATCTAATCAACCATCAATCACACAAATCCTAGCTAGCTACCTATATGACTCATACCATGATTTTTTCACAAAATAGGCAAACAGGTAACAAAGCCAATTAACATTCATCATACAACCTAAACAAAACATTTAATCACCTTAGAAACCATCCATGAACTCACTAGCATGGTCCTAAGTCCCAAACATGCTCAAATCATCCAATTCAAGCATTTGCACAAATAACGTTTCCCTTTGAAAAAGTACATCCCAATCATCAAACTCACATACATCATGAATTTACCATTTGCATACCAAATTAAGTCCATAACATATATAGACCTGATCAACAACATCTAATTGTCATGTTTCATCAACATTCAACATCAAAAGTTACTATTTTTTAGCAAGGTAAGAACTACAACGTGCATTCTCGATTTCCAATGTTCATATCAACAATCAGCATCTAATTATCATTTTAAACACATTCAAACACCAATTCACGATCAAATCATTTTTCATGCAAAATAAAGTTACTATTCTTAGTAACCTATGAACAATCCATCAAAATCCAAACTTGCTTGCATAATCGATGTTAACACATGTATCCAAACTTAACTAACAAAAATAACATCAACAATCAACCAACATTCAGCCTCCAATTCATCCAAATTGTACAAAACTCTCGACTAGAACAAAATACATGAAAGAAACACGAAATTAACCTTAAAATCGCAAAAAGGAACAAGCTTTGATGCTTCTAGTGTCTTCTAACCCTTGAAATCGATCCAATCCGAGGCTTATTCACTGTTCTTGGTCGAATTCGCAAGGTTGAGGGAGAGGGATGCAATGCGCGCGGCCGAATGGGTGTTCTAGGGTTTGGTTTTTTGTGTTTTTAATCAATTAAGTTTTGCATAATTACCTTTTAACCCTTGCACTTTGTATTTTATAAAGATTAGGCTTTTGAATAGTTTTTAAATTTTTAACTACTAAACACAGTTTTATTAGTCACAAATAATAATCATGTAATTCCATTTGCCACCACAACACACGAATATTACAACACGTTTCTACTTTACGAGATAAAATTCACAGTTAATACTTAAGTCACATAAACCATAACGAAATAAATAATCACATAATCAGTTAAATATAACTAGTTATCATTAATTTATCATTACTAATTATATTAAGTCACCACGTTCAACGACAACTAGTGGTGTACACGACCGTGTATGCAAGACTAACGGAACTAACGGAGTTTGGTAATGGAAAATTACCGGATGTCACAGATGCATGTAGACACGCTAAGTTCAGACCTATATATTATGGGCTTAATGTGTTCTAGCGGGCCTTGGATATGGTGACAATGGACGTTCATCGATTTGGACTTAGCATGATGGTTGTGTGCTTAAAATTGGATAAAGACTAAAAATGTAAAAATATACATCTTACGTTAAGAACGCATACAAAATCAAACAGCAATGGGCTTTGCTTAAAGTCTACTAAATACACTTAATTAATTTAAAAAGTCAAATTATATTTATATAGCATATAATAGTCTGTTGGAATCGTATTAACAAGGAGAATTTAAAAACGTAAAAATTGGACGACACGCGGATTGGGATGGGACGAAATTGGACAAGATGTGAAAAGGACCCGGGAGCCCATCTAAGGCCCCCTTGGCCGAAATCTATTCAAAAGGGGAGTCCCCTATTTTTTTTCTTTTCATTCCTTCATTTTTTTTAAACCACTCTCTAAAGGAAACCCTAGCCGTCGCCAACCATCCTCTCCTTGTTCTTCATCTTCATCATCATCGAAAATCATCATAAACCACTATTTCATTGATTTTTGACATCTTGGATCATTCAACATTGGATTTTGTTCAAGCATTGTTCATCCTTTTTGTTATCCGGTAAGAAAATTATTCGTTTTGATGATTTAGTTCTTGTTTAATCATGTTATTGATGATTTTCATCATCTAACATCAAAATTATCATCTAATAATCTTGTGTTCTTGGTTTTAGGCATTGGATCATGAAGATCTATGTGTTTCGGGTGTTAATTTGACTCTCCAACCGGTAAAACCCAAAAAATGATCGAGACTTAAAGTTTAAATTGACATTGGACTTGTTCTATTTGTAAATCATGTTTCCATAAAATAGAAACCATGATGGATATGAAGGACTAGGCTACAAGGATAACACCCATACGGACATTTTTGTTCTTTAGTAATCCTTTTGTGATTTGTACTTTTAGTGCTTGCTTTGCGTATTGTGGGATTGGACTGTATTATTTGAAGGTGAGTTTCACGGCCCCTTTTTAATATATTTTACTTTAGGGAAAAGCATGCTCATGGTTTTCGACTATGTCGTGTCTTAAAAATTAGTTTGGAACATTGTATGTGGTTTAGGTCATGGTTTGAGTCTAGATGTTCATTCATGAGTGTGTACTTGTGCTTGTGCTTGTTCTTGGGCTTTATCTTGTGCTTGACTGTCATTGAGAGGTGTTGCTAGTACTAACGGGTTGACACCGCCACCCCTGTCGTCGGTTGTGCCCTTGGGTGAATATAATCCGGGTAATTGGACTTGGACTAATCTTAAACTTGTGTTGATATCTATGACTACTATGTACTCTTACTCACATACAACCTTATGTACATGTCATACACGACAAATTGTTTGTACGTTTAAACCTGTGAACTCACCAACGTATGTTGACTTTTTAGAGCATGTCTTTTCAGGTAACGGTGCTTAGGTACTTAGACAGTGGACTTTAGACGAGACCACTCCTTCAAGAGCATTAAAAATTAGAAAATTAGTTTGGACATTATGTTATTGTTGTTATGTATTTGAAATTGATTGATCTAGTACTGGTTGTTCTAGTTTTGAATTCTGGATTATTTGTGCATTTATGGAATAACGTTATGGTATTGATTGTTCTTGACACTTGTTCTTTTGTGTTGGGCGACGTCATGATCCATTAACGGAGAATTCCTTTAGAGATCACTAAGACCCCAATGTGTTATGAGACGATCGCATCCGTCGCATCGTCGTGTTTCCACTACTAGCAGGTGTGTGACATTATTTTACTGTAAAAACACATAAATTTACGTTCTTTTATATAATCTTTTACACTAAACAAAATAAAACATGATCTCTTACCATATAATAATCTAAAACCTACAACAACATATAAGGTGTTTTCTTATCATGGAACAACACAATATGCACTCTCTTACGTAAAACAACACAATTTTAGAATAATTTTAAGTGACGATTTTAATATTAGACAACACAAATCATTATATTTTACCCTAAACGAATTTGAAAAAAAGTCAACAAAAGTCGCTTTCTCATATTACCCTTTGGACTAATTTTATGCTTGAAAACTGATCTCAACCATTGTGTCATACCCTCAAATCCCACGTGCGGGGTTTAACCGCGGGCGTGTGAACAAACCAGGATCTTAGGCATTAGTTACTAAGCGACTCTATATGCAACATTTAAACAAATCAGAGTTTAAAACTTTAAAATATTTGTGGAAGAGTTTTGTAAATAACCCAAACAAGGTACTAAAAGTAAACTGCACAAAACACGCTCTCAAACCAAAGTACGTAAGTAAATGCTAAATTAAAGTAAACAATGTTTGAACAAGGCATGCTTGACACGTGAGTGCTCCTAAGGGCAGCCGCTAGAAACATCCTGAGAAAGCATGCTAAAAGTGTCAACACGATGGTTGGTGAGTTCAAGAGTTTGTAATCAATCATAAGCAGTAGCGTTAGTAAAAATATATAAACAAGTGCATTGAAATAGATAACTAGTCTAATTTCATTAGTAAAGAACAATAGTGATTTTGTGATCGAAGCTGACTATGTTTGTCTGTTTGCCTCCCGCCACGACATACCAGGTCGTGACGCTGTTAGTCGTTTAGGATAATATTGCACCCGTTGACTTCCGGTCACCCGTGTGGGCCTTGTCAGACCCAGTAGTACTACCCAAGATTTCCCGCTAGATTCCTTAATTAACGATCCGAAAGTGTGAGGACTTTCTATGGTATAACCCACTATGTCTTACCAAACACATATTATATCAGTAAAGCATTTTAAAACAAGTATGCTTTCTTCCCCAAAAAGAGAAGTAGTAAAAGTGGGGCATTGAACTCACCTGGTGCGCAACGAACAATAACAAAGAGCTAATGACTGATGGAAAGACAACCCTTCAAAGGTTACCTAGAACACACAAGTACATAAGTACGTGTTCACAGAAAACATAACAACCCTAGGTGCTCAATAAACACGTTGACCCAAGGTTTTGGAAAACAAGACTCATTTGACCTAGTTGACCCGTTTGACCCGTTGGTGACATATTAGTTGAAATCCCATTTAATCAAGTATAGCAACTCATCATACATGGTTATCATACAAGTTATTCACGTATGCCACATCATCAACCTCTTGTTCTACCAAGATCATCATACTACCTTAGTTTATCATACAACCCATGCGAATCTCAAGTAATCAACATGCTCAACATAATTATAATTACATCGCAACTAGCAAATGATACATAAAGTCTAATCATACACTACATGCCATGTGAAGCCACTCACGACTTCACACCCTGAACCCTGCTAATCCTACTAAGTAGGGCCTCAGATTCGCACTCTGTTGTGACGATCATCATCACATATCACAACAGATTCATGCCAACCAACATACCAAACAATGATCTATTACAATCCCAAACATGATTCCATAATCTCCTAACATAATCCATCATCATGTATAATTAATAAGAGCCTAAATTTCCTAAATGACCAAACAAGCATCCACACAACTCAATTAACACATTCTACCATATTAGACACCATCACACATTCTAACATGATCATAACTTCATGAACATGCCCAGTTCACCATATCCAATGTTCTACATAAATAAAGTTTTCCTTTTGGGAAAGTAACACCCAAAATCAATCTAACACCCAATTCATTCATGAATTCATCAACATCATGCCTAATCAAGTCCATAACTATCATCTAGACATGACCAACATCAACAAATCATCATAATTCACAAGCCTCATATCCAATAGTTTCTACTTATAGCAAGGTATGAACAACCACTAGATTTCATGATTTTTCTTGCACAATCCATGTAAACTAACATCAAAGCAATACAACTAATATCATACAATCATCAAATCATGAATACTAAGAAGAAAAAGTTTCTATTTTAGGCAATGTATGAACTACATGATCAATCCATGGATTTCTTGAATAATTATCATAATCCAACATTCATACAACATTACCAACAACATATCATCATCAAACAATCATCAATTTCAACTTTCATTCACAATTTTCAAACTAGGGTTCATCAACATCAAAAACCAAGAAAAACTTGTTAAAATCTAACCTTTAAACGCGTAATTGGCCAAGAATTGAACTTGGTACAATGTTGTAATGATCAAAGCCAAGCAAAAAAGAATGAACTAGTGTGTTTTTGATCAAAATTCATGAAGATAAGAGGGGAGGGAGGCTTCGGCCAATATGGGTGGTTTGGGGGCTAGGGTTTGGCTTAATTTTGTTAAGTTTTAGTTTTATGGTAATTACAACTTAACCCCCATTGTTTTATTTTATAAAAACTAATCTTTTTAACACCTTGTAAATAAGTTATTGACTACAAAACATAAGTATTATTAACCCACAATAATAATCATGTATATTTTTCACTAATTACAAAACACATGAAATAAATATAACACGTTGGCACGTTACAAGATAAAGTTTACAAATAATACTTAAAATTCACAAATCACATAACTACAAATTAATAATAAACAATATTAATCAAGTTATTATCTAATAATCATTGTTAATTATTATTAAGTCTCAAACGTTCAACGACAACTAGTGTGTGCTTACGACACGTGTATGCAAGACCTAACAAAACTAACGGAGTTTGGTAACAGAAAATTACCAGATGTCACACATTATTCATAAATAGAGGGAGGATTTTTTCTTAGGCGTTTTAGGCAAATATATATTTTTATTTTAACCAGCCCTATATAATATATATATATATATAATATATATATATATTATATTAATATATATATATAGATACACACACACACATATATATATATATATATATATATATGGTATATATATATACATATATATACATATGTATATATATATATGTATATACATATGTGTATATATATATGTATATATACATGTGTATATATGTATATACATATGTGTATATATGTATATATACATATGTGTATATATATGTATATACATATGTGTATATATATGTATATATAAATATGTATATATACAATATATATATATATATATATATATATATATAATGATATACTATATAAATTGATCTCAACAAAGTGGCTTTCCCATATTACCCTTAAGACCAGTTTTATGCTTGAAAATTGATCTCAACCATTGATTCATAAATAAAGGGTTAGGATTTTTCTTAGGCTTTTTAGGCAAATAAATTTTTTATTTTAACTAGCCATGAGATATATATACATACATACATATATATATATAATTTATATATATATAATATATATATATATATATTGTGTGTGTGTGTGTGTGTGTGTGTGTGTGGTGTATGTGTGTGTGTATGTATATATGTATATGTATATTTATATGTTATATATATGTATACGTATATATGTATATATATATATCAAGAAAAGTAAAGAAGATGATGATTTATAACTAAAAAACTGGATTTATTAAGGAAAAGTAAGAAAATGTTAAGGAAGGCATAAAAAGAAAACACAATACTCAAACCCCCCCCCCCCCCCCCCCCCATGTGCCATTCACCATAGAATGAAGGTTTATAATAGGACGGCCCTGGAGGGGAGTGGTGGGCGACCGTGTAGTGCCGATCTCTTCAAGGGCCTGAAATTTTTGAATTTGTTTATATATTATATAAATGTATTTAAAAAAAACTATAACCTATTAATAAACCCATTTACAAACTTATTAATAAATCTAATAATATTTTAATTAGTTTAGCCCAATAAATTTTACTTTAGAGCCATTAACATTTTAAGTAGTTTAGCTTAATACCATTTACGTAATCTAAACCCAATTTAATAAAATAATAACTAAATTAATAAAAGAAAAACCCCGTTCAAGATTTCAAGGGTAGAAGTGAGAAAATCGATTGACGATCGGTTTTGGCACTTCGATCATACCAGTTATTCGATTCAGATTAATTTTTATACATCTTATTATAAGGGCTCATTTTTTATTCTCGCTCCAAACCCAGAGTCTCTTGGTAATTTCTGGGGCAAGCCTGGTTTATATATATACCTAAAATAACTGTAACAGAAAACTCTTGTTCCTATTCAAGCCACACCTCTTTCTGATCAAAGTAATCTTATTTTTTTATGTTTCATGTTGCTAACAACAAAGAGTGTAAAAGTTATTTACCTTATATTCGGTTCCTCCTCCATTCCAACCACCAAAATATCTAGGCGAGTCTAAATGGCGTGAACTTGAGAGCGTATATCTGATAGCCATGGCATACAGTCATCCTATTCAAGAGAAAGATGACAGTTTCCCGGGTTGCGATTTTCAACTCCTTTCCCTCCCCATGGTCCAATATTCAGGACATCCTCATAAGGTTTCACATAAACACCGATGCCAATCTGCCATGAATATAAGAGTCAGCAAATCCATAAAACCCATTGAAACATCCATTTTTCAATGGTATACTAAAGTTGGATCCTGATTCTTGGCCACAAGTTTCCCAGGTCCTCTTATTTGTAACAAAAGATAGTGAGGAAATTACTTTTGAATCATATAGAGTGATAATGGTCCCCGTAATGCAAATTATTATCTCATCACCTTCAAAAGAGACCTGAATATTTATTGAAACCAAAAGTTTATTATGCGCTTTACATCGCCTTTAGTAACCAATACTATGTTGAGAACCGCACAATACGTGTACATTCTGATGCAGTGAACGAGATGAAACTAAGAAAAACAATGGTTTATTAGTCTCTTTCACACTCTTTCTTTGATTTTGTATTCTCTCTCGTAATTTCTTAAAAGAGATGTAAAAATGTACACATGTATATTTTTATGTTGATACATGCGTTTGGGCAAATTACTATAAATGTCATACTTTTAAAAAATAATCTTAAATATATCAAAATCTACATGTGTTCTAGTCTAATAAAAAGTACCCGAGGCAAAATGATTCTCTTAGTTCTAAACGTAGTATTGGTGTGTGTGTATCGGAGGATGTTCAAATAAAAAATAATATTTGCTTAAAGAGTGTAAGAGGAAATGAGATGGTAAATATGACAAAACTAAAACAAGGTTTACAGGTTTTTTGGGTCTATTACCATTTAATCCCAATTTCCTTTTTTTTTTAAAATACAGCACATCTATTTACACACTCTCTTCACCCACAAACACTATCAACAATTACCTAAAAATACAAACAAAGCCTAGAGATCTTTAGTCATCTTAACTCCATAAATACATGCAACAGCTGATTAGTGATTAGAGGTGTTAACTTGAGTGGTGGGTGTCAATCGGTAGTATTTAAAACAATGATCGGTAGTCAACGATAATGGTAATCGGAGGTAATGAATAGTGATAATCGATTAATAAAAGCACATGATGGCAGTCGTAAATGACGGTGGATGACATCGATGATCAATGATACTCTAATGCCATTCGGTTTATCACACTCAGTTCGTCACTTAATCTGAATTTGAATAAATGTGATAGATTCTACAACTCAATAATATGTTGCATTTTTTGTTCTCTATTTTATATGTTGTATCAAACAATGTGAAGGTTTTTTTTTATATTTTGAATGTGTTGGATTATTTTTTACAACAAAAAAATATGTTGTATTTTAATAAAACGCAATAATGCTCCTTCTTATTTTCTTATTTTGTTGCAACGTAGAAACATGTACTAATACCATAAAAATACACACCAAAACATGTTATTTTACAAACATATTGCCTTAACACAATATAATAAAAGTTAAACATGATATTTTAAAGTAAAACAACACTAAATGTGTTGATTTCAGGTAAACAACAATGTTGTACCCTAATAAAACACAAAACGTGGAGTTCAAGCACAAAACAACGCATAGATTGTTGTTCTAGTACAAATATGTGCTATTTGATGTAAAAAGAACAAATTGTGTTGTTTGACGAAAAAAAAACACAAATATGTTTGTATTGTTTTGATGAAATACAGTACAAAAACGTTAAAAATGCATCACAATTTCGCATCGTTTGTTTTTATTTTGTAAAAACTATAGCAATACTATACTCAATTTAAAAAATAATAATTGATTTCATGTTTGTAATTTGTTTTATTAAACATTCTAGTATGAAAAGATTATAAATATTTTAAAACATTGAGGGAAACTTAAAAAGTCAACAAAACGTGAGTCATATCCAAAATATCCTTCCACCTTTCTTCTACTATATTTTCATCTTAACCATTGATTGACAAATATAATGGTAAGATTATTACTTTTTAGTCTCTTTAGGCAAATATCATTTTTATGAGAACTTGACTATGTTTACATATATTATACGGTAGACTTAAGATAAGGTTTATCACCACTTTTCTTTGACCACCTGATGTTCTTTAAATTATATATATAAAACCTATTAAAAACACATAAGTTATTCCTAAATATCTTTCTTAAAATGATAAAAATAAACTAAAAAATGTTAAATTATTTTTTCAGGTGTTCAAAAGGGCAAAATAGACAAAAGAAGCATACTTAGCAAGAATTTAAAGAAAACCAAACTTTAAAGTCCAAGCATAGGGACGTGCCTCATTATACATGCTCCCCATGACTTGCTTGAAACATGCTCCTGTGCTTTAATTGGCACACACCCGTGATTGGACATCTGATAGGACAAAAAGTATTGTTCCCTAAAAGTAGTCATGGGGCCATGCCCCATGAGTTACGGGGTCATGACCCACCCCAATCACGGGGCCGTGCCCAACACGCATTACACATATGAACCGACCAACTTTCATAAGCATTGTACTAGCACGGGGTCGTGAAGACTCTTGGGAGGCCCGGGAGGTGCATACAACACTTGGAAAAAGCTGGGATTGTCTTAATGTGACAATCCGGTAATTTTCCGTTACCAAACTCCGTTTGTTCCTAACTCTTGCATACAGTGTCGGGAGCACACACTAGTTTGTCGTTGAACGTTGGTGACTTAATAATAATTAATAATGTTAAACAAATAATTACTATGTTGATTATTAGTCGTGATTATGTGATTTAAATGTTTATTGTAAATTTATCGCATAACGTGGAAACGTGTGTATTTATTCGTGCATTGTGGTGACTGGTGTTAAGTATATAATTGTTATTAGTAGTTCATATGTTTATTATTGTGGTTATAAACATCTTAAAAGGGTGTTAAAAGCTTAATCTTTACAAAATACAAAGTGCAAGGGTTAAAAGGTAATTATGCAAAACTTTGTTGATTAAAACACAAAAACCCAACCTAAACACCCCATTCGGCCGCGACCTGCACTCCCTCACCCTCACCATCGCGAATTCAGCCAAGAACAAACATTCACATTCGAATTTGGATCGATTTCAAGGCACACAACAAGTTAGAATCATCAATTGCAAGCCATTACACGTTTAAAGGTTAGATTTTTACATGTTTTGATGGTTTTTCATGGTGGCCGAACCCTAGTTCGAAAATCTGCAATTGGATGTTAATTCTTGTTCGTTTGGTGATGTTATGATGTTAGTTAGGTTGTGTTGATGCTAGTTAACATTGATTATGCAAGAAAGTTTGGATTTTGGTTGATTGTTCATATGATCATTCTTGGCCGTGAGTTTGAGACTATTTTGGATCAAATTGGATGTTGAATGATGGTTGTTTGATGTTGTTATTATGTTAGTTGGATTGTATATATGCAAGTTAACGTCGATTATGCAAGAAAGCTATGATTTTGATACTTTGTTCATAGGTTACTAATAATAGTAACTTTATTTTGCATGAATTGATGATTGGTTGATGTATGAATGTTATGAATGTGTTTGTAATGATGTTTAGATGCTAGATGGTTGATATGAATGTTAGGAATTCAAGAATGCATGTTGTAGTTCATACCTTACTAAAGATAGTAGCTTTTGGGTATGAAAGTTGATGAATCATGATGATTAGGTGTTGTTGATCATGTTTAGATGTTGTCATGGACTTGAATGGGTATATAATTGATGAATTCATGAATGTAGTGTGAGTTTGATGAATTTGGGATGAACTTTCCCAAAAGGGAAACTTTAATTGTGCAAATCCTTGAATTGGATGATTTGAGCATGTTTGGGATATTAGGATCATACTAGTGTGTTCATGGATGATTTCTAAGTTGATTAAATGTGTTGTTTAGGTTATATGAATGTTGATTTGGTTTGTTACCTGTTTTGGCCTGTTGTGATTCGCATGACTTGTATGACAATTGGTTGTATGATGATTAGGTAGTACATGTGCTTAATGATGTGCTATATGTAATCAAGTTGTATGTTGATCATGTATGACATATGTTGTGTTAGTATTAACGAATTATCACCTATAATGTCACCACGGGTCAACTGGTCAAATGTGTCTTGTCTTTCTTAAACCTTGAGTCCTTGGTTTGTAGAGCATTTAGGGTTTCATGTTGATTTTGTGTACACGTGCTTATGTACTCTTGTATTCTAGGTGACCTTTGAAGGTTGTCTTTCCCTCTTTCTTTTAAGTTAAGCTCTAGGTTATTCTTGCGCGCATCAGGTGAGTTCTTGCCCCACTCATTTTACATCATCTCTTTTGGGGGAGATAGCATACTGTTGATCACAAACGTTTTATTTATGAGTGTGTATAATATTGATATAGTGTTGATTACCATGGAAAGTCCTCACACTTTCGGATTGTTAATATTGAATAGCGGGGAAATCTTGGGTAGTACTACTGGTCTGACGAGCCCCACCTGTGCGACTCGAGGTCAAACGGGTGCAATTTTGTCCTAACACATATTCGTCACGACCTGGTAAGTCGTGACGGGAGGCAACAAACGTAACACAGTCAGCTTCGATCGCGAAATCACTATGATTAATATTTTTATGTTAATAGACTAGCTATCTATTGCAATACACTACTTATGCTTTGGAAACTGTTGATTGGTTTATATTTTAACGCAAACTCTTGAACTCACCAACCATGTGTTGACTTGTTTAGTATGCTATTCTCAGGTTAAGGTTGCCAGTTGCCTAGGAGCACGCACACCAGCATCGTTGAGTTGTCTACATTGTTTGTTTACACATTTGGGTTTATTTTTCCTATTAAACATTTGTGTTTGGGGCGCGTATGTTTTGCGCATTCTCTTTACATATTACTTGTTTTGGGTTTTCTGTTTTAAAAACGCTTCCGCAGTATTTTAAACACTTCCGCAGTATTTTAAACGTCAACTCTGGTTTTGTTTATTTATCATATAGAGTCGTTCTTGGTAACTAATGACTGAGATCCTGGTATGTCACGCGCCTCGCGGTAAAACCCCGCTCGCGGACTTTGAGGGTGTGACAGATTGGTATCAGAGCCATTGGTTATAGGAACTAGGTTGCATACACACACTAGACTATAACCGCACAGTTGTTAGTTACTCATCGCTTACTATCCTTACTGTATACTCATTGGCATACGCAACACGTACTTCGCAGCATGGCATCGTCGTCCAGAAATTTAGGCAAGAGACCTGCACGATCTGAATCACCTCCTACTTCTCCCGTACCGGATAGGGGATTTAACTGGCCTCGACATCCTTATCCTCCTAGCGAGATAGACTGGGATCAGCCTTTCATACCTCCTGAGCTCGATCCTCCACGTAACTGGGATTTCTACCCCCTTACATAAACCGTATGGCTTATAGAGAACGCGTACCACCTGTAGCACCTACACGACCTAGGACAGGTCATCAACCGTCTCTACTTTGCCTACACTTCCTACTTTGAGCATCCCTCTGAGCAGGCATTTGCAGCCCTAGTAGCCACACTGGACACAGAGCGACAGCGGATTAGAGGACTCACTGATGAGAACTCTGCATTACGATCTGAGATGCGTCAGCTGCGTTTCCAGGTAGAGACGCTGCAGGAGCGACTTTCGATGGCCATTGGTGGACATCATACTCTGGCAGGCAACGTGGTAGCACTTAGTGGGCGCATGCACGCACAGGATCACTATAACATAGTGATCGATGATAGGTTTGCTGATTTAGAGGCACAGCTAACAGCACTTCAGGTTGCTGAAGCCCCTGCACCTTTGGTGGACCCTGATGAGGAAGAATACTGCCCCCGAAAATGAAGTGCAGAAACTGAGATTGAGTTCTGGCAACTCAAAATGCAAGGCTCAGAAATTGAAGCCTACACGACTTGAACTCATGAGTTAGCCACTTTATGCCCAGGGATGGTGAATGAAATGCACAAGAGGGTGGAGCATTATATACGGGGATTGGTGCCCGAAATTCAAAGTATGCTAACTGCTTCTAACCCCACTACCATACAACAAGCTATCCGAACAGCCCACAGGCTGACTGATCAGCAGTTGAGCAAAGATGGTTACCCAAACGGGGTGCGGTGGCAAGCGTGCCCGACCAGAAACGCAAGTGGGATGGTTCAAGCAACAAGGGATCGTCATCCAGTAGCCAATCTCAACCTCAACAACAACAGCAAATCAGCAACAGCAACGGAAGTTTGATAACAACCGAAGCTTCAACCAGGCGCACTCAAATCAAGGACCCGGGGTATGGTGGAAGACTGCCGAAGTGCAACCGGTGTAACTACCACCATGTGGGTCGGTGTGATAACTTCAAGTGTCAACGTTGTGGGAAGATTGGTCACGCAGCCAAGACTGTCGGGGTGAACTGATGAGAAAGCCACAACAATCACAAGAAACTCCGAAAGGTTGTTTTGAATGCGGGAAAGAAGGCCATTACAAACGCAACTGTCCCCAGCTTAAGAGGAATGGTAATGGTAACAACAACAATGGGAACAACAACAATAATAACAATGGCAACAACAATAACAACAACAATGGTAATGGCAACAACAATGGTGGAAACAACAATGGAGCCAAAGGAAGAGCCTTCGTCATTGGCTCAGGTGAGGCTCTAAACGACCCTACAACAGTAACTGGTAAATTTTAGGTTAATGGTTGTTTTGCTACTGTATTATTCGATACCGGAGCCGATAGAAGTTTCGTGTCCACTAGGTTCTGTAGTCTTTTAAGTGATATGCCCTCAGCCTTAGAATCTAAATACACCGTGGAGTTAGCTAACGGCACACAATTCACGTAACGCATATTCTTAGAGACTGCAAGATAGAGCTTGCTGGTCATACATTCACTATAGATCTCATGCCTGTTACACTAGGAAGTTTCGATGTGGTAGTAGGCATGGATTGGCTTTCCGATAAGCAAGCGGAAGTCATATGCCACGAGAAGATCATACGGATTCCCATTGGTGAAGAAGTCCTTACGGTCAGAGGTGATAGGAGTGGTGCGGTGATAGGCATCATCTCGTTTATAAAGGCACAAAAGTTGTTACGAAAGGGTCGACTAGCCATATTAGCACTCGTCACAGATAAACAGACTGAGGAAAAGAAGATAGAGGATATCCCCGTAGTTCGTGAGTTTCTCGAGGTGTTTCCGGAAGACCTTCCTGGATTACCGCCTCATCGTCAAGTTGAATTCCAGATTGAGTTGACTCCAGGAGCCGCTCCAATTGCGAGAGCACCATACCGGTTAGCTCCGAACGAACTGCAGGAATTATCCGCCCAACTACAAGAGTTGTTGGATAAAGGGTTCATCCGACCGAGTTCGTCGCCCTGGGGAGCGCCAGTTCTATTTGTGAAGAAGAAGGACGGTACATTTCGAATGTGCATTGACTATAGGGAACTGAACAAGGTTACTATCAAGAATAGATATCCGTTACCTCGTATCGATGATTTGTTTGATCAACTACAAGGATCAAGCTATTACTCTAAGATTGATCTGAGGTCTGGGTATCATCAGCTGAGAGTTCGAGAAGAGGACATCTCGAAGACTGCTTTCCGTACACGATATGGTCACTATGAATTTTTGGTCATGCCATTTGGGTTGACGAATGCACCAGCAGTATTCATGGACCTCATGAATCGCGTGTGCAAACCCTATCTTGATCAGTTTGTTATCGTCTTTATTGATGACATACTGATATACTCAAGGACTGAGGAAGAACATGAGAAGCACTTACGTTTAATCTTGGAATTACTTAGAAAGGAACAACTGTACGCAAAGTTTTCTAAGTGTGATTTCTGGATACGTGAGGTACAATTCTTGGGTCATATTGTCAACGAGAAGGGAATACATGTTGATCCTGCTAAGATTGAAGCGATAAAGAATTGGTCTGTTCCTAAGACACCGAGTGAGATACGACAATTCCTTGGATTAGCGGGATATTATCGACGATTCATTGAAGGATTCTCTAAGATTGCACAACCTCTCACAGCCTTGACTCACAAGGAACGACGTATAAATGGGGTGAGAGTCAGGAATCTGCTTTTCAGTTGCTGAAACATAAGTTGTGTAGCGCACCAATACTAGCGTTACCGGATGGTAGTGATGACTTCGTAGTCTACTGCGATGCGTCTATTCAAGGACTTGGATGTGTCCTGATGCAGCGGGATAAAGTGATAGCTTACGCCTCTAGACAATTGAAGATTCATGAGAAGAACTATACCACCCATGACTTGGAACTGGGTGCGGTAGTTTTTGCCTTAAAGATCTGGAGACATTACTTGTACGGTACCAAATGCACCATATACACCGATCACAAGAGTCTTCAGCACATCTTTGAGCAAAAGGAGTTGAACATGAGGCAAAGACGCTGGGTGGAATTGTTAAACGACTATGATTGTGCTATTAAGTACCACCCAGGGAAAGCAAATGTAGTTGCTGATGCGCTGAGTAGAAAAGAGACTGCTAAACCTCGACGTGTACGAGCTCTATAACTAACGATTAGTACGCAATTACCTGAACAAATCCGTGATGCTCAAACTGAAGCTCTGAAGGTAGAAAATATGAGTTTAGAAGGGTTGCGAGGAATGGAAAAGCAATTGGAAGTAAAAGCGGATGGAATTCGTTATTTCATGGACAGATTATGGGTACCTCTACATAAAATCTGAGAGATTTGGTCATGAGTGAGGCTCATAAGTCCAAGTATTCTATACATCCTGGATCTGACAAGATGTACCACGATTTGAAGGCGCACTATTGGTGGCCTAACATGAAAGCATATGTAGCTACTTATGTGAGTAAGTGTCTGACCTGCTCGAAGGTTAAGGTGGAGTATCAGAAACCATCTGGTCTGCTACAACAACCCGAGATCCCTATGTGGAAGTGGGATCAAATATCAATGGATTTTATTACTAAGTTACCTCGCACTTCTACGGGTTGTGATACAATATGGGTTATCGTGGATCGATTAACAAAATCTGCTCATTTCCTAGCGATAAAGGAAACAGATAAGATGGAGAAGTTAACCCGACTTTATCTGAAGGAGATCATTTCGAGGCATGGAGTACCGATCTCAATCATTTCTGATCGCGATTCTCGTTTCACATCACACTTCTGGCAGTCGTTGCAGAAAGCTTTAGGTACGCGATTGGATATGAGTACTGCTTATCATCCACAGACTGATGGTCAAAGCGAGCGTACTATACAGACTTTGGAGGACATGTTACGTGCTTGTGTGATTGACTTCGGGAATAACTGGAAAGTTCACCTACCATTGGTGGAATTTTCTTACAACAACAGTTATCACACTAGCATAAAGGCAGCACCATTTGAAGCTTTATATGGGAGAAAGTGTAGATCGCCAGTTTGCTGGGCTGAAATTGGTGATAGTCAATTAACGGGTCCTGAGTTAGTACACGAGACAACTGAGAAGATTGTTCAGATAAGAAACCGCATGGCCGCAGCGCGAGACAGACAGAAAAGCTATGCTGACAAATGACGAAAACCTTTGGAATTTCAAGTTAGTGACAAAGTTTTATTAAAAGTCTCACCATGGAAAGGCGTAGTTCGGTTTGGTAAGCGAGGAAAGCTAAATCCGAGATACGTTGGACCATTTGAGATAGTGGAAAGAATTGGTCCAGTGGCTTATCGACTAGCCTTACCTAATTCATTGAGTGGAATCCATGATGTATTCCATGTTTCAAATCTAAAGAAATGTTTAACGGATGAAACAATGGTCGTACCACTGGAAGAAGTTCAAGTAGATGAACAATTACGTTTTATTGAGGAACCGGTCGAAGTGATGGATCGTGAGGTGAAAACGCTTAAGCAAAGCAAGATACCCATCGTCAAAGTTCGTTGGAACTCGAGACGTGGACCAGAATTCACGTGGGAACGTGAAGACCAAATGAAGCTTAAGTATCCTCAGCTATTTGAAAGGACGATGCCAGCCGGCGAAGGTATTGATTAAATTTCGGGACGAAAATTCTTTCAACATGGGGATGATGTGACAACTATCCAAAACTCACACGATTTCGATTTCTTTGTGCCAATGCAGTAGACCAGTGATGGAACACTCACCATGTAACGCAATTTTCGGGACGAAAATTCTTTCAACATGGGGATAATGTGACATCCGGTAATTTTCCGTTACCAAACTCCGTTTGTTCCGTTAACTCTTGCATACACGTGTCGGGAGCACACACTAGTTGTCGTTGAACGTTGGTGACTTAATAATAATTAATAATGTTAAACAAATAATTACTATGTTGATTATTAGTCGTGATTATGTGATTTAAATGTTTATTGTAAATTTTATCGCATAACGTGGAAACGTGTGTATTTAATTCGTGCATTGTGTGACTGGTAAAGATAAAGTATATAATTGTTATTATTAGTTCATATGTTTATTATTGTGGTTATAAACATCTTAAAAGGGTGTTAAAAGCTTAATCTTTACAAAATACAAAGTGCAAGGGTTAAAAGGTAATTATGCAAAACTTTGTTGATTAAAACACAAAAACCCAACCCTAAACACCCCATTCGGCCGCGACCTGCACTCCCTCACCCTCACCATCGCGAATTCAGCCAAGAACAACCATTCACATTCGAATTTGGATCGATTTCAAGGCACACAACAAGTTAGAATCATCAATTGCAAGCCATTACACGTTTAAAGGTTAGATTTTTACATGTTTTTGATGGTTTTCCATGGTGACCGAACCCTAGTTCGAAAATCTGCAATTGGATGTTAATTCTTGTTGTTTGGTGATGTTATGATGTTAGTTAGGTTGTATTGATGCTAGTTAACGTTGATTATGCAAGAAAGTTTGGATTTTGGTTGATTGTTCATATGATCATTCTTGGCCGTGAGTTTGAGACTATTTTGGATCAAATTGGATGTTGAATGATGGTTGTTTGATGTTGTTATTATGTTAGTTGGATTGTATATATGCAAGTTAACGTCGATTATGCAAGAAAGCTATGATTTTGATACTTTGTTCATAGGTTACTAATAATAGTAACTTTATTTTGCATGAATTGATGATTGGTTGATGTATGAATGTTATGAATGTGTTTGTAATGATGTTTAGATGCTAGATGGTTGATATGAATGTTAGGAATTCAAGAATGCATGTTGTAGTTCATACCTTACTAAAGATAGTAGCTTTTGGGTATGAAAGTTGATGAATCATGATGATTAGGTGTTGTTGATCATGTTTAGATGTTGTCATGGACTTGAATGGGTATATAATTGATGAATTCATGAATGTAGTGTGAGTTTGATGAATTTGGGATGAACTTTCCCAAAAGGGAAACTTTAATTGTGCAAATCCTTGAATTGGATGATTTGAGCATGTTTGGGATATTAGGATCATACTAGTGTGTTCATGGATGATTTCTAAGTTGATTAAATGTGTTGTTTAGGTTATATGAATGTTGATTTGGTTTGTTACCTGTTTTGGCCTGTTGTGATTCGCATGACTTGTATGACAATTGGTTGTATGATGATCTAGGTAGTACATGTGCTTAATGATGTGCTATATGTAATCAAGTTGTATGTTGATCATGTATGACATACTGATGTGTTAGTATTAACGAATTATCACCTATAATGTCACCAACGGGTCAAACGGGTCAACTGGGTCAAATGTGTCTTGTCTTTCTTAAACCTTGAGTTCCTTGGTTTGTAGAGCATTTAGGGTTTCATGTTGATTTTGTGTACACGTGCTTATGTACTCTTGTATTCTAGGTGACCTTTGAAGGTTGTCTTTCCCTCTTTCTTTCAAGTTAAGCTCTAGGTTAATTCTTGCGCGCATCAGGTGAGTTCTTGCCCCACTCATTTTACATCATCTCTTTTGGGGGAGATAGCATACTGTTGATCACAAACGTTTTTATTTATGAGTGTGTATAATATTGATATAGTGTTGATTACCATGGAAAGTCCTCACACTTTCGGATTGTTAATATTGAATAGCGGGGAAATCTTGGGTAGTACTACTGGGTCTGACGAGCCCCACCTGTGCGACTCGAGGTCAAACGGGTGCAATTTTGTCCTAACACATATTCGTCACGACCTGGTAAGTCGTGACGGGAGGCAACAAACGTAACACAGTCAGCTTCGATGAAATCACTATGATTAATATTTTTATGTTAATAGACTAGCTATCTATTGCAATACACTACTTATGCTTTGGAAACTGTTGATTGGTTTATATTTTAACGCAAACTCTTGAACTCACCAACCATGTGTTGACTTGTTTAGTATGCTATTCTCAGGTTAAGGTTGCCAGTTGCCTAGGAGCACGCACACCAGCATCGTTGAGTTGTCTACATTGTTTGTTTACACATTTGGGTTTATTTTTCCTATTAAACATTTGTGTTTGGGGCGCCTATGTTTTGCGCATTCTCTTTACATATTACTTGTTTTGGGTTTTCTGTTTTAAAAACGCTTCCGCAGTATTTTAAACACTTCCGCAGTATTTTAAACGTTAACTCTGGTTTTGTTTATTTATCATATAGAGTCGTTCTTGGTAACTAATGACTGAGATCCTGGTATGTCACGCGCCTCGCGGTAAAACCCCGCTCGCGGACTTTGAGGGTGTGACACTTAACATCATCCATTATGGATCATCATTTTGATTGTTCCATTTTACCAATGATCTCATATCTATCTTCTATGTTGTTTGTTGTTATGATCAAGCTCATTATGAGCTAAACTCTCATTATCATCCTAATTGGATGAAACTTATGTAATTTGTGATGAACAAATGGTGTGACTTATGTTATGTTAATGTTATGGTAATCTTGGGTGAACTTTTGATGGGTAGCATCTACATTTGAACGGGATGTTATAAACTTATGGTTTGGAATTGTGAATGTCATACAAGGTTAAAAAACATATGAACTAGCTTTTATCTGTGAAACCAATCTTCATAACAAATCCATGGCTAATGAACTACAAATGATTATTAGAAATCATATAGCTTTAGCTTTCTGATCATTTGCATGTTCCCTTTTTTTAGTTTAAGAAATCTATAGTATTTGTTATGGTTTTGTAAAATTAATGGTATGTTAAAAAGGAACTTGATCAACTCTCTTTCTAGCATGAAGTTATGTTTCCAGAAATCATATGTTGAAAGGTTACATGAGATCTACCTACATTACTAGTGGCTTGGATTGATCAACATTGTAAGTTACTCGATATTGGTGTCCTTGTCACTATCGAGCTAGCAGTTGAGAAATTTGCGTTGGCTCACATTTATAAACTTTAACATAACTACTTAAACTAATATCTTTAATCACACCATGATATTCATTACAGATACATAAGTTTAATATAATTAGGATGATAGCCTTAATTCCTTATTTCAAAACCCAAAAGTCTCAATTTTACTTTTACTTTTATTTTAGTTATTGTTTTTGAAAACTCTAAAAATTTGGTTAAATCAATGCAACTTATCATTTTCCTAAAACAAAACCCAATCTGATAGTCAATTATAAAGATTGTTGAGTAGGCTCGGTGTGTCCATGGATCGATACTCGGTTCTTACCAACACTATATTACCGCACGACAGGTACACTTGCCTTTTTGTATGCAGTCTAGTATTAGTAATAACCATTAAAACTGAATCTATGAGAAAAATCTTGCAGGATCGGGTAAGGGTGCTTATGTTTGCAATTAGCTTCACAGGAGGAGAGAACTTTAGATCACTTATCAATTCAAACAGGGAACTGGTAACTATTTAGAAGATACTAAGCCAACACAAGTAATGTAAGTGAAACAAGAACAAAATCACAAGAACACAAGATAAAGTTTTCAAGGAAGTTGTATATTGATTCTCTAGTTCTATTACAAGTGTGTTCTTGTATATCTTAGTTACAAGAACTTGAGACTCTTATATACTACAACCTACAATCGTCAATATACAAAAAGACAGTTGGGATTTGACTAATCTAGACAACAAGATCAAGCTACAGTCAAAAGGCAGATTGTCTTTTGACTAGTGACTATGACATGACATAGCTCACTGACTTTATCTAATAAGAAGTCTGCTGACAGACAAAGGATGATGAGCTTCTTGAAGCTATATGGGTTCTCCAGAAGGAGGCTTGGTCCTATGTCTCTATCCATAACGGATCAACATATTAGGGTGATCAGGCAGAAGATAAAAAGGGGAGAGCTGGTGGACTTGCATTCTTCACCAAGTCCAGCTCAACCTGAAGTTGAGGTGAAGGTTGAACCTACTGATAAAACACAACCTAAACTTGGAGCTGCATCTGAGCCAACTTCATCTTCTAACCCATAGCAGGGCCCTCCTCTTTCTCCTTCTGAACCTGTGAAAGAGGAGAACCCAACTGAGAGGGACACGACAGAACCAACTGGTACTCAAGACCAGCCCTCTCAGTTGAAGAAATCTGGGAGGAGAAAAAGGATGGTCATAAGAAGATCCACTTCGAAGAAGACGAGAAGAAAGGCATCCACCTCCCAACCTTAGGATGAGTCAGAGCATCCTGAGGGAGTGCATGAAGAGGTCTCTCCAAAAACTCCAATCATAGTAGGGCCTCTTGCTACTGGAAGAAAAATTCTATCATGGTCTTATGCTGAAGATCCAAACAGATGGTATGACACAAGAGATCAGGAGAACAACATGTCTACTTCACAAATGACATGCTTGAACTTCCTCTGCATGATCTCTTTGACATGAGATGGTTCTATGTCAGTCTGAAGGATCCAGATCTTATGATGAAGAAAGGAATGCTGAAGATCCTGATGTGGACTATCAAAATCTAAAGAACTTCTCTATTTTGGTAGCATCAGCCTAGGGGGAGTTTGTAAGGAACATCTAAAGATTAAAGGCTGATGCAACCAAAGGATACCAGAACAACCAAGTCTTCCAGCATGCACTAAGGAACAAGGATGAACTAGCTTCGAAAGTCTTACACTCACAAATAAGTCTAAGTGTAAGATCTTCCGAAGCCAACAGTTCAGAAGAAGTTGCTTCGGAAGTTTCATACTTATCAGAAAATATTACAAGTATGAAATCTTTCGAAGGGAAAGATGAAGTATTCCGAAGCTTCACAAGACAAAGTCTTCCGAAGCCATTTTGATGAGAATACTGATTTCTTCCGAAGACAGTGAAAATATGCTTTCTCTGAGTTACTTTTTGATAAAGTTGTTGTACCTTCCGCTGCTGCTTTGAAGACTCACCTGCTTTTCATTAGTTGGTGAAACTTCAATACTTAATCAAACTGTAGAAAAAGGGCTTTGGCTGTAACTTCCCATAATTGTTCCTGTAGACTTGTCTTATTAGATAAAGTCAGTGAGCTATGGCATGTTATAGTCACTAGTCAAAAGGCAATCTGCCTGTTGACTGTAGATTGATCTTGTTGTCTAGATTAGTCATATCCTAACTGTATTTTTGTATATTGATGGTTGTAGGTTGTAGTATATAAGAGTCTGAAGTTCTTGTAACTAAGATATACAAGAACACACTTGTAATAGAACTAGAGAATCAATATACAACTTCCTTGAAAACTTTATCTTGTGTTCTTGTGATTTTGTTCTTGTTTCACTTACATTACTTGTATTGGCTTAGTATCTTCTAAATAGTTACCAGTTCCCTATTTGAATTGTTAGGTGATCTAAAGTTCTCTCCTCCTATGAAGCTAATTACAAACTTAAGCACCCTTACCCGATCCTACAATTGGTATCAGAGCATTACAGGCTCTTGATTGTATGATCTCATCATCTTTAATCCTCTTAGCTTCACATATCACTTAACTCTTCAAATGGCAGCTATCTCTAATGCTGATATGGAAACTGGAACTATGACAAAGTCCCCACTGATCACTCCTGAAGATTTTGACACTTGGTACCAAAGAGTGGAAGGCTTCATCAAGTCTCAGGATTCCAGGATGTAGGAGTCTGTTGTCAATGGACCTTATGTACCATCCACCAGTTCAGCTGCTACTGGTGGTAGTATGATACTCAAAGAAAGGGATGACTTTTCTGAAGAAGATTGGAAGAAGATTGACATTGATCAGAAAGCCATGACAGCCCTTCAGAATGCTCTTCCAAATTCCATCTACAGAGGTTTCAAGAAGTTCAAGACCGCTAAACAATTGTGGGCTACACTGAAACTGATGTATGAGGGGTCCAATGAAGCCAAGGAAAACAAGAAGGACCTCTTGAAGCAGCAGTTTGAAAATTTCACCTTCAAGATAGGTGAAACCATGACTCAACAGTATTTCAGGTATGTTGAGATTGTGGATACTCTGGCTGATGTTGGAGGAACTATTGAGAATAGGGATACTGTTAGGAAATTCATGTCCTCTCTCCCAGACAATGGACACACTATTGTGTGGTCATTAAGAGGACTGAAAACCTCAAGACCCTGACTCTCACTGAGTTATATGGAATACTCAGTGGATACCAGATGGAGATGAACATGCAAAACCCATCTGGTAACTCCAACACTCACCAGATTTCTGCCCTTTATGTGGGTGAAAGGGATAGCAGAGAACCACAGCACTATCTTATCTGCTACCCTAAAACTTAACAAAAGGGTCCTTTCATCATCTTCCCAGAGACACCCAGAGAGTGCTACATCCAAGGAAGTCCATTCCAAGAGACAAGAACCTCTTAAGCCTTTGTCTCTACTGATGAAAGTTCAGGCAACTTTCTTTTCACTCTTGAGGACCTAGATTGTATCCATCCAGATGATCTGGAATACATGGAGATAGTCCAACAGATGGCTCTTCTCACTCACAGAGCCCAGAAGTTCTACAAGAAGACAGGGAGAAGGTTTCCGAGCAATGCTGCCAGTGGCAAGTTTGGACTGGACAAAAGCAAAGTGAAGTGTTACAACTGTAATCAGATGGGTCATTTTGCCAGAGAATGCAAGGCACCTAAGTCAAATGGTGACCAAGCATCATCCAGGTCAAACTACACTGATGGAGGGCACCAGAATGAGAAGCCAAGACAGCAAGCTGCTGTTGTCGTTGAAGAAGGAGGCTTTGACTAGAGCTTTCAGGCTGAAGATGCTTCACCAAATCAAGCACTCACGGCTGACCATGATGAGGCTAAGGTACTAGAACATCTTTGCTCTCCTGAATGTATTGCTAAAGTGAATAGATATAGGTCCTACAACTTGGAAATGAGATCTGATATTGAGTCCTTGAATATCCTAAAAGCTGATTTTAAAAGAGCTGAAAATGACTATAAACTTAAGATAGAAGATCTAGAAAAGACAATTTCAACTCTTAAACATGAGCAAACAAATTACAGGACTCAAATTAAGGATCTCATTACCAAGTTGACTGAATGCCAGGCTGAGCTTGTGATCGGCAAAGCCCGGGCTGAAAAATGTATTCTTGAAGAAGAGACCTTTAAGAACATCATATCCTCATCTCTGCATGCAAAAGTTTGTTATCAGAATAAGCAGGGATTAGGATCTACTGAGATAGCTTCTCCACACACTCTATTATCTATAAGATATCCAAGGTGTGGAACTGGTGAAGATGAGCTTCCCCTCATAGACCCTAGTGTTAAAGAGGATGAAGAGGAGATGGTGAGGGATGACTCTGAAAAGAGTGAAGAGAGTCAATCCAAAAAGGATCACCATGCTCTTGAGGAGAGTAAGAAGGCTGGTATGACAAAGACAAAGAGGAAGAACTTGATCAGAAGAGCAAATAGAAGATCAAAGAAGGCTCCGGAGATCAAGGTCACTTTTGACTCCAAGCAGAAACAAGTGTTCATCTCTACAGGGTTTGAAGTGGTAAAGGCTGAGGAATCAACTACAAACTCTAGTACCTGGAGTTTTAGTATAGTTCCAACTCATTCCAGCAAAGAGAAGGCTGAATTGCTATGTACCACTGCTATACAGTCTGAACCATCCTCCTCCAAGAGCAAGTCTCTCCCTAAGAAGCTTGATGTATCATCTGTGAAGAAGAAGCTGGAGAAAGAAAGTGTTCAAGCTCAGTCTTGCTCTCAGAAGAAGACTCCTAGAAGGAAGCAAATGGACTACATTATATGTGGTAGTATTTCTCATCTGGCTAAGGATTGCATCTACAATCCCAAAAGCACTATCCATATGATCAAAGAGAAAGCTTCTCATAAGAAGAAGGAAAAGCTAGACTCAGAAGGAAAAATTTTCCCTTCGGAAGCTCCAAAGTGAAAAGGAAAACAGGTATTAAATTGCCTTCGGAAGGAAAAATGGTCTCGGAAGAAAGGAATACTTCCGAAGCACCAAAGCCAGCTGCAGTGAAAGCTAGATCTTCCGAAGCCCCAGTCTCCAAATCTTCTGAAGTTGTTAAAACTTCCAATGCTTTGAAGGTCAAGCCCAATCTTCCGAAGGTGGTGTGGAAGATGAAGGAAGACCATGTGACTGAAAGTTCATCATCAGCAACAGCAAATGATCCTCAAAGCCTGAACATAGGATCACTTACTATTTCATTGTCTTCTATTCACTTTGACAAGCCCAAGACCAATGAGGCTTAGGTTTCCAAATGTAACTAAATCATCTCTTTTTGTGCAGGGGCAGCTGAAAACCAACAGAAATGTATGGATCATTGATAGCAGCTACTCAAGACACATGACAGGCAATGGCTCCCTGCTTTAAAACTTTGAGAAGTTTGATGGAGGGCCAATTTCTTTTGGAGGAGATTCAGGAGGTTACATCACTGGCAGGGGCATGGTCTCAAATGGTAAGCTCAACATTAAGAAGGTAAACTTTGTCAAGGAGCTTGGATACAATCTTTTGAGTGTGTCCTAATTTTATGACAAAAACATCACATGCTCTTCACTAAGAATGAGTGCATTGTTCTCAAGCTTGGGGTGGTTATTCCTCAGGAGTACATCCTGCTCAGAGCCCCTAGGAACGGACACATGTACAAGATGGATCTACAAGAAACAACTCCCTTCGAAGAAGTGTCTTGTTTTCTATCTAAAGCAAATAGTGATGAGTCTTTCCTCTGGCATAAACGAATGTGCCATGTAAACTTCAAAAACATGAATAAATTGATTAAAATGATTTGGTAACTGAAATGCCAAAGAAAGAGTTTACAAGTGATGACCATTGTCTTGCATTCCTGAAAAGAAAGCAGCACAAAGTGTCTCACAAGCCAAAGGAAACCAACTCCATCACTACTCCCTTACACTTGTTACATATGGATCTTTTTGGCCCCACCAGTGTAATGAGTCTAGGAAGGACCTCTTATTGTTTAGTGATCACAGATGACTTCACAAGATTCACTTGGGTCTTCTTCCTTAGTACTAAGGATGAGACTCCTGAGATCTTGAAGAACTTCATTCTGAAAATTAAGAATCAATGTGATCACAAGGTCAAAACTATAAGATGTCAGGGAAAAGAATTTAAAAACCAAATCCTTGATACATTTTGTGATGAAAAGGGTATTTCAAGACAATATAGTGCTCCCAGGACTCCTTAGCAAAATGGTGTTGCTGAGAGGAGAAATAGGACACTTATTGAGGCTGCTAGAACCTTTTTGTCTGACTCTAAACTGCCTATCACCTTCTAGGCAGAGGCTGTCAACATAGCCTGCTATGTGCAGAATAGAGTTTTAGTACTTAAGACTCATGTTAAGACTCCTTATGAGCTATGGCACAAAAGGAGACCATTCATTGGTTTCCTCAGGTCATTTGGATGTCCATGCACCATCTTGAATACCAAAGATCAAGTAGCCAAGTTTGCTAAGAAATCAGATGATGGACACCTTATTGGATACTCCTCTCAAGCTAAGGCTTATAGAGTATACAACCTCAGAACTAGAGTAATTGAGGAGTCAGCCAATGTGACCTTCAGTGAAACCACTCCTAGTGTTAAAGGTTTTGGTCCGGATTGGCTGTTTGATCTTGATTTAGTTACCAACTATTTGAACATGTCTTGTGAGAATGTTTCAGGATCTACAGATAATATATCAACAGGTGATCCTAACCCAAGATTTGAGCTGAGAAGACCAAACAAGAATACTACTTTAGCTCCAATGGTAACTAACCCTGCAAGTGAAGTTCTAATCACACAAGCATGACAAATACTGCTAATTCATCTGAGATGCCTTCAAATTGTAGCTCAGAGGCTCCAAATCCAGGTGAAGGAACTTCAAATGCAGAAGGAGATGGAGGTGGTGATAGTGATCAGGAATTTCTTGATGCTGATAACCACTCCATAGAAGACAACATTAACGATGTAACACACTCATTGGATCAAGCTTTTCTTGATAAGTTTGTTGATGTGGTGGGTAGCACTTCTTTGCCAGATCTAAATTTCTCTAACTTAGATCTCTCAAATCAACTTGCTGTGATCCCTCAACTTAGGATCCTCAAGTTACACCCTACCACAAACATCATTGGAAATGTTGACATAGGGGTGAGAACAAGAGGACAAACACATGAGAGCAATGTTTGTCTGCACTCTTGTTTCTTATCCCAGATTGAGCCAAAGAAAGTTAATGAGGCTTTGAAGGATGGAAGCTGGATTTAGGCAATGCAAGAAGAGTTGCTTCAAATTAGAAGACAGAAAGTGTGGAACTTATGTCCTCTTCCTCAATGGAAGAATATCATAGGAACCAAATGGATATTCAAGAACAAGACTGATGATAGAGGGATTGTCATCAAGAACAAGTCTAGACTGGTTGTCCAGGGGTACAGTCAAGAAGAAGGAATTGACTACACTAATGTCTTTGCTCCTATAGTAAGACTTGAAGCTGTAAGAATATTCCTGGCTTATGCTGCATCCAAGGATTTCAAGGTTTACCAGCTTGATGTAAAGTGTGCCTTTCTCTATGGGGTGATAGATGAAGAAGTTTATGTCAAACAACCACATGGCTTTGCAGACCCAGATCATCCTGATTATGTCTGCAAACTTGATAAAGCTCTATAAGGACTGCATTAGGCTCCAAGAAAGTGGTATGAGACACTATCAAAGTATCTTTTTCAACATTGATACAAAAGAGGTACTATTGATGGGACTCTCTTCATCAAAGAAACAGGGAATGACATAATGCTAGTTCAGATATATGTAGTTGACATCATCTTTGGTTCAACTAATCCAAAGCTCTACAAAGACTTTAGAAGCTGATGAAGGATAGATTTGAAATAAGTGCCATGGGGGAACTCAACTTCTTTCTAAGAATTCAAGTGAAGCAGGTTGAAAATGGCATCTTCATTAGTCAGTTAAAGTAAGTACAAGACATACTTACAAGATTCAAGATGACTGATTGTAAGATTGCAAAGACACCCATAGCCAGAAACCACTCCCTTAGTCCTGATCTTGAGGGGGAGTGTGTTGATGAACATCTCTATAGGGCTATGATTAGGTCCCTTATGTACGTCACTGCTAGCAGGCTTGATATTATGTTTTCCATATGCATATGTGCAAGATATCAAGCCAACCCCAAGATGTCACACCTAGTTACTGTGAAAAGAATTTTCAGATACCTCAAAGGTGCTCCTGAACTAGGCCTTTGGTATCTAAAGAATTCAGACTTTAATCTGTATGCTTATACAGATAGGGACTATGATGGTTGCAACATGATTGCAAAGTCTACATCTGGGAGATGTTAATTCCTTGGTTGAAGGATAGTCTCTTGGCAATGCAAGAAGCAATCTTGTATGTCTGCATCAACTGCTGAAGCTGAATACATTACTGCTGCAAGCTGCTGTGCTTAAGTGCATTGGATTCAGAATCAAATGCTGGACTATGGATTCAATTTAAAGGAGACTCCTATCCAAATAGACAACAACAGTGCTATCTCTATTACAAAGAATCCTGTGCAGCACTCTAGGACCAAACACATCAACATCAGGTATCATTTGATTAGAGATAATTTTGAGAAATGATTAATCAAACTAATCAAGGTTAACAAAAACGAACAATATGCTGATCTGTTCACTAAAGCTTTTGATGAATAGAGGTTTAAATATCTTATATCAGCTATTGGGATGATTAACTTTGAATAGATTTTTCTTTAAACACTTAATCAACATTATTTCTAAAAATAGTGTGTCCTAAGTTGTCTATATTATCACCTTCATAAGCCCAGTTCTCTTTGGAAGTAAATCAATTTTTTTAAGATATTCCTTAGATTTGTGAAAATTTATTATTTTGTCTCGGAAGAACTCAAATTACCTTCAGAAGAAATTTATGTCTTTAAATCATTTAACCACTCTTAAGAGATTACCTTCGGAAGAAATCTTAGAATATCTTCCGAAGCTTAAATGTGCTTATAAGTACTTAAATGCATTCAAAGAACTCATATCTTCCGAAAGCAATTTCGTCTCGGAAGATTTATTATCTACGGATAATAATTTTCTGACTTAGTTCTTCCGAAGCAAAATTTATGTCGGAAGAAATTTCTTTAGGTATATTCCTTCCGAAGAAAATTAACTTTTTGGGCGCTTTTTCAGAAGTAGGACCCACTTGCGTATTTCAAAGTTTGAGCTCATTACTCTGGGTAACCTAGCAGCACCAGCTAGTGTTGATCCCACACCCTCCACTTCTCAACCACCTCAAACACAGCCTACCATCACCATCACCTACAAAAGAAAATCCAAACGAACCACTGCACTTGCTACTGAGCATGTGTGGGCTCCCATATCACAACCTATACAGGAGGAAGTGGAATCTCGATCTCCCACTTCCACTAAGGAGCAGACCACTCCCATCTTTCAAATAATCAGTTCTAAGTTTCCACATGCTCAGGCTGATGAGCTTATTACCCAAACAGCTTCTAGCCTTCACTCTGAGTCTCTAAACTCACATAATCAACCTTCAGGGGACAGCTACCATCCCCAACCTCTAGATCTCAACCAACCAATATCCAGCTTAGACTTTTATGATGATGAGGACTTGGATGTTAGTGAATACCATGAGTCTCTCTTCTCCACCCCTGCTCAAAGAGAGATGAGTATTTCTGACTCACCCAGGTCTAGCCCACATCATCTACCCTCTACTAAGGTGGATGTTCCTAAACTTTTTCAGGAGATCCATATGGAAGAGGCTCTCACTTTTGCAAGTGATAACATTAATAGGACATCAACCATGGCAATCCAGCCTCTTGACACTTCTCTAGAAGCTGTCATTAGGTAGAGGAAATCCAACAGCCAACAACACCATGCTGGTGATAAGGAAGAAGACTTAGGTCCAATTCTCTCATCCCCCAGTGATTCTTCAACTGAAGATGAGGGGAGTCTAAAACAAAAGGTGCACAAACTGACAAAAACATGCACGTACTTATTTTCAAAGATAGCTCACTTGGAATCTCAGGTGACTATCTGACAAAAGAAGGTCAATGACCAGCAACTTGAGATCACCAATCTTAAGGGCCAGTTAGCCACGAGACCAAGGTGGACAACTCAACTTGGACCACAATAACCTGTGGATGTCTTTCACCAATTCCCCAGCTCACCTAGTCAAGAGGGTGGTGCTACCAAAAAGGGGGAGAAAGTCTTGACAGCCACAGAACCTGGGAGTTCTTCCCAGAGTATGGACATTGAGGATTCACCACCCTCTCTTGAACTTGTCAATACTCAGCAACCACCATATGACAGTGATCTAGACTTGCTCATCCAATAACTGTTTGAGGAGGGAATACCGAGAGCAATGTCTGCCCTTCTAAGAACCCAAACAGGAGAGCTCTTGTGATCTCTAGAGCTCAAGGTCAACTAGAAGTTTTCAACATTTCAAGACTGAGCTACTATGAGAGTATAAATTTGGTAGATCTGCCACTTGTCAACCCAGGCAACAACAGACAAGCTGTAAGATTGGAAGAAAGGTTCCAAGACAGGGTGCTAGAGGAATTCAAATTGAGTTCAAAACTATATAGATAGAGGCTAACAGGGGAGATCTTTGGTCAACTGGATGTTGAGGTGGACCCGGAGATTAGCTTCGAAGGGAAAGCCTTGACTGAAGGCCCAGAGGTTGAACCTGTGAACCTTGAGCCAGGAACTCCCTCTGCACCCATTACCCTCAGTGAAACACCAGCTGGTGATGGTGATTCACAACCTCTCTCTGGCTAAAGCTTGATAGCTGAACCAAGCAATGAAGGCCAAAGCTCTCTCCAGCCTGAGTCACCAAGGCCTGTGGTTGACAAAGGCAAAAGGAAAATGACTCCTGAGGAGATTGAGGAGGAGAAGAGAGAGAGGAAGAGGAAGCTAAGGGTAGAGAGTTCAAGTGGTTCCCCAAGATTCATGGAAGCTACAATCAGGGCTGCCCCCAGGCTAAACACTCAGGAAGATGAGTTAAGGGCAGCCAGGCTGAGTTACCTGGGAACCAGAAACTACAATGTTGATGAACTCATCTTTCTCCCCTTAGAGGAGCTGAATGAACTGGCTGACATTGAATTGTCAAAAGAGAGGAAGGAAGCAGAGGATGCAGAATTGCTCCTCAAAATCAAAGAAGAAAGGAGACTTAAAAGACACTGCAAAGATGCTCCTGTCCTCTCTCTCCAGTTCAAGAATGTCCTGAGCCAGAGACTATGGCCACTGAATAACCTCAGGTAGTTAATGAAGAAGAAAGACTAAAGATGATCAACTACCTGAGTGCCACAGGTCTCTATCAGGCAGCTGCACTTCTTCCCTTATCATATAAGTACATAATGTTTGAATACAACAAGCATCTAGAAGAACAAGCCAAAAAGGAAAGGCAAGCTGCAAGGAAAAGATTAAGGGAAGAAGCTGCAAAGTCAAGGGCCATCATCCATAAAAGCCAAAAGAAGTCTGCTGACAGACAAAGGATGATGAGCTTCTTGAAGCTGTATGGGTTCTCCGAAAGGAGGTTTGGTCTTATGTCTCTATCCACAATGGATGAGCATATTAGGGTGATTAAGCAGAAGATAAAAAGGGGAGACCTGGAGGACTTGCATTCTCCACCAAGTCCAGCTCAACCTGAAGTTGAGGGGAAGGTTGAACCTACTGAGACAAGACAACCTAAACTTGGAGCTGCATCTGAGCCAACTTCAACTTCTGACACACAGCAGGGTCCTCCTCTCTTTCCTTCTGAACCTATGAGAGAGGAGAACCCAACTGAGAGGGACACAACAGAACCAACTGGTACTCAAGACCAGCCCTCTCAGTTGAAGAAATCTGGGAGGAGAAAAAGGACGGCCATAAGAAGATCCACTTGAAAGAAGGAGAGAAGAAAGGCATCCACCTCCCAACCTCAGGATGAGTTAGAGCATCCTGAGGGAGTGCATGAAGAGGTTTCTCAACAAACACCAATCATAGTAGAGCCTCTTGCTACTAGAAGACAAATTTTGTCATGGACTTTTGCTGAAGATCCAGACAGATGGTATGTCACAAGAGATCAAGGAGAACAACATGTCTACTTCACAAATGACATGCTTAAACTTTCTCTGCATGATCTCTTTGACATGAGAAGGTTCTTTGTCAGTCTAAATGATCCAGATCTTATGATGAAGAAAGGAATGCTGAAGATCCTGATGTGGACTATCAAAATCTGAAGAACTTCTCTGTTTTGGTAGCATCAGCCTAGGGGGAGTTTGTAAGGAACATCTGAAGATTAAAGGCTGATGTAACCAAAGGATACCAGAACAACCAAGTCTTCCGGCATGCACTAAGGAATAAGGATGAACTAGCTTCGGAAGTCTTACACTCATAAATAAGTCTAAGTGTAAGATCTTTCGAAGCCAACAGTTCAGAAGAAGTTACTTTGGAAGTTTCACACTTATCAGAAAATATTACAAGTGTGAAATCTTCCGAAGCCAAAGACCCTTTCTTCCGAAGCCAAAGATGAAGTCTTCCGAAGCTTCACAAGACAAAGTCTTCCGAAACCATTTTGATGAGAAGACTGATTTCTTCCGAAGATAGAGAAAATATGCTTTCTTTGAGTTACTTTTTGATAAAGCTGTTGTACCTTCCACTGCTGCTCTGAAGACTCACTTGCTTTTCATTAGTTGGTGAAACTTCCATACTTTATCAAACTGTAGAAAAAGGTCTTTGCCTGTAACTTCCCATAATTGTTCCCGTAGACTTGTCTTATTAGATAAGGTCAGTGAGCTATAGCATGTCATAGTCACTAGTCAAAAGGCAATATGCCTTTTGACTATAGATTGATCTTGTTGTCTAGATTAGTCAAATCCCAACTGTCTTTTTGTATATTGACGGTTGTAGGTTGTAGTATATAAGAGTCTCAAGTTCTTGTAACTAAGATATAAAAGAACACACTTGTAATTGAACTAGAGAATAAATATACAACTTCCTTGAAAACTTTATCTTGTGTTCTTGTGATTTTGTTCTTGTTTCAGTTACAATACTTGTGTTGGCTTAGTATCTTCTAAATAGTTACCAGTTCCCTATTTGAATTGTTAAGTGATCTAAAGTTCTCTCCTCCGGTGAAGCTAATTGCAAACTTAAGCACCCTTACCCAATCCTGCAAATCCTTATAAAAATATACACCTTTCACATGCATCAAGTTTTTAGCACCATTGCTAGGGACACACGTCAGTATTAGTAATAACTATCTTATTTATATCCTTTTAGTATTTTTTGTTCAATGTTGTTTTATGTTGTTAGTTTGCCCAGTTAAATTTGCCTAATTCATTCTTAGCCTTAGTTAGCATATGCTTCCTTAAATTAGTGTATGTGCGACTCATCTAGTCTTAAACTTGTTTTGCCTCTTTTGGAAACCAAACGAGTTTTTCATCAAAGGTTACGCGAAAGACCACGACAAATAGCAAAAATCACTGAAGAAGATGTTTTGGAAGGCACACCACGTGAAGAAGACATCGCTAACCAAGACGAGAAAATAAAGATGACACACTATGCCACGCCATCAATTAATGGTTATAAGTCTAGCATTGTCCAACCAGCAATAACGGCCAAAACTTTTATAATAAGTCTAGTATTATCCAACTCGTAAAAAACTCTGTTCAGTTCCACTGATTGCAAGAAGAAGATCCTAACCCTCACATCTCTAGATTTCTTCTTATCTGTGCAACTTTCAAAACCAGCAAATGTTCAAACGATGTAATTAGACTAAGACTTTTTTCATTTTCACTTCGAGGCTGAACCATTGACCAGCTTGATTCGCTTCCACCTGTTTCCATCACCACATGGGTGGAAATGGCTGGACAATTCCTTTCGAAACACTTTCCACCCAATCGCACTGCTAAACTAAGAAGCAACATCACAAGCTTTCGCCAAGATGATGATGAATCATTACACACAGCATGGGAGAGATACAAAGGTCTCTTTTGGAGATGCCCAATTCACGGACTTGATCTATGGCTGCAGTGTCAAACCTTTTCCGATGCAATTAGCAGAGCACACAAACAAGTTGTCGATCAAAGTTAAGGAGGAGATTTCAGAAGTGTCACGCCCATCGAAGCATACCAAGCCTTAGAAAAAGTAGCTAAGAAGAGCTTTGCTAATAATCCCTTAAGAAACAAACCCAATTCTAAAGGCATTCATAATGTAGGCTCTGGAATCCTAGTTGCAGCCTAACTAGAAGCCCTAACCAAATGATTTAAACAATTGCAAGCTGAGCTAAAGAAACCTGCAACACGATGCAACATATGCGAAGATTCACACAAGACCAACGAAAGCCCAAAAAACATGATGATAGTTGAAAATGTTGATTACGTAGAAGGCTCAAGCAATTCATATAATAACAACTCAAATTGGAGAAGCAACTCGAATTATAGAGATTCTGGCACCAATCAATTATCCTATGGATTCAACTGATGGCCGGCATACCAATAACAGAAACCATCATATCAAGGACTAAGCACTAGTAACCAAGACCGTGGAGCATCATCAATAGAAGATTTATTGTAACAATTGTTGATAACCACACAAGCCACTGATAAATACATCCAGAAATCAGATCGAAGACACGAGGAGAGGTTCCAAAGAAATGAAGCTTACAACAAAAGAAACAAAACATCATTGCAAACCATTGAACACCAAGTAGGTTAGATAGCATAACAACTATCTGAGAGACCCTAAGGTGCTTTGCCTAGCAACACTATGACAAACCCTAATGCATAAGTGAAAGCCATTACCACAAGGAGTGGCAAAACCATCAGGGTGATGCACCTGCATTACAACCAATCTTAGAAGAAGTTGAAACAAAAACTCCAAGTAATGCTAGTGATAAGCAAAGGCAACTTGTTTCCATTGAAGAACCATCCAACAAATATGTGCCACTACCACTATATGTTCCACCACCTTCATATCCTAGTTGTTTGAGACAATAACGAACGGAGGCACAATATGGCAAATTCGTATGATTGTTCAAGCAACTCCACATCAACCTACCATTAGTAGAAGCCTTAGCTCAAATGCCAAATTACGCAAAAGTTCTTAAAGCTTGTGTTGTCAATCAAAAAGAAACTGGAAAAGTTATCACATGTAGTTTTGAATGAGGAATGCTCTGCAGTTCCTTAAAACAAACTACCTCAAAAGATGACTAATCTATGAAGCTTTACCATACCTTTCCTAATAGGAAATCCGTCTGTTAATAACATCTTAGCTGACTTAGGTGCTAGCATTAACCTTATGCATTATGTGATTTTCAAAAAGTTAAACTTAGGTGAACCTAGACTGACCTGTATAAGCATCCAGTTAGCTGATCGTTCCATCAAATATCCGAGGGGCATCATTGAAAACCTTTTAGTTAAAATTGAAAAATTTGTATTTCCCGTTGATTTTGTGATCCTTCACTTGGATGAAGACAAGAATGTTCCTCTTATCCTGATCGACCTTTCTTAGCAACCGCTAGAGCCCTCATTGATGTTTGCACCGGCAGACTTACGCTTCGAGTGGATGAGGAAGAAGTAAAATTTGACATAGGACGATCTATGAAACATCCTTAACATCATAATGACTCACTCTATTACATTGATGTATGTGATTCAATTATAAGTTGTCATTTAAGGGAAACCCTTGAAAGTGAAGCTTGCAACACTCAATTAATAGAAGTCTGGAAAACCGAACTCATCTGTAAAGATCAAACCATCCCAGACCCAGAATTGATGAAACATCATCTCATCAAGAAGCATTTGAGATCATTGAACAAGAAATAGAACCTAAATCCAAGCCATTCATGATCCACCTTATCGAATGATGAAAAGAACAAGTTGCTTAATGTGATCAAGGCATATAAATGACCAATTTCTTAGAAAATCATGGGCATCAATGGAATCAATCCATCCTTTTGCACTCATAAAATTCTGATGGAGGAGAACTTTAAATCTAGCATTCAACCTCAAAGACATTTAAATCCGAGCATGCAAGAGTTTTTGAAGAAATAAGTATTCAAACTGCTAGATGCCAGTTTGATTTACCCTATTTATGATTCGTCACGGGTAAGTCCCATCCAATTTGTTCCAAAGAAAGGTGGAATGACTGTTGTAACCAATGAGAAGAATGAGCTCATTCCAATTCATACAGTTACAGGATGGAGAGTTTGCATCGACTATCACAAAGTCAAGGATTCCACAAGGAAGGATCACTTCCCTATCCTATTCATCGATCAAATGCTTGAAAGATTATCCAGGAAAATGTTCTATTGTTTTCTCAATGGTTTCTCAGGTTATTTCCAAATTCCAATTTCTCTCGAAGATCAAGAGAAAACAACATTCACATGTCCATATGGCAAATTTGATTATCATCGAATCCCTTTTGGATTGTGCAATGCCCCTGCTACATTCCAAAGATGCATGGTAGTAATCTTTCACGACATGACCGAACATTTTATTGAAGTTTTCATGGATGACTTTTCAATCAATGGGAACTCATTTGAGCAATGTCTTGAAAACCTGGAAAAGATGTTGGTTAGATGTGAAGATTCTAACCTTGTCTTAAATTGGAAAAAGTTTTATTTCATGCTTACCAAAAGGAATAGTGTTAGGACACAAAACCTCTTAAGCAGGACTTGAGGTCGATTAAGCCGAAGTCAACACTATTTCCAAACTTACGCTTCCTACAACCATGAAAGCAATTAGAAGCTTCCTAGGTCATGTAGGATTCTATCAATGTTTTTGGTCAAAGATTTTTCCAAAATCGCACGAACAATGACTCAACTTCTCGAGAAAGACGCACAATTTATATTTTCCGATGAATGCATTAGTGCATTCAATTTGCTAAAGGAGAGACTAGTAACAACTCCAATCATGGTTTACCCTGATTGGACATTACCATTTGAACTCATGTGAGACGCAAGTGATTTTGCGTTAGAAGTTGTGTTAGGACAACAGAAAGACAAGAAATTCCACCCAATTTACTAACTAAGTAAAACCCTAAACGATGCGCAAGAAAACTACAACACAACAGGAAAATAACTTCCTGGTAGTTTTTGCGTTTGACAAATTCCGCTCATATCTCGTCCTTTCAAAAACAATTGTTTACATCTATCATGCAGCCTGTCGTTATCTGTTCAACAAAAAAGATGCAAAGCCTAGAATGATACGTTGGATACTTCTACCCCAAGAATTTGACATTGAAATTCACGATAAGAAAGGAGCAGAAAATTTAGCGACTGATCATCTCTCACGTTCTGAAAATTTAAACCCTTCACAATCTAAGGAATCTAAGATAAAAAATAATTTCCTTCACGAATTACTTATGCACATCCATTCCTCAATCGATGAACATCTCTGGTTTTCCGATTTCATGAATTACTTGGCAAGCGGAATCCTCCTCAAAGTAATGACCTATTAGCAAAAGAAGAAATACTTCACTAGCATTAAGCATTACTATTGGGAAGATCCATATCTATTCAGAATCGGGGCAGACCTGCTTATCCGAAGATGCATATATAGAAGTGAAGCATAATAGATTCTAAGGCACTGTCATGAAGGACTCATAAGAGGATACCATAGAGCAACCCTAACGGCCGAGAAAGTCTATGACTCTGGTTTCTACTAGTCCATGATCTTTAAAGATGCTCACAACATGGTACGAACCTATGATGCCTGTCAAAGAGCAACCAATATCTCAAAACAGGATGAGATGCCTCATAAACCCATTCAAGTATGCGAGGTGTTTGATATATGGGGTATTGATTTCATAGGGCTATTCCCGGTGTCTTTTAGTAATCGTTAAATATTCGTAGCTGTCGATTATGTTTCAAAATAGGCTGAAGCTCAAGCCATAATTACCAATGATTCAAGAAACGTTGTCAAATTCCTCAAGAAACTATTCTTTCATTTTGGTGACCCTAAAGCTTTAATTATTAATCACGGAACATATTTCTGTAACAATCAACCCGAAAGAGCAATGGTTTATTATGGCGTCCACCATTATTCTGCAACTGCTTATCATCCATAATCGAATGGCCAAGTTGAGGTCACTAACCGAGGCATCAAACAAATCCTCAAGAAAAATTTAGGTCAAAACCGCAAAGATTGGTCTACCAAGTTAGTTGATGCATTAAGGGCTTTTTCGGACAGCTATAGGACTCCTATCAGCACTTTACCTTTCAAACTGGTTTATGGGAAGTCATGTCATCTATCTATAGAACTCAAACATAGAGCCTATTAGGCACTCAAGGCAGCAGACCTGGATCAAAATGCTACGGGTAAAAATCGATTTCTACAAATCCACGAACTCGAGGAACTAAGAGAACAAGCGTATGACAATTATAGGATTTACAAAGAAAAGACAAGCGAATTCCATGATTCCCGATTAAAGAACACTAAATGATTTCATGTGGGAGAACATGTTTTCCTGTATAGTTCTCATTTATGTTTGTTTCCTAGAAAGCTGAAATAGCGATGGTCTAGATCTTGTACGATTAAAGACGCTCTTCCAAACGGTGCCATCGAAATTGAAAACCACGATGGTTTAAGTTTCATGGTATTCTGGTCATCATTTGAAACCATATACCGATGGACCAACCAAGATCTTCTCGGAGGAATTATACCTCAGCCCCAAAGAAGACTAGATGTGGGTAGGGTAGCATCGAAGACCCGAAACTGAAACACGGCACCTATACATAGTTTTTTCTATAAAATTTAAAACTTTTGTAGGAATTCACAAGCCAATCTTGGGGTCATGCCCCATGAGTCACGCCCCCATGACTCTGAAAGTTTTTTTCCCCGATCTCCATTGACGACTCTTGAACTTGCATGTCGAATTTATGTTGAATTTTGACAAGTACGAGGCCGTGCCTGGCCAAGCACACTCCCATGATCAACATTCTTGACCTGTTTATAAATACCACACTTGTTCAAGTATTTCATCACACCAAATCCTGCTTATAAATATCAAAAAGATGAAAGAATCCAGTCACAAAAGCACAAGTTGGAACCATGTGAAGAAACCGCGTTCTGAAACGCGAGAACCGACAATGCAAGAATACTTTTTTAAGTTATATGAACTCATCAAGCACTTGACTGAAAAGAACTTAGTGGCAAACCAACTTTTAGCTAAACTTGTCTAAAAAGTTCAAAAAATGGACGAAAACTCGTTTCCGTCAACCGTCAGCTTGCGAAATTAAGCAACCGCACTTTTTACTATCCCATCCCAAACCTTCCACATAAAATGTTTTGAGATTTCTTCCATAAGCATTTCGTGATGTGTTATATGTTCTAGCGCATGTTAAAGAGTCTAATTTTCCAGTCTTAGACTCCCGGCTTTAACATATCGTGTAACCGTAGGTTATTAGGAAATGTAATCATCATTTAGCTTGTTTTAATTAATTTTAGGACTATTATCATAGCTTTTCTGGTGATTTGGAGGTGATAAAACTTAATTGGGAAAATTACGCAACGCGCAACGCATAAAAACAGAACAACAAAAAACTAAAAACCTAGTATTATAGGGAGGCATGCCCCCTTGCCTAGGGAGGCACGTCCCCATGACCGGCACCCTATAACACCATCTAACTTTTTTCCACATTTTTTCTTGTTCCCCATCAATCATGCATGCTTTGAATCGAGTTTGAATTAGTGGCATCCCGTATTCACTCCATTTTTCACAATTTTTCTATTTTTCTTTTGCATTTTCAAGACTTATTTCGTTTTCCTTTCAAGCTTGATTATCCAATAGGTTAGTGTTATTAATTCCATGATGTAATGATGTTTATTTACATGTAGTTAGGTGATTAGGTCTCTACATAACCGAAATCCTAGCCATTATATGTGAATCCTCTAATCAATGTTGTATGTAATGATTAATGCTATAAACCTTCTTTTTCATGTTTATATTAGTTGCTAATTACTATATTAATAATAGTGTCTAGTTGGTTTTCTTTCATTTATGTTCTTTCTTAGGTTGTTAACATGACTATCTTCATAACATCGTGGTTGGAACATTTTTAATTACATTCATGTTACTAGGGATTAATTTGTTTTAACACTTTATATTTTTTATACTATGATTTATTAACAAGTTATTAAAATATTACTGTAAGCCCCTGTTCCAGGAAACCTCGCAGTTGGATTTGGACATCAGAAACACTAGTTCTTGAACATCAAATTTCATTAATATATTCAGCTAGACATACAAGATTTATATTTGTTTAAACATTTACATCAAAAGATCACTTTAACTATCTATCAAAAGTTCTATGCTAGAATGCCAGTCTTGACCGTGTGCCAGTTAGCTCTCCCATCCATGCCAAGCTCACCCCAAAATGTATAGCATACCTATCAACCTAATATGCATACAAAAGTCAACGATGCTGAGTAAGCTCTAGTTTACTTTAACGAAACTTTATCAAGAACATATACTTTATCATACTTTATCAATGCAAACTTTAACTTTATTCATCATCTTTATCGAACTCGTTCGATGAATATACTTTATCTTTTACTTTAACATTTACTTTATCGTTTACTTTATCGTCGTGTTACCCGTAATTTTGTTGGGGTTTTCACAAGTTTATCAGAGTCATTTTATCTATATAAAATGAAAACGCAACGGAATTAGAATGAAAAAAATATAACAGCTAATATCTATAAACCACTTTATATATCTATTAAAAACTCGTAATGGATCGTTATATGAAAAACCATGCTTACAAACAACCATAGGGTGTTTACAATTCTACCTCTCGAATGGGTTAGAGGAAGATGATCTGTGAATGGCAGCTTCCAAAGTAGGAGGCCTCAAGCTTGTCTACCCCAAGCTTCCAATAAACATCAGGCTGGTAGGATGTTTACTTGAACGATCTCTGTTCACTGTTCTCTTTGACCGATCGAGAGAGCACCAACAGGAACACCGATCTGCACCTTTTATGTGTGTTGTAAGTTATCAGAAAGCATGGTTGAATGCAATCATATATTGCATGTGCTACGAAACTGAATTTCAGAGAGAGAGAAAAGTGGGCGGGACCCACACCCTTAACCCATCCGCATTTCTCTAACATTCATCCGCATTAGTAAATACGGATGAACAACCTCCTACCGCATTTGTAAATGCGAATGAAGAAATTTCTTTCGCATTTCCCTAATGTACATCTGCATTTCTAAATGTGGATGAGTTGTTCCATCAGCATTTCCACAAATGCACATCCGTATTTGTTAATGCGGACGAACAATTTCATTAGCATTTCGCAAATGCACATCCGCATTAGTAAATGCGGACGATCAGTTTCATCAGTATTTCCTCAAATGCGCATCCGTATTAGTAAATATGGATGAAGAAATTCCTTCAACATTTCCACAAATGCACATCCGCATTAGTAAATACGGATGAAGAACATTCATCCGCATTTCCTCAAAATCACATTCGCATTAGTAAATGCGAATGTGTAATAAAGAAATGTGGACAAAAGACTTATATTGTTGTTCAACCATTTGAGTAACAATATAAAATACTCTCTCTAGAATAAATTATCCATATAATTTATTCACAACGCTAGTGCAAATATTTAGAAACCAATTTCCAAATACTTCAAGTGTCAATATTTATTTACATGATCATATCATAAAATAAATATTGTAGGTGTTTGTCTAGCTTGTTATTGGGTATGACCCGACTTGCATCATAACGTACTAGCCACATCAATTCAATATGTGTCTTGGGCAGACCGTTCCTAATAATCTTCCACTTGCACAAGATACATTGAGGATTGATGCAAGTAGTAAATACCACCTAACATCGGTTTACTACCCCTAATACGTATGACGAAGTGCCATTCAATAACATCATCTTCTTCAAGTCCCATACTTGAAAATGATTTAGGTGAATCTATCATTTATCCTTTTGTTACAGATGTCATGTTAAATCTAGAGACACAGAATGATCATTCTCTGTTGATTTAACTTAATCAGGCCTTAGACATCATACTCTCAATGAATAAGAGGAAAAAATCCCATCTTGACTACATAAGTTTCTTACAATCACCTTGTATCACACCTGAAACTAGCCTTGTGTACTGTCCATATTTCAGAACAGCGAAGACATAGATCAAAGTATAATATTTGGTGAATATCGAAACCCAATATGTATCTCAGGTTAGAGGATACTATGATATTCGCCTTTACTCAAATTTACTTATGATCAATTAAATAATTCCATGCAGTAAAATTTGAGAGCGGGGTCAGTCCAATATTTGTATCCCACAAATATCTATGAACCTTGGTAGTAACCTTTTGCTCTATATTCATACCTTTATGAATATCCACCAATCCAAGTTCATAATAGTCTTACATCATATTTGTTCCCACAAATATGACCGACTACGGACATTTAGAATAATAAACATATTCATGGATCTAAACATGCTAAAATGGAACATAACTCATAGTATCATAATTGTATATATATGAGTCAAAATAACAATTATTCTGATATTTAAATACTAAATAGGTCAAATGCAATCACTATAATATCAAAGTCCTAAGGCACAAGTATGACTCTCATGCTTTGGCCTTTCAAGGAGATTCGTGAGTGGATCCGCGATATTTTGATCGGTGTGAACTTTGCAAATACATATCTTTCCTTTTTCAACTTCATCCCTTATGTAGTTGAATCTTTGCTCAATGTGCCTTGTCTTTTGATATGATCAGGGTTCCTTGATTTAAGCAATCGCACCCTCGTTGTCATAAAAGATCTCTAGGGGATCCTAAATGGTAGAGAATACCCCTAGATCAGCAATGAATTTCTTTAACCATGCAGCTTCCTATGCTGCCAATGAAGTGGTGATGTATTCTGATTCTGTAGTGGACCATACTACCACATCCTGCTTTGAACTCTTCCGGGACACTGTCCCTCCATTCATAATGAAGATATACCTCGATTGTGATCGAGAATCATCTCGATCAGTTTGAAAACTCGCATCCGTGTAACCCTTTACAACGATTTCCTCTTCACCAGATCCGTGTATTAGAAACATACCCTTAGTCCTCCTATGGTATTTCAATATACTCTTAACATCCATCCAATGGCTATTTCCTGGATTCTGCTGATATCTGCTTGTCATGCTTAAAACGCATGACACGTCCGGTCTAGTGCTATCATTGCATACATAATGGATCTTATAGCAGATGCATATGGGATATCCTTCATCCTATATTGCTCATCCTTTGAGCTTGGACATTGAGATGCACTCAATATTGTCCCTCTTTAAATAGGTACCAAATGTTTCTTAGAGTTCTCCATCTTGAACCTTTTCAAGATTTTATCAATGTATGCACTTTGGTTTAAACCTATCAGCCAACTTGATCTATCCCTATGGATCTTTATTCCCAAAATATGGGCTACTGCACCAAGATCTTTGATGGAAAAACAACTTCCAAGCCAGGTTTAAACACCTTCTATGGTTGGAATGTCATTTCCAAATAGTAGTATATCATCAACATACAATAATAGGAATGTGATGATGCTCCCACTAGCTTTCTTATACACACTAGCTTCATCAGCATTCTTAATGAATCCAAATTTCTTAATCTCTTCATCAAATTGTTGATTCCAACTTCTCGATGCTTGTTTCAATCCATAGTTTGATTTCTTTAACTTGCATACTTTATTAGGATATTGTGGATCGACAAAACCTTTGGGCTGAACCATATAGACATTCTCTTCGAGATGTCCATTAAGGAAAGCAGTTTTGACATCCATTTGCCAAATTTCATAGTCATAATATGCAGCTATGGCAAATAATATCCTAATTGACTTTAGCATTGCCACAAGCGAGAAGGTCTCATCATAATCAACCCCTTGAGTCTGAGTGAAACCTTTTGCTAAAAGTCTTGCTTTATAAGTATCCAAGTTTCCATGCATATCAGTTTTCTTCTTGAAAACCCACTTACATCCAACCGGTTTGGAGTTAAGTGGTGGCACAACCAATTACCACACTTGGTTGTCATACATGGATTGCATCTCTACGTTCATAGCTTCAAGCCACTTGTCACAATCCGAATTGGACATTGCATCATGGTACGTAGTTTGTTCATCCGAGTCAACTACATAGCATCCATTCATGAAAAATCCATATCTTTCTGGTGGATAGCTAGTTCTACCAGATCTGTGAACATTTTGTGTGTATTGATCAACCACTTGATCATTATCAACAACCTCTTGTTGACTTCTAGTATCAACCAAACTTGTATCGGCTTGTGGTTCTCGATCCTTATCAAGTTCTACTGTTCTATCGGTAGTTCCTTCCATGAGGAACTTAGTTTCCAAGAACTCAGCCTTTAGAATTCTACCTCTCAAATGGGTTAGAGGAAGGTGATCTGTTAATGGCAGCTTCCAATGTAGGAGGCCTCAAGCTTGTCTACCCTAAGCTTCCAACAAACACCAGGCTGCTAGGATTTTTACTTGAACGATCTCTGTCACTTTTCTCTTCTACCGATTGAGAGAGCACCAACAGGAACACTGATCTGCACCTTTTGTGTGTGTTGTAAGTTATTAGAGAGAGTGGTTGAATGCTATCATATATCGCATGTTCTGTGAAACTAAATTTCAAAGAGGGAGAAAAGTGGGCGGGACCCAGCCCCTTAACCCATTCGCATTTCTCTAACATTCATCCGCATTATGATGAACAACCTCTTACCGCATTTGTAAATGCGAATGAAGAAATTTCATCCGCATTTCCCCAATGTAAATCCGCATTTCTAAATGCAGATGAGTTGTTCTATCCGCATTTCCACAAATGCACATCCGTATTTGTTAATATGGACGAACAGTTTCTTCAACATTTCCCAGATGCAAATCCGTATTAGTAAATGCGGACGATCAGTTTCATCAGTATTTCCTCAAATGCTCATCCGTATTAGTAAATGCGGATGAAGAAATTCCTTCAGCATTTCCACAAATGCACATCTGTATTAGTAAATACGGATGAAGAACATTCATCTGTATTTCCTTAAAAGCACATCCGCATTACTAAATGCGGATGAGTAATAAAGAAATGCGGACAAAAGACTTATATTGTTGTTCAACCATTTGAATAATAATATAAAATACTCTCTTTCTAGAATAAATTATCCATTATAATTTATTCACAACACTAGTGCAAATATTTAGAAACCCAATTTCTAAATACTTCAAGTATCAATATTTATTTACATGATCATATCATAAAATAAATTGTAGGTGTTTGTCTAGCTTGTTGTTGGGTATAACCCGACTTGGATCATCACGTACTAGCCACATCAATTCAATATGTGTCTTGGGCAGAGCGTTCCCAACAACTTTATCTTTACTTTATCTATACTTTAGCTTTATTCATTTACTTTATCTTTGAACTTAGCAAAAATCTTAGCTCCTTTAGCAGGCGGGCATACCCAAAGTATAGCCCCTATGTGAGAATGTAACGAATACCATCCTCGTTTAGCAGTTGAGCACACAGATATGAGCTCCTATGTGAAAATGCACCAAGCATAGCTCCTTTAGCAGTTGAGCACACCAATGTGTTGCTCCTATGTGAGAATGCACCAAGCATAATTCCTTTAGCAGTTGAGCACACTAATGTGTAGCTCCTATGTGAGAATGCATTAAGAATAACTCCTTTAGCGGTTGAGCACACCAATGTGTAGCTCCTATGTGAGAATGCACCAAGCATAACTCCTTTAGCGCTTGAGCACACCAATATGTAGCTTTTATGTGAGAATGCAGCGAATACAATTCTCCTTTAGTAGTGCTTGCAAGACTTCTTTAGCGTGCTTTAACGTTTTCACAGCTGTGATTTATCGGGTAACAGTTCTTGAATTATTATTCAAGTTCTTTAACATTTCACATATGACTTTACCATCGTTCTTTAGCCTTTAACAGTAATTATATATATATATACGTACTTTAATTCTCTAGCATTAAATTCATCATTAAACCATCATTAACGCACACTATACGGGGGTAACATAACACGTAACAAATTAAGGTTTCACACGAGAACATCATCATTCGCGCGAGAACTTTACTCTTCGCACGAGAACTCAACTTTCGCGCAAGAACATCATCCGTAGAGCGAGTATTTTTGAAAAATAATCGTTTTCCGCGAATACCTACTATTCGAGCCAGAACTCGCTCCCCGTGCGATAACTTTTCTGCTGCACAAAACTTTATCCACAAGTTATCGCTTCTTTAACCACTTTAACACCCAAAACATGCTATAACAGTTTATATCATCATACTATATCAAAATACTCATTTAGCTATGCATATTAGCCCCAAAACATGGAAAACACGTAAAAGAGGGGTCTAGAACTCACTTTATGATATTGTTACACACGAACAACACTTTAACCGAGAGTGTTTCGCTACATAATCATGCGCAATATCATTACATACGGTTCATGCATGCATAAATACATCGAATATCGACGAATACAAACCATAGACACCACCTAGCACCGACTTCTCTGTTCTCAAGCACAACAGCAGGACTTTTCACATGAAGTGGAGAAGACTAGGTGTCTGGGTCTATTTATAGTGTCTCCATCTCCCATAGTTGTTCTCGCGTGAGAATCTCTGGTCGCCCGAGAACCGCCCTCCACGAGAGAACTTTATTTCCTCTAAAATTTGGGGTGTTACAAGTCCACCCCCCTTATTTGGGTTTCATCCCCGAATACCATTATTCATCAAACAATTGAGGGTAATGTTGTCTTATCTCATCTTCGGATTCCCACGTGGACTTCGACCCCTTTCTACGCTTCCATTGTACTCGGACAAGTGGGACTACTTTATTCCTCAATCGTTCCTCCTTCCTGTCTATTATTGCTATGGGGTTGTTTCACATAGTTTAGTCTGTCATCAATCTCCACATCTTCCAGTGGAACATGAGCGTCTTCATCTGCTAGACACTTACGCAGATGTGATACGTGGAAGGTAGGATGAATTCCAATCAACTCCTCCGGTAGTTCCAGCCTATATACCCCCTCCCCCACATGGGCCACTATCTTGGAAGGACCAATAAATTAAGGGCTTAACTTTCCTCTCTTTCTGAATCAAATGATTCCTCTCCAAGGTGACACCTTTAGCATCACTCTATCACCAACATTAAACTCGATAGGTCTTCGACGTTTGTCGGCATAGGATTTTTGCCTATCTTTAGCAGCTTTCATGTAGGCTTTAATTCTGCCTAACTTCTCATTAGTTGTCTCGATAACCTCGATACTCCCCAACTCCTTCTGTCCAATCTCCCCCCAACATACAGGGATTCTACACTTTCGGCCATATAGCATCTCATACGGAGGCATATCAATACTTGCATGGTAGCTGTTATTGTATGAGAACTCTGCCAATGGTAGGTGACTATCCCAGCTCCCACCAAAGTCTATGATACATTCCCAAAGCATGTCCTCTATGGTCTGGATAGTCCTTTCGGATTGGCCATCCGTTTGTGGGTTGTACGCTGTACTGATATGCAGTCTGGTTCCCATCGCATCATTGAACTTCTTCCCAAATTTGGATGTAAACCGCATATCTCTGTCAGAGACGATCGACACCGGCACACCATTACAGGTAACTATCTCATTGATGAATAATTCGGCCCGCCGTTCCGAGTTATACGTCTCTCGGATGGGTAGAAAGTGAGCATTTTTCGTCAGTCTATCTACTATGACCCATATGGCATCATAAAATTTTTCGTTATGAAATCCATAGTAATATGCTCCCACTTCCATTCGGGAATTTCCAAGGGTTGGATTTTCACGTACGGTTTCTGATGCTAAGCCTTAACCTGGAGACAGGTCAAGTACCTTTCTACATGCCTAGCTATGTAGGCTTTCATTCCTGGCCACCAATAATTCCTCTTCAGGTCTTGGTACATTTTGTTAGTTCCCGGATGAATGGAGTAGCGGGTCTTATGGGCTTCATCTAACACTTTCTCTCGTACACCTCCACGATTAGGGATACACATACGCCCAAATCTAGTTTTGACACCATTGATGTTTTCTTCCAGATTTGCGACCTGCCCTTTCATCCTCTTCTCATTAATGTGTTCGGGTTCCAGAGATTCTTTTTGATATTCATAGATTTGCTTTATCACATCAGGAGTCATAATCAACCGGTAAGATCACACCCGAATTGGTTCCCGGTTTTCCTTCCGGCTTAGGGCATCAGCTACCACGTCAGCTTTACCCGGGTGATAATGAATCTCATAGTCGTAGTCTTTTATGATCTCCAACCATCATCTCTGTCTCATATTAAGATCCTTCTTCTTGAAGAAATACTTTAAGCTTTTATGGTCCGTGAAAATCATACATTTGACACCATATAAGTAGTGTCTCCATATTTTTAATGCGAATACCACAGTAGCCAGCTCCAGATCAAGGGTAGGGTAGTTCACTTCATGAATGTTTAATTGTCAAGATGTATACGCTATGACTTTGCCTTGCTGCATTAGTACGCACCCTAACCCTTGATAAGAAGCATCGGAATAGACAATCAAGTGTTCATTCCATTCTGGTAGCGTTAACACTGGAACTTGTGTCAATCTTCTCTTTAATTCCACGAACGCATTCTCATGACTGTCTCCCCATTCAAACTTCACCTCCTTCCTTGACAAATTGGTCAGTGGTGAGGCAATCTTGGAAAAGTCCTGAATGAACCTCCTATAATAATCTACCAATCCGAGGAAGCTTCGGATTTCAGGCGTCGTTTTAGGCGAATTCCACTTCATCACCGCCTCCACTTTAGCAGGATCAACCATGATTCCTTCTGGGTTAATCACATGGCCCAAAAACTACACCTCGCGTAACCAAAATGCGCATTTAGAGAATTTCGCATACAACTTCTCCCTTCTTAGAGTTTCCAGCACCTCACAGATGTGACAGGTATGGTCTCCCTCTTTCTTTGATTAGATCAGGATATCGTCTATGAACACTATCACTGATTTGTCAAGCATCAGTTAGCAAACCCTATTCATCAAGTCCATGAATGTTGTAGGAGCATTGGTTAGACCAAACGACATTACCAGAAATTCCTAATGCCCATAGCACGTCCGAAACACAGTCTTTGGGATATCCTGTTCCTTAACATTAAGCTGGTGATAACCCGACCGAAGGTCGATCCTCGAGAACTAACTTGCACCTTGCAACTGGTCGAACAGATCGTCTATCCAAGGTAATGGGTATCTATTCTTCACCATGAGCTTATTCAGCTCCCTTTAGTCTTTACACATTCGCCTGCTACCATCCTTCTTCTTCACGAACAACACCAGAGCACCCCAAGAAGAAATGCTCGGTCTGATAAATCCTTTATCAAGAAGGTCCTGTAATTGGGCTAGCAACTCATTCAACTCTGACAGAGACAGGTGATATGGTGCTTAAGCAACGGGCTGAGCTTCTGGCACGAGGTCTATCTGAAACTCTATATCCCGATCAGGTGGTACCTCCATCAAGTCCTCAAGGAACACATCAGGGAAGGCACAAACCACGGGCATAAATGTCAACTTTAAAGTTTCAGGTTTATCATCTTTAACATAGCCAAGAATGCACCCCATCCTCATCTCATAAACTTCTCTACCTATATCATCCTTGGAACTTCGCAGACTTTATCACTGTAAATCGTGACTATGCTACCATCAGGCGCTTTCATTTGAATCGTCTTCCTCTGGCAAACTATATTAGCCTCGTAGGCGACTAACCAGTCCATACCCAACACAACGTCAAATCCTCCTAGGGTCATAACAAATAACCTAGCTGGGAATCTATGACCATCTAATTCTATGTTACAGTTCTCTAAGGCCTCAGTTATCTAAGTAGTCTTTCCAATTACAGTTTCTACTTCAAACACAGGCTCTATTTCTTTGGCCTTAACATTCATCATATCATAAAAAGTAGCAGCTATGAAACTCTTACTTGCACCAGAATCAAAAAGAACAGAAGCAAGTATGCTGTTAACAAGAAACATACCTGACACAACATTAGGTTCCACTTTGGCCTCCTTTCTTGTTATCGTTAAAACCCTAGCCTTAGCCCTTGGCTTGTCACCAGCTTTCTTTTCCTTCTCTGTCTCATTTCCTTTAGCCAAGTCAACCACTTTCGCCTCTTTGCACTCTCGGCTATAGTGCCCTAACTTGCCATAGTTATAGCACATTACCAGGTTAGGGAAATCCTTGGAGAAATGCCCCGTCTTCCCGCATCAGAAACACAGACTCAAACCGAGCTTGCATTCGCCAGTATGTTCCCTCCTACATTTCCAGCAATCACCTAACGACTCCACCTTTATCTTTTTTGCCTGAGCAGCAGATCTCTCATTTCTCTCTCGCTTCACCTTCCCCGACCAACTCTTCTTCTTCGCCTCCTCAACGGGCTCATCAGCCACCACATCATCATACACTATCCCACTCAGGTCCACCAAAGACTCGAAGGTCTTCGGGTCGTTTGCCTTCACATACGTCCTGACCTTCGAAGGCAAACCCTGCACATAACACTTCATCCTCCTCTCCTCAGTACCTACTAGGTAAGGCACCAACCTAGCCATCTCGTTGAAGCGAGATGTGTACTACCTGTGGGTCATACTCCCAGCTTTATATCCCAAGAATTACCTTTCCACTCTGTCGATCTCATTCTGAGGGCAGAACTTCCTCATTACCATCTCTTTTAGGTCATTCCACTTCAAGTTACTAAACTCACAAGAGTCTTTAGTCTGCTTGATGGTGTTCCACCAATGTATAGCTTCATCCACAAATGAGTGAGCTACGAACTTCATAGTTTGGTCAGCCTTATACTCACTAATATCAATCAAAGCCTCCATTTCAGACACCCATTGGAGAGTGGCAATAGCACCACCCTTTCCTTCCAGGGATGGAGGGTTGCATCCCTTGAAGATGCAGTACGAACACCCTTTGTCTAAATTCCCATCAGTTCATCCCCCTCATCCTTCCCATCCTTCCCCGAGCCTTCCTCGGTACCTTCACTGTCTTTCTTGCTAGCTTTGTTCTTTGACTCCAATATCCATTCCTTGGTTACTTCCTTTATGGCCTCAGTCATGATCGAAGGCATGATGTCCTGAAAGATCTTGGACCTCTTCAGTGATAGCCTCCCTAACAACAGGCTCCAAGGTAACCCTCTCTTCAGAGTGATGAGAGTTTTCCTCACAAGCAGTATGAACAAAGTTCACATGCACCTCCTCAGTCATCTGCTTTTGGTTTCTGTAATTGGTGGTCTACCCCTACCACCACGAGCACCTCCTCGAGTAGCTTTTCTTCCAGCCATAGTTTGCTATAAGATACGAAATGCTAACATTATCATTCCAGGTAATAGTTTAGATCATGTCTAGTAATGTAAGTTTCTAATGACAGTGGCCAGTGGTAATTAACTACTTACTTTACTCTTCATGTCCTAAACATTTTCTATCCTGAGTCACCACAGCTCTCAATCTCACCATGAGCATTATAACCTCAAGGAACCTTTATCAGTCATAACCCTCTTGGCATGGAGCTACTAGCACTGGCATCCCTTAATTGATCCCATTCTCAGTTTGAGTTTAGCATCGAAGTGTCTAAATCTCTCAAACTATGGCTCTGATACCAACTTGTAAGGCCCTATTCTAGGAAACCTCAAAGTTGGATTTGGACATTAGAAACAGTAGTTCTCGAACATCAAATTTCATTAATATACACAGCGGGACATAGAAAATTGCTATTTGTTTAAACATTTACATCAAAAGATCACTTTAGCTATCTATCAAAAGTTCTATGCCAGAATGCCAGTCTTGACCATGTGCCAGTTAGCTCTTCCATCCATGCCAAGCTCACCCCAAAATGTATAGCATACGTGTCAACCTAATATGCATACAAAAGTCAGCGATGCTGAGTGAGCTCTAGGTTTACTTTAACAAAAATTTATCAAGAACATAAACTTTATCATACTTTATCAACGCATAAACTTTAACTTTATTCATCATCTTTAGCGAACTCGTTCGATAACTATACTTTAGCTTTTACTTTAACATTTACTTTATCGTTTAGTTTATCGTGGTGTTACCCATACTTTATCTTTACTTTATCTATATTTTAGCTTTATTCGTTTACTTTATCTTTGAACTTAGCACAAAGCTTAGCTCCTTTATTAGGTGAGAATGCAACAAATGCCATTCTCCTTTAGCAGGCGGGCATACCCAAAGTATAGCCCCTATGTGAGAATATAACGAATACCATCCTCCTTTAGCAGTTGAGCACACCGATGTATACCCCCTATGTGAGAATGCACCAAACATAACTCCTTTAGTGGTTGAGTACATCAATGTGTAGCTCCTATGTCAGAATGCACCAAACATAATTTTTTTAGCAGTTGAGCACACCAATGTGTAGCTCCTATGTGAGAATGCACCAAGCAAAACTTCTTTAGCGGTTGAGCACACCAATGTGTAGCTCCTATATGAGAATGCACCAAGCATAACTCCTTTAGCGGTTGAGCACACCAATATGTAGCTTCTATGTGAGAATGCAACGAATACAATTCTCCTTTAGAAGTGCTTGCAAGAGTTCTTTAGCGCGTTTTAACGTTTTTACAGCTATGCTTTATCGGGTAACAGTTCTAGAATTATTATTCAAGTTCTTTAACGTTTCACATGTGACTTTACCATCGTTCTTTAGCCTTTAACTGTAATGCTATATATAATATATATACGTACTTTAATACTTTAGCATTAAATTCATCATTAAGCCATCATTAACGCACGTTATACAGGGGTAACATAACACGTAACAAATTCAGGTATCGCGCGAGAACATCATCATTCGCGCGAGAACATTACCCTTCACGCAAGAACTCAATTTTCACGCAAGAACATCATCTGTCGCGCGAGTACTTTTGAAAAGTAATCGTTTGCTGTGAAAACTTACTATTCGTGCGAGAACTCGCTTCCCGCGCGATAACTTTTCTGCTGCACAAAACTTTATCCGCAAGTTGTCGCTTCTTTAACCACTTTAACACCCAAAACATGCTATAACAGTTTATATCATCATACTATATCAAAATATTCATTAGGTATGCATATTAACCTCAAAACATGGAAAACACGTAAAAGAGGGGTCCAGAACTCACTTTATGATATATTTGCACACGAACAACACTTAAACCAAGAGTGTTTCGAGCAGAAGCAACATAATCATGTGCAATATCATTATATACGGTTCATACATGCATAAATACATCGAATATCGACGAATACATACCTTAGACACCACCTAGCACCGACTTCTCTCTTCTCAAGCACAACAGCAGGACTTTTCGCATGAAGTGGAGAAGATTGGGTGCCTAGGCCTATTTATAGTGTCTCCCTCTCCTCGCAGCTGTTCTCGCGCGAGAACAGCCCACCACATGAGAACTTCATTTTCTCGAAAACTCAGGGTGTTACAGTTACATATGTAATGTTTGATTAATCAAGCAAAAAAACGTAAAACTCATAGTTAATCAAAGGTTTACAAACAAAACCACACGTGCTTAAGTCAAAATTTCACAACTCAAAATGTTGACCACACCCCCATGTTCAACGAGGCACGCTCCCATATTTAACAGTTTTTCTCTTGAAAATAAAAAAAAAATTAACTATTTTAAACATAAATCAAACAAATATTGGATAGTATCTCATCAAACCGTGCCTATTTACTATCATAATGAAACTATTCTGGAAAATTTATTTTATGTAATGTAACTTATTTGTTTATAATTTTAGGAACATGAATCATCCTTATTTACAATTTAGCGGGAGCCATGAAAGATGGTGTTGTGACAAGTTATAAAGACTATTATAGAGTGCTAAAAATCACATTTACAAGCTGATGAAGAGACCTTGGCGACCGTTGTACAATTATAAAGATACAATGTTTATCGAGCAGTCAGTGGAAACACTTGTTTTCACAAAACAGACCTTCTATTTAGGAACTCTTGAATTTTTGGCATCTTTTAAATTCAGCATGAAAGACTCTCGATCAGGCAGTTTCATTTAGATTCGGTGGATGTTGGCGGAAGACATCCATTGCCTTGTTTGGAATTTATCTAGGAATCTATACAAAACAAGTAATGGAAGAAGAGGCAATATTAGGAATGCCAGTATATCACACCTTTCCAAATGAGGAAAGTAAGAAGCGGAAAATGGTTCTATATGAAAGGTATTCTGGGAAAAAATTAGGGGGGGGGTTTAACTCGAGTAAAACCAAAAGCAGTCAGATACGGGTCCCGCTGCTACGATACGTTCACCGTCTCCTTAGCTATTCGATAACTGTACATGGTCAAAGTGAGGGAGTTGTTAGTTTAAGAGACTTATTTATTTTATATTGTATGGTGAATCATGTACCATGCAATATTGGATATTTGTAATGTAATTTGTTTGCAAGGAATGCAACTGCAGGTGCTCCAACGCCTATGTTTGGAGGAAGCTGGATTTCGAACTTGTACGAGAGCTATGGATGTAAAACGGAGGGAACTGAAGGAGTGATGCCAGAATTTTTGGACTTAAGCATCTGTACAAGCATGTGCATGGTCACAAACCTACTTAATGGACAACCAAGGTTTATGGACAAAAAGGGACAAATCTAGAATCCGGTGGATCCTGAGGAAATAATTATGAACCTCGACATGCTGGCACAACATGAAGATGCCAAGGCTTCTAGTTCGCACACCGTTGAATTCCCGAGTATGTTAGATCTTTATGAAGCAATCCAAACTACCAGGAACCATGCCCGACAAACTTTTTAATACGCATAACAAGCATTCAATCGGGTCAAAAATCTGCATTCCCGAGTCGATGTTTTGAGCAATGATGTTACGTACATCAGGAACCGAATGTATCATGAGTGGGGGGATATCCTATCCATAAAGCCCTTGAATACCGTATCACTTTCTGGGGCCGGGGCACAACTGTTTCGTGCTACTCTATCCTTTTAATTTATGCCATCTTATTTTTATTTTGTGTTCTTAGGATTTTCATGCTTTCAATAAATTGATGATATTTCTGGTGATCCTGAGGATTCTTATAACTCAAGGCGACTATGGGTACCAACCACAAGTGTTCAAGTTATCATTTTTAGGTGAGTTATCTTTTATCATTCTCTGTTATAAATTATTAATTACATTGAGTACAATGTGAATTTTAAGTGTGGAGATGGATTCATAAGGGATACTTGACACTTTGCTAAAAAATGGTCCAAAATGAAAATTTATAAAATCACTTACCTTTAATTTTTGTTACAAAACACCACAAATCTAAACAATTTTTAATAAATCAAATCTTAAATATACGTTTTCGAAAAATAAATAAGAAAATAAGTGAAATCCAAATAAACTTGAAAAATGTTTTTTTTTAATCCTTAAAAGTAACGATTTAGTAAAAATATTTAAACATATAAAATGAAACATTTTTTCCCAATTTCATACGTATGTGAGTTTATTTTTGAGCTTTAAACAGCTTTTGCATTTGTACAATTTTACTTTCATTCTGGATTTAATTAATGGTGCTTTATGATAGGTGTAATTAGAATTTTCTTTAGGTATACATTTCAAGACCTCAATTATTATTTATTGCATAAAAATAATTTAGGCATTAGAAAACCTAACCATTCAAGCCTCAACCATTTTTCTATTAATTATCTCTGCCCAAACGTTAACCCCAGTCAGCCCCGTTGTACTTAAATGTTTTTATTTCTCGATCACCCGAACCACTAAGTTTCTTAACCAAAAAGCCGTCAACAAAACCCATTTTTCTGTTAAAGACGCGTTTTTGGCTTATAAAAAAAAGAGAAGAAAATTTTGGTGTTTTGCTAGTAGACCTAAAAGAACCAAAATGCATTCGTTTGATTTTAATTTACTTTGTTTCCTTCACCATCCAAAACCGGCTCCCCCTCCGAAAATCCGTGAACAAATTTTCAAACTCACATTCAATGTGATAAAGAAATGGGGAAAAAAGAAACAAGTTTCTCCATTTTGTGAAATCTCAAAAATCGCTAAAAAGGGGAGCAAAAAGATACGAAAGATGCCCGAACTTTGGGAAGTGGTCTTGCAATGGAACATGAAAAAAGAACCAAGTCGGGTCCCAATAGGAATATATGAAACTAATCCAATTGGGTGCTATTAGGCTTCAAGCTGAATGATCCTTACGAAATGAGAGTTTTGTGTATGCTCGGGTGAAAGACGAAGTAAGGTTTTTGAAAGCAAAGTACGGTATTGACAATCTGTCCTTAAATGACTCATCGAGTAAGGATATCCCTTCTAGCTTGAAGTATTGTATAGGGAACCTTTTACTGCTTCATTTATAGTTTATGTTAGAAAAATAAGCCAAGACTGTCGTCTTTATCATTTAGCCACATTTTCCATATAATCCATACCCGATCCCGAGCCAAGTTACAACCCAATAAAGACCTATAGATTTATGCAAGTAAATATCTAAATAGGTGGAGATTTAATCCTTAACAAACATATGATTTCACACGTATTCATATTTGGTAATTAAGCGTATTAGTCATACTTAACCTTGATTATGACTCCATATATTTAGCCGAGAGATAGTGCACCTTGTGAGCAGTGTGGATTTTTACATGTTAATAATCTTTATCAACTAATATATTGCTTGCTAGGATATCATTCTACATATGCTTAAAAATTTTACATTTGGGTAGAATAAGTTTACTTGCGTATTTCTCGAAAGACATATTTATCATTTGAATTATTTGGTTTTTGGTGGTATTGTCTTTATAATGATATTGCTTGAGTACAAGCAAAGCTCAAGTGTGAGGATGTTTGATGTTCTCTAAATTATACATAGAAAACCTATTAAAAAAACATCAATTATTCCTAATTATATTCCTTAAAATGATGAAAATGAACTTAAAAATTTTAAATTGTGTTTTCAGTTGTTCAAGAGGTCAAGATGGACAAAATAAGCCTACTTAGCAAGAATTTGAAAAAAACTAAACTTTGAAGTCCAAGCATGGGGTTGTGCCTCATTAAGCACACCCCCATGATTTGCCTGAAACACGCTCCTGTTCTTAAATTAGCTTAGTCCCGCTATTGGACATCTAACAGGACAAATAGTACTGTCTCCAAAAAGTAGTCACGGGGCAATGCCCCATGAATCACGGGGCCATGACCCACCCCAATCACGGGTTCGTACCCCATGAGTCACGGGGTCGTGCCCTACACGCTCTACACGTATGAATTGACCAACTTTCGTAAGCATTGTACTAGCATTGTGTCGTGCTTAAACACTCCAGAAAGCCTATAAATAGAGGCCTAAGTCCATCGTTTGGAGTAGCTTTTGGTGGAGGGTTACCCTACTGAATTATCTCAGGAATCAAGTCTGGAAGACCCTTGGGAGGCTCGGGAGGTGCATACAACACATGTAAGAAGCTCAGGATTATCTAAACATCATCCATTGTGGATCACCGGTTTCGTTGTTCCATTTCACCGATGATTTCATATTTGTCATCTACTTTGTTAGTTGTTATGTTCAAGCTCATTATAAGCTAAACTCTCATTATCATCCTAATTGGATGAAACTTATGTAATTTGTGATGAAATAATGGTGTGACATATGTTATATAAATGTTATGGTAATCTTGGGTAAACTTTTGATGGGTAGCATCTACATTTGAACGGGAAGTTATAAACTTATGGTTTGTAATTATGAATGTCATACAAGGTTGAAAAATGTATGAACTATCTTTTATTCATGAAACCAGTCTTCATAACAAATCCATGGCTAATGAACTAGAATTGGTTATTAGAAATCATATAACTTTAGCTTTTTGATGATTTACGGGTTCGTTTTTATTAGTTTGAGAAATCTTTAGTAATTGTTATGCTTTTCTAAAATTAATGGTATGTTAAAAAGAAACTTGATCAACTCTCTTTCTAACATTAAGTTATGTTTCTAGAAATCATATGTTGAAAGGTTACACGCGATATACCTACATTACTAGTGGCTTAGATTGATTGTAAGTTACTCGATGTTGGTTTCCTTGTCACTACGGAGTTGGTAGACAAGAAATACACGTTGGCTCATGTTTATAAACATTAACATACCTACTTAAACTTATATCTTTAATCACACTATGATATTCATCATAGTTACATAAGTGTAATCTAATTAGGTGATATCCTTAATTCCCTATTTTAAAACCCAAAAGTCTCAATTCTACTTTTACTTTTATTTTATTTATTGTTTTTAAAAACTCTAAAAATTTGGTTATATCAATGCAACTTATCATTTTCCCAAAACAAAACCCAATCTGATAGTCAATTATAAAGATTGTTGAATAGGCTTGGTGTCTCCATGGGTTGATACTCGGTTCTTACCAACACTATATTACCGCACGAGAGGTACACTTGCCATTTGTATGTGTAGTATAGTATTAGGTTTAACTATTTAAAACTGTATCTGTGCGAAAAATCCTTATTGAAAATATACACCTTTCACACGCATCATAACCTGAACCGCCAACCTTTTTAGAATTGCTCAAAACATTACTAGATTCTGAGGTGAACTTGAGAGAGTTTATAACATCAACATCATGATAGATGATTATTTTAATCAAACAATGATTTTCTTCAAGTTTGAATGACAAAAACTCTCCATGATTTCCAACATTTTGTCTTCCACAAGTTCTAATAAGAATAGATATGTCTTCTTTGTTTTCCTTACAACAATAAAATTACAAGACATATTAATTATTATTATTATTATTATATCAAAAAACAGTTAAAGTTATGCAAAAGATGAACTTACTTGAAGTTTCAATGCCTTCTCAAGATGTTCTAAAATCCAACTCATGTCTGGGCGTTTAGATATGTCATTGTTCAAGCATCTATATGCAACCTTTGAGAATATTTTAACCAATTCTATATCTTTTTGATCTTTTTGGAGATTTCGATGGATGATCTCATCTAATCTTTTTAGTTAAATCTTAACGTAAACTAGTGGCGCTCTAGCTACTCATGGTTGCCCGCAACAACCTATGACGCTTTGAAGTTATTAACCAAAACATCTTGATCTAGTAACACCTAACTATAACAAGATAATTGACTTATTGTATTCTTTCTTTTTTTATTTTTACTTGGTTGGAAGGGTCAGGGCCTTTCGTTTAAAATCATTTATCCTTCTTTTAAAAGACATCAATTGGGTCATTAGGATTAACTCTCATATGGAACTCAATCATTATTGTTCTCGATCAAGATTCAAAATGGTACAATCCAACACAAAGTCAGTTTGGGTGAGGGCTCACACTTTACTAGTTTGAATAAAAGAGGGCGCCATGATGTCTAACTATTACATATAATGTAAGAGTACATAATCCCTTATTCACTAGATATAACTCCTACTAAATTTCAGAATTATTCCCAAACAAAGCCTTTGTTACTGGCAGTTACGCGACAACGATTGATAGTGATCAAGGAATAACCCTTGGTAAATGGAAGTTCTAGTACGCATCTCTGGTCAGAGGATACTAAATGAGTATATTAATATCAAAACATCTTATAATGAAGATGGTTTGAGATGAGTTACATTCAACGTCATTCATAATGAGGTCTGTGATTTAGAAGTCATTAAAATGATAATAATCAAATACAGTTATAAGGATTTATAATTACATTTAAATTTATAATTACATTTAAATTAGTAAATCAAAATGAATTCAAATGTATAACTGTTAAATGTTCAAACATCCAAATACTAAATCAAAAATATCACTAGCTAATCTAAGACCAATCACATCCCTATGTTGATCACACTTGTCTTGAGCCATGGGCTTAGTAGATGAGTCTGCTAGGTTTTGATCAGTGTCTATTTTGCTTTTCATGATGTCTCCTAGTTTTGCTATCTTTCATATATGGTGAAACTTCCTCTGAATTTGCTTGGCCCAATGATGAGAATGGGCTCTTTGGCTTGAGAAATAGCACCTGTGTTATCACAAACTATCTCGATTGGTTGCTAATACCTGGAACTACATCGATATCGGCTATGAATTTCTTCATCCAAGTAGCTTCCTTTGCAGCATTTGATGCCACGGTATATTTAGATTTAGTTGTGGAATCTGCCACCACACTTTGCTTGGAACATTTCAAAGAGATGGCTCCACAATTGAGTGTGAATACAAAACCAGATTCTGGGCGAGAATCATCTAGGTTAGTTTGAAAACTAGAATCAATGTAACATTTTACAGTGAGCTGTTCTTCAAACTCCAAATATTAAAAACATGTCTTTAGTTCTTCTCAAGTACTTTAGAATGTTCTTAACTGTAGTCCGGTGGGCAAAGTCAGGGTTCTGCTGATAATGGATGGTAACGCTTAAAGCGTACGAGATATCAGGTCTACTGCACAACATAGCATACATGATAGAACCAATCGCTGAAGCATATGGAACCTTTTTCATTCGCTTAATATCAATGTTCGTCGAAGGCGATTGCGATTTGTTCATCACGATACCTTTAGTCACAGGAACACTTCCTTTCATGGAGTTTCCCATCTTAAAGCGAGTCATCATTTTGTCTATGTATGTGCTTTGGATAAGCCCTAAAGCCACTTCTATCTATCCCTATAGATCTTGGTTCCTAGAATGTAAGCAGCTTCTCCAAGATCTTTCATCGCAAAACAAGCTCCTAACCATTGCTTAGCAAAGTTACGCATAGGGATGTTTCCAATGATCAGTATATCATCCACATACAATAAGAGGAATGATATAGTGTTCACACTAGCCTTACTATAAACACAAAGCTGATATTCACTTTTGACAAAACCAAATTCCATGATTCTCTAATCAAAATGAAAAATCCAGCTACGAGATGCCTGTTTAAGTCCATAAATGGACTTATTCAGCTTACACACCCTATTAGGATATTTTTATTAACAAAACCATCAGACTTGTAGTTAGTACGTTCATCACTAGAATCTAGCCATTTTGTAGAATCTAGCTAATAGATTGCTTCTCAATGTTTATAGAATCTAGCCATTTTGTAGATCCGAATCTAAGATAGTAGACTTGTAGTTAGTACGTTCATCACTAGAATCAACAAATACCAGAACCTCAGGACCATCCAAATTCCAAAGATATTACTTCTAGTTCCTTGATTAAGAAACCCTTTCTTGAGAAAATGTGTCTTCCTTTTGATGGAAATCACATTTGCATCAGGATGCTCAAGTAATATCCACTTCTGTTATAATATCCGATGAAAATATATTTTTCTCCTTGAGGATCTAGCTTGTCATAAACTCACTGGTGACATAAGCATCACATCCCCATACTCTAAGGTAAGACAAATTAGGTTTAGCCCCATGCCATATCTCATATGGAGTTTTGTTTACCTTTTTAGTCGGTACCAAATTGAAAAGGCAGGCGATGGTCATAAGAGCATAACTCCAAAGGAAGTAATGTAAGTTAGTTCTACACATCATTGATCGAACCATATTAAGTAGGGTTTGATTTCTCCTCTTGTTCATACCACTAAGTTGGGGTGTGCTGGGTGGAATGAACTGTGAAACAATTTTATATTCCTTTAGATGATTAGTGACTCTTGACTTAGGTATTCTCCACCTCGATCTGATTGAAGTACCTTGATAGTCTTACCAAGTTGGTATTCTACTTTGTTTTGAAATTCTTTGAAATTTTCAAAGGTTTCATGTCTATGCTTCATTAGACATACGAGAATCGATTATAATCATCAATAAATATAACAAATTATCTTTCATGATTTCTAGACATGGTTCTAAAAGGACCACATACATTAGAAGGTATGAGTTATAATAGTTCCTTGGCCTGTTCACCAACATGGGTGAAAGGATCATTTGTGAGTTTCCCAGCTAAGCAAGATTCGTATTCATCAAAGAATTCCTGTCCTGTGCATTCAAGGATCCCTTTGGACTGAAGTCTTTTCTCAAAGGTCATGCTTATGTGGATAAGTATACAATGCCATAGAAATGTATCATTAATGCTAGCTTTGATACGTTTATAAACATTATATATGTTATTTTTTGTTTGAACATCAATCTCATAAATACCATTTCAAGTTTTAGCCTCAAAACAAAAGACATCAATCACATAGGCAAAAATAAAAGCATCATTAAAAACATACTTGAATCCTTATTCAAACAATAATGAAAATGAAATAATGCTTCTTTTCAAACCAGAAGCAAATAAATAATTATCTAACGTAATTACAAGGCTAGATGGACAAAAAATATGATATGTCCCATTTTCTCGAACTGGTACTCTTTTTCCATCACCACGATGAGCTTCATGTTTCCTTGTTTCAGTTTGTTTCATGTTTCAAGCTCCTGCAAGACATTAATGATGTGATAATCACATCAAGTATCAAACACCATGTGTTATTAGAAATATTGAAAAGTTCTATAACATATATGAGAATATATGAAGAAGTGTGTTCACCATTGGCCTTCTTTGCTCTTAGTTTGCTAGATAGTAATCGCAGTTACATTTCGAGTGCTCCGTCTTATTGCATTCAAAGCAGTGGCGCTCCTCAGGATGGGGTGTTGCTTTATTTTTAGTGGCCAGCTGTTTGTTTTTTGTGGCAGACTTAGTGTTGGACTCAACAAGTGCATTAATAGGATAATGCTTAAAACAATAATGCTTGCCATAAACAAACATATTGTGTTCTAACATCCAAACGATTATTAATAAACACATTAGCATTATTAACATTCATAACATACACTAATTATTGTTTAAATTTCTTTTTCGGGTTTGTAGATAAAAGAAATTTTGAAAAGTGTTGGCGGCGGATGAAGTGTTGTCCATAGCGAATGACGAAAAGGTTGCAGGGGATGAAGAACATGTCCAAGTGCTCACAATGGATGAACAACACACACAACGGATGCCAAGTCCACAGCTAATAAACTGTTCACAGCGGATGTTCATCCACAGCGGATGAACATTCCACAACGTACAACATACAAAGCAAACACACACAAGTGTTCACAGCGGACAGCATCCAAGGCATAGCGGACAAGTTATCTGACTTCCACAGCAAACATCTTAACATCCACAGCGGACAGCTAATCATCCATAGTTGACGACTTAGACTTAGGATTTTTATGTAATTTTATTTTACATAAGGGTATTGTAGTAATTGTATATAGCTATTTTGTATAGGCTATAAATAGCATAATACCCTAATCCTTTGTAAGCTTTTGAACAATCAATACAATCAAGCAGTTTGTTATCATTCAAGCATTCAATCACTAGCAATCACACACACTCATACACACACTGATATCATAGCATTAATCATGGGTTTCCGCACAATGATTATTTTTTGTTGAATTCAAGTATAACAATTGGTTGTTATATTTTGTTTGAGAGATTTGAAAAGATCCTTGGGGGAATCAACCTGTTTATGTTCTTATTGTTGTTTTAGTTCATAACCAGTCCATTGTTGTTGATTCCATCAGGTGGTATCAGAGCCTTGGCTCAAATCATACACTGATTTTTGATCCTCTCAATCAACAACATGATATCTGTGGTTCATTAGCTTCAAAACATACATTTCGAGCTGAAAATCATCACAACATCCTTCTTCTACATCAAAAATTGAACAAATGTTCAATACATGATTGAATAATCTGTTTTCGTACATTGTGAAGAATATTTTGTGTGTTTAAAGCTCTAAACATCATTCATACATGATTTTCAAACGTGTTCATCACAAAAATCTCTGAAACCACATCGGCTTCTAAGGGTTTTCGAATAAACAGTACACGGGTATTGTTCAATCCAGTTTTCATCAAACAAACACTCATTTGAATACTTTGAAATCATTCATTGTATCTAAACATCATATTTGAGTTGTTCTACACTCAAATCAGGCTATTAATCTTCTTCAAACAACAAACCGATTGTTGTTGTGGTGAAATTGTTACAGCCGCAAACAAACCCTAGGATAAACCCTAGCTTTTGTTCACTCACAAACCTTCATAATCTTCGGTGATTGTGTTGGTTCATCATCAACTCAAAGAAGAAACATAATCTTCTTTTGAATTTTTTAAAAAGTTACTTTTTGATCCAGAAAGTTAACTTTTTAACAAAATAATTGTTTTTAGGGTTTTTGACTTTTCTTGACTGACATCATTAAAAGTTAACATTCCTTAACAAAATATTACTTTCTTTTCACCAAGATTTGAAAGTGACATCATTGGACATTAATTAATTTGAAAATAAAATTAATTAATCTCTTTTATTCGGTAAACAACAAAACACTAACAGACAAATCCTTGTGACTTTAGGATAAAACCAATTTAGCACTGAGCTAAATAATCAATCAAATTTGACTTAAACCGTTAAGTTAAAATTTAACAAACATGTCTGATGAAATTTCAGGAATAAACAGTGGTCTAAAACCACCAAGACTCAAGAATAAAGCAGATTTTAAACAATGGAAAATCATGTTCAGAAATTGGATTATTTTCCAAGACCCAAATCTATGGACATCCATAACCGAGGGACCATACATACCATTGACTCTTGGGCCTGACTATAACATACAGAAGCCAGTAAGCCTAAAAAGTGTAGCTGGTAATGACCTCAAGAAGGTCAAAACAGACATGAAAGCATACAGCATCTTGGCAATGACTTTGCCATTTGAAATTTGACACGAGTTGAAAATTTCAAAACAATACACGAACTCTGGAAGGTACTTCACACCATGTGTGAAGGAAGTGAAGAGATTAGGGAAATCAAAAAGGAGAAATTGAGGACCCAATATGAAACCTTCCATCACATTCAAGGAGAATCCATTCAACAACAGCTTCACAGATTCGTTCAACTTGTCAATGAGATGATAGTCTATGGTCTCAAGTATGAATCTATGGAGATCAACAAAAAGATATTCGATACACTGACTGAGCACTACCTGAGAGCTGGATTCAGTCAGCGTCATTGATGAAAGCAACATTAGATCTTGAAGCATTATCTCTAGATTCTCTAGTGTCTAAAGTTAAAGCACTAGAACTAGATGAAAGATCCATAAACAACAGTACAATCAGTCATGTGGAATCCTACAAATTCAAGGAACTTCAACAAACAGATAATGCATTCCTGACATCCACTAGAGAAGATGAAGATGAGGAATTTTTAGATTCATGTGAAACCTCTTTCTTCTCTGCTCCTAAATCATTCAATACCAAACAAAAGTCTAAAAAGACTGGTGTTCATGCTTCTCATAAAGCAACACCAAAAAGCAAACATAATCATCACACCTCAAGCTCCAGCGAACAACAACAACCAAAGACTCAAAACATACATAAGTTTGAGAAACCCATGGATGCTCTCACAATCATTCTACGAATTGAAGAGCAGAAGGCAGCCTATGTAGCCTTCTCGACTAGCTTTGAAGCATACTTGGGTACAAATCTCATAACATCTCAAATCATCCAACAAGATCTGGATGAATTGCCTCCTGATATGGTTGAAGAGATGGATCTTCAATGGTCGATGGCAATGATTGCATACAGATCCAAGAAGTTCCTACAAAGGAACATAGGTTTAAGCATGGATAAGAAAACCAAAATTGGTTTTGATAAGATAAAGGTGAGATGCTATAATTTCCAAATCTATGGACATTTCTCCAGAGAATGCCAACAACCTAGAGTTGACAGAAACAACAACCAAACACAAGCATCCAGCAGCTACCATTCAAAAAGACAAATCCCACCTCCAATCAGTATTCCTGCTGCACCAACCCCACCTCAAATCACACAATACAACCCAAATCAACACTATAAATCATCAGCAATGATTGTAAAACAGAATGGTGATTGTGATTAGAGCATGTACGAGGCTGAAATCTAATCTCTTGATCATGCCCTCATGGCAAATTTAGAAGATAAGATCATTGAAATCCCAAAAGAGGTGAGAGATAACCTATGTACACAAGCATGCATTGACGAAGTCAATAGATACAGAGAACATGCAAACAAACTTTCCAAGAAAGTAATTTAAACAAACATTTTAAATGAAAGTCTAAAATCAAAACAAAAACAATATGGTGCAAAAATTCTTTTATTACAAAATGATTTAGACAAATTAATGTCTAGAAAATTATCAGTTGCAGCTTAAGTAGAGCAACTCTCTAAATCATTGACTCAGTCAAACACACTACAGGCTGAAACTGAAGTGAAACTTTAGAAATTTCAGGTGATCAACAAGAAGTTTGAAGAACTTCTTGCTCAGCAAAGGGCATTTAAACACCCTTCAGGTTTAGGATATAACAAGGTCAACCCACCTTATAATTACAATTATATTCCTCTACCAGATTCCATGACAAACACACAGGGTGAGTCTCTTGACCTACATGACCGGACTGATGATTCAAAACAATCATCATCATCATCATCAAAATCATCATTAATATCAAAAATACCTTTGATAAAATTTGTTAAAAGCCAAGCACCTCAACAAATCAAATCATTAGATTTTTATCAAGGAGAAAATAATGAGTTTGATGAACAAACATCTGATGAAGATGATGTTGATCTATTGGATAATGAGTCAGATCAACCAATTACTAAAACTACAAAAGTTTCAAGTGTGGTTGATGCACCATTAAAACAAACAAAGCAGACAAAAGGTTTTTGTCACACCCTCAAAATCCACGTGCGGGGTTTTACCGCGAGGCGAGTGAACAAACCAGGATCTCAGTCATTAGTTACTCAGAATGACTCTACATGCAACATTTAAACAAATCAGAGTCTAAAACTTTAAAATATTTGCGGAAGCATTTTGTAAATAACCCAATCACAAAGTACTAAAAGTAAACTGCGCAAAACACGCGCCCAAACCAAAATATGTAAGTAAATGATAAATTAAAAGTGAACAATGTTTGAATGAAGTATGCTTGACACGTGCATGCTCCTATGGGCAGCTGCTAGAAATGACCTGAGAAAAGCATACTAAAAGTGTCAACATGATGGTTGGTGAGTTCAAGTGTTTGCGTTAATCATAAAATCAGTACAGTTGTAAAACATAAGAAGTGCATTGAAATAGATAGCTAGTCTATATTCACAAGTGGTAACCATAGTGATTTCGCGATCGAAGCTGACTTTGTTCGTTGTTTGCCTCCCGTCATGACATACCAGGTCGTGACGCTGTTAGTAGTTTAGGAAAATATTGCACCCGTTTGACCTCGAGTCGCACAGGTGGGGCTTGTCAGACCCAGTAGTACTACCCAAGATTTCCCGCTATAAACCAATATTAACGATCCGAAAGTGTGAGGACTTCCATGGTATAACCCACTATGTTACACTATACACAACTTACTATAAAAAAGCGTTTATAAACCAGTATGCTATCTCCCCTAAAAGAGAGTGTATAAGAAAATAGGGCATGAACTCACCTGGTGCACAAACGAACAATAGTAAAAGCTAACAGTGAGCGGAAAGACAACCTTCAGAGGACACCTAGAACACGCAAGTACATAAGTACGTGTACACAGAATCTTTAACAACCCTAAGTGCTCAATAAACACATTGACTCATGGTTTTGGAAAACAAGACACATTAGACCTAGTTGACCCGTTTGACCCGTTGGTGACATGTCAAATTAGGTTCTTGTTTGATCAAACATAAAAACCAATAATTCAACAAACCATTCCAAATTACTATGCAAGTTATTCTCATAAGCCACATTGTAACACGTAAGGTTTATCATGCTTTTCATGCTAATCCAGGTTATCATATAACGCACGTAATCCAATTCATCATACAACACAGACTCCAAATTATATTCCTTTACAATGCACATTGGGTTTAGTCACTCACAACATGCCATGTGAAGCCACTCACGGCTACACACCCTAAACCCTGCCAAACCTACAAGGTAGGGGCCTCAGATTCGCATGCGTGTATGATACCCATTAGTAATATACCACATGTAACTCATGCAAGCAAGACATTTACATTATAATAATTGATAATGACAATTCATCATAGCATATAACATGTATACTTGCACATTTTCCAAGAAAGCCCATATGCTCCTATAGTTGCACCAACTAACCATATGACCCAATCCTCACAATCCAACACATTAGACATCATTCAGAAACATTCTAACATGATCCTAATACCATAAACATGTATAACTCACTATATCCAATGATCTTCAAAATTAAAGTTTCCCTTTTAGGAAAGTAACATCCCAAAATCAATCTTGCACCCAATTCATTCATGAATTCATCAACATCATTCCTAATCAAATCCATGCTATCATCTAGACACGACCAACATTATCAAATCATCATAATTCACAAATCACATATCCAAAAGTTTCTACTTATAGTAAGGTATGAACTACATGATCAATTCATGGATTTCTTGCATAATTATCATAATCCAACATTCATACAACATTATCAACATCATAACATCATCAATCCATCATCAATTCCTCATGCACAAAAATTACTATTATTAGTAAGGTATGAACAATGCATCAAAACCACGAATTTCTTGTATAATCCATGTAAACTAACATAAATACAATCTAACTAACATCATACAATCATCAAACAACACAAAATTCAACATTCATCATCAAATTCGAACTAGGGTTTCGGCCAACACCCAAAAACCATGAAAAACCATAAAAATCTAACCTTTAATCGTGTAATGGCCAAGAATTGAACTTGCTAACGTGTTGTAATGCTTGAACCTCGATCAAAATCGATGAATGATTCTTGCTCTTAATCAAATCGCAAGGGAGAGGGGGTTGGGAGATTGTTTACGGCCGAATGGGAAGGAAGGGGGCTAGGGTTGGGTTTTTACCATATTTAAGTTCTGTAGTTTTTTACAAATTAGTCCCTCCTTGATCACATTTTATATAAACTTGTCCGTTTAACACTTTTTAAAAGGTTTTAACTACTAAACGCAAACATTATAAACTAACAATGATAATAATCCATAATTTCCAATAGCTACAAAACACATGCAATAAATATAACAAGTCGTCACGTTACAAGATAAAATTCATAAATAATATTTAAAATCACAAATCACATAACTAAAAATTAATAATCAACATTATTAATCAAGTTATTATCAGATAATCATTGTTAATTATTATTAAGTCACCAACGTTCAACGACAACTAGTGTGTGCTCACAACATGTGTATGCTAGACCTAACGAAACTAACGGAGTTTGGTAACGGAAAATTACCGGATGTCACATTATCCCCATGTTGAAAGAATTTTCGTCCCGAAAAATACGTTACATGGTTAAGTTACATCACTGGTCTACTGCATTCGCACAAAGAAATCGATTTCGGGTGGGTTGTCATAGTTTTGACATCTGCTCAGGTGGAAAAAAAGTTGGATCTTCCACTACCTCTCCTAATCAATCAACCAAAGGGAAAGGCAAGGCTCCCATTCAGCAAAAACAAACAACTTTAACTTTTGACTTACCTTTAAAATCAAACTTAAAATCAAAAGTTATAAACAAACAAGGCAGTGCAAATCGACCATATTGTGAATGGTGTGATCAATACACTCACACCACTGAAAAATGCAAATATGTTAAATATTGCAAATACTGTAACATGAACAATCATAGTATTGAATCATGCCATTTTCATAATTATTGTTCAATTTGTGAAAGAAACAACTATAGCACTGCTAACCGCTTATTCAATAAAAAAACAAGAAGCAAAACAAACAGCCTCAAGTTGAGAAATCAACTGAAAAACAGTTAGTTGTTCCTAACAAGAACAAAGGAGGAGCATCACAACAAACTCCTCATCAAAAAGTTGTTTTAAATAATCATAAAACCTTTTATGACAACTTTAAACACTCAAACAGGAGACATTAATCTCAAAGCAGACAACAATCGGACATTAGCACTCAAAGGAGGAGAGCTCAAAGTATTTCTCCTGATAGAGCTAAAAACAATCAGAGGAAATCTAGTGTCACTAGGATTTCCAAACCATCAGATAATGCCACTTTAGAAGAAATATGTGTTATGGGAAAAGATGGAAAACCCAAGACCATCTTGGCTTGGGTTGCACCCCCTAACTGATTTCTTTGCTTTTACAGGGACATCAAAGAATGCTTGACAACATCTGGTATTGTTGACAGTGGATGTTCCAGACACATGACTGGCAATTGTTCCCTCCTTCGGGAATTTAAGAGCAAACATGGAGGAAACGTTGCCTTTGGAGGTGATAAAATAGGTGGAAAGATAACTAGTGAAGGAACAATATCAAATGGGTTGATCAGCTTTGAAAATGTCAACTACTACTCCAACCTTCAGTTCAATCTTCTCAGTGTATCCCAAATCTGTGATAAAGGACATGCCACCTTATTTGGCTCTAATAATTGCTACATCCTTAAGACGGGTTTTCAAATACCTGAAGATTGTATCCTTTTGAAAACACCCCATAATAACAACACATACATAGTTGATATGAACACTGTTTCAGCATCAACCCTTGAAACATGTTACTATCAAAAGCATCAGAAGATGTTTCCCAATTATGGCACAGATGATTGAGACACTCAAATTATAACATAATGAATCAACTTGTAAAAGGTGACTTAGTAATAGGTTTACCACAAAAATAATTCTTCTGTACAAACCACTCCACTGCATGTCTTAAAGGCAAACAATACAAAGTGTCTCATAAGTCAAAATTGGTAAACTCAAACATCACACCACTCAAGTTGCTTCACATGGACCTTTTTGGCCTAACAAACATCCTTAGCATAGGAAAGAAGCAATATTGTCTTGTTATAGTAGATGATTACATAAGATTCACATGGGTTTTCTTTCTACTACACAAGTCAGAAACATTAGAAATCATCAAATCCTTTATCACTAAGATTGTGAATCAACAGGATCTTAAAGTTAAATCTTTAAGAAGTGATAATGGTACTGAATTTAAAATGTCTCTATTTCTTCTTTTTGTGCAGAGAAAGGAATTCGTCATCAATTCAGTGTAGCAAGGACTCCTCAGCAAAATAGTGTTGCTGAAAGGAGGAACAGAACATTAATAGAAGCTGCTAGATCTATGCTAGCTGACTCTCTATTACCCATATCCTTTTGGGCTGAAGTAATCAACACAGCTTGCTACATTCAAAACAGAACATTAATAATCAAAGAACACTCGAAAACACCATATGAATTAATATTTTAAAAGAAAACCTTTCATTGGATTTCTTAAAGCTTTTGGTTGTTCTGTTTCAATATTAAACACCAGAAAACAATTATCTAAGTTTGACCCAAAAGCAAATGACGGATTTTTTATTGGATACTTCGAAAGCTCAAAAGCTTACTGAGTATACAATCCAAGACTGAACATAGTGGAAGAAACAAAAGATATTATTTTTAATGAACACTCTTTCACTAAGAAAGTCATTGAATCAGACTGGTTGTTTGATATTGACTCATTAACAAAATCATTTGATACATCTTACTTTGATGTTTCAGGTACCAAGGATGACAATGAGTATCCAATGATTCCAACAACAACCATAGATGTTCTTTTAACTGTTGATCCTCCAAGGAGAGCAAACATCACTCCTTCCAGTACCACAGTTTCAACTCCTCCTGAACAAACAAACACATCAAAAGGAACATCATCAGACACACCATCTTCATCAACTCCTGTCACCAACCAACCACAACCAAATAACCAATCAAAACCACAACATCCAACCACAGTTGAAGAAGATGATGATTGTCATTCATTACCTGATACACATCATGAAGATGAAATCTTAGATTTCTTTCATGATTCACCACAAACATTCAATGAACCTTCACAACCAGATAATCAAACAACAACCAACACCCTTGCTCATCCATTAACACCCAACCAAACAATCACCAATCTTGATTCAACCATCCCTGTTGATCAGATTAGAACAATCAAAGTTCACAAAGATCATCCTTTAGAAAATATCATAGGTGACCTCAATACCAGATTGACCCGTAGTCAATCAGACACATCAAACATTTGCTTGTATTCCTGCTTCCTATCTCTAACTGTACCCAAAAACATCATAGAAGCACTCAAAGACAATAGTTGGATAGAAGCAATGCAAGAGGAATTACAGTAATTCAGAAAGCAAGAGGTACGGAAGTTGGTTGATCTACCTGAAGGTCAATATGCTATTGGCACAAGATGGCTCATCAGAAACAAAGCAGATGACAGAGGGATTGTCATCAGAAACAAAGCAAGGCTAATTGCCCAAGGATATACTTAAGAGGAAGGCATTGATTATGATGATGTATTTGCTCTAGTAGCAAGACTAGAAGCCATCCGAGTATTCCTTGCATATGCCTCATCCAAAAACTTCACTGCAAATGGATGTCAAGTGTGCATTCCTCTATGGAAAGATAGATGAAGAGGTATATGTTGCTCAACCACCAAGGTTTGAAGACCCAAAATTCCCTCACAAAGTCTACAAGTTAGATAAAGCTTTGTACGATCTTCATCAAGCACCTAGGAAGTGGTATGAAACTTTATATAAGTTTCTACTACAGAATGGGTTTACACAAGGGAAGAGAATGCTCAGAAAAGGGCCTGATAAAGTTGATCAAAGTCCATACAGACAATTAATTGGCTGACCTGTTTACCAAACCATTTGATTCAATAAGATTTGAATTTCTGGTTCAGTCATTTGGTATGATCAACTATGAATCAAACAAGTAGTGTTTTCAAAACATTAATTTCAAACATGCTTGATTTTGTCAAAGTCCTAGTTTAACATCAACATGCATATTTCAAAATCAAGATATCATACAAACATTCATGTTTTCTAATAATCAAATACCTTGAATCATACATACCACTCATGAGAAATGATAGTACACTAGTTTAGTTCTTCACTTGAGTCAGTTTCCACTAATAAAGACTGATAGTACTTTGTTTGATATGTGGATAGGCTCAGCATGGGACACCTAACAACGCATACAACAGTGAAGCAGTAAATTCTTATGATTGTGTGGCCATCAACACATCTTGGTTTATTGTGAGAATTAATCTATCCAAAATAGGTTACTTGTAAAGTAACTACAATACACCAAGCGAAACAGTTTATAAATTGCTCAGTCATACAAGTGTCTCCTCTATTGTGATTTTCATAGACCTGGAGTACACCAAGGCATTCTTTATTGTACTGAGCATAGACCTGAATGACCTACATATTAATCCAAAAAGATTCCTAATATGGAACACATCCATCTTGGATGAACAATCAATAAAGTCTTCTAGACTACATTCCTTGTGAATGAATCAAAAGAATCCCAAAGAGGATCACCTTCCAAAGTGAAGTGATAAAGAATCCCAATAAAGATCAAAAAACATGGATCAAATTGAGTATTTATACTCCTAAGTAGCTAGGTCATAAGTATTTAAAGTGCTTTCTAGCATATCTTGAGGAGAGTTGTTCTAGACATACAATCAGATGTGGGGTACATACAACTCATATCAATCAACTCAAAACATGATAATCACTCATTGTTTCAATCAATCATTAATACCATGCATGAGTTTAAGAGGATCACAATATATGTAATCAATATTGTATTAGTCTATGTCTATTCTCAAAAACATTCAAACAACTCAGTGAGAATTTAATACTAGTTTGATCTCATGTTATGTGCAAATGATTCAAGTCCAAACATGAAAAACATGTATTTGTTAGTTAGACAAAGTACTATATTTCTAAATGTTTATCAAACAAGCAATCAAATTGGACTTTGATAATTTCCATTCACACACATTCAAATTTTTGTCACTTTATAAAAGGTTTTTATAAATATGCAACAATTTAGGGGGAGAAAATGAACATGAAAATATCAAAAGCAGCAGAATATGTACATAATCATACAATTTTAAAACTTGAAATCTTAAATTTTGAGTTTTTTTTAATAAAGCCAAGTCAAGCAAGCATTCAAACATAGCAGTTTGACATACATACATATGCACAATATTGCTTGTGAGTGATATTTTAACATCCATATATTGATCATGTTAAAATTTTAACATTTTAACATACATTTTAAATAAACATTTTGTCTCAAACAAGTGTCAACAAACAAATGTTCCTTCAATAGAGAATCAAACATACTTCGAAAAGAAAAACCATCAAACATACTTCAGAAGAAAATTTTGCTTCAGAAGATAAACAAACAACTTTTCCTTTGGAAGAAAATTTTATCAAACATATGCTTCAGAAGAAAAACAAACAAAATTTGCTTCGGAAGAAAATAAAACAACACAAGCTTTGGAAGAAAATTTTATCAAACATATGGTTCGGAAGAAATCATTTCAAAACAAACAAAATTTGAAATTTTGACAACTATTGTCACAATGGACATACAAGTATACATCCGCTGTAGCTACAGTAACCATCATAACATGCAAAATACACTAAGTGCATATAGCGGACAAAACAAACATACATCCACTATGCACTAGTGAACATACAAGTGTTCATAGCGCACGATGTTGGTAAGACATCCGCTGTGAATACAGTGCCATTTCACAGCGCATGACTTACATTAGTCATCCATTGTAAAAACAATACAAGTGTACATAGCGTATGTACACAGGTAAACAAACAAACATGTCTAACCTTATAAACAAACATAACATCCAACCATATATAACAGACAACAAACACATCAGAACATTAATCATACATTTATATCATACATAATCAGCAAACATAACAAACAATTAGGCAAATAACAAGTCATACCAGCAAACATACATAAATCAAGCATACAAGGCCATCGGATTACACAAGTCAATCATTCATTCATACAAGTAACCATTCAATCATACATGAAAACATTCAATCATACATGAAATCAAACAATTAATCAAGTAATCAGACAAATAGACAATCATTCAAGTAATCAGACAAACAAACAATCATTAAAGTAATCAGACAAATAGACAATCATTCAAGTAATCAGACAAACAGACAATCATTCAAGTAATAAAAACATACAATCATTCAATTATGTAATCAAATAAACAAGTAACAATTTAATCACATATGAAATCAATCAAACGTACATGTAATCATGCAAACATACATGTAATCATACACTCATACATGTAACCAAGCAATTAAACATGTAATCAGAACATCCATCATACATCTAAATCATTCATAACATTCAAACATGCAATCAAACATTCAAAGTCAATCACACAAACAATACAATCAGACATATCAAACACAAACACACACACACAGTTACTAACAAACATAACATTAACAAGCAAACATTAAAAGAGATGGCAACATCATCCTTAGGGGGAGTATTATTAGACTCAACAAGTGCATTAATAAGATAATGCTTAAAAGGATAATGCTTGACATAAACAAACATATTGTGTTCTAACATCCAAACAATCATTAATTAACACATTAGCATCATTAACATTCATAACATACACTATATTGTTTAAATTTCTTTTTCAGGTTGGTAGATAAAAGAAAATTTGACAAGTGTCGGCAACGGATGAAGTGTTGTCCATAACGGATGACTAAAAGGATGCAGCGGATGAAGAACAAGTCCAAGTGCTCACAGCGGATGAACAACACACACAACGGATGCCAAGTCCACAGCTGATGAACTGTTCACAGCGGATGTTCATCTACAGCAGATGAACATTCCATAGCGGACAACATACAAAGCAAACACACACAAGTGTTCACAGTGGACAACATCCAAGGCACAACGGACAAGTTATTTGACTTCCACAACGGACATCTTAACATCCATAGCGGACAGCTAATCATCCACAACGGATGACTTAGACTTAGGATTTTTATGTAATTTTGTTTTACATAAGGGTATTATAGTAATTGTATATAGCTATTTTGTATAGGCTATAAATAGCATAATACCCTAATCCTTTGTAAGCTTTTTAACAATTAATACAATCAATCAGTTTATTATTATTCAAGAATTCAATCACTAGCAATCATATACACACATACACATACACACACTGATATCATAGCATTAATTGTGGGTTTCCGCACCATGATTATTGTTTGTTGAATTCAAGTATAACGATCTGTTGTTATATTTTGTTTGAGAGATTTGAAAAGATCCTTGGGGTAATCAACCTATTTATGTTCTTATTGTTGTTTAAGTTCATAATCAGTCCATTGTTGTTGATTCCATCACTTAGCAGCAACAACTTCACTCTTACCTTTGCTGTTATAAGCCTTCTTCTTGGGGTTTGGCTTTCTAACACCACTATATCTGACGATCACCATTTGATTGGCTTTACCTGGTATGTTCTACTCAGTAGTTTTGAGCATACCATGTAGTTCAACTACACTTTTAACCTATGCATTCATATTAAAGTTTATTACAAACTAGTTGTAAGAATCAAGCAGAGAGTTTATAATGAAGTCTGCTGCCATTTCATCCTATATATGATAACCAATTTTGGCCATTTAGTCGATGTACCCTCTTTTATAAGCACATGAGCACTAACAGGCAAGCCTTCTAACATTTTGTAGGAAATAAGTTACTTCACGGTATCGTAGCATTCTTGTTAGGCCTGTTTCTGAAACATGCCCTTAAGTTGACAAATCATGTCAAATGCATTCATGTGTAACACCCGGATATTTTAAAAAAATAAAGAAGAGAAAAAGAAAAAGAAAAGAAAAGTATAAAGAAAGAAAGGTGAAATAACCCAAGTTAAAGGGTTAAAGTTGTGTAAGAGGAAAACTTTAATATAATTATGTTTAAAAGGTGGGCATGGCCTCCCACTCTTCCTGCTCACCAACTGCTCGACCGCAGAAAAGAAGAAAAGCAGAGCTTCCATCGGTTTTAGAGAGAAGAAGAAGAAGAATTGGCTTGAAGATTAGTTTTTCGTGTGTTTTGTTCGGTTTCAGCTGAATGTTTTAGCTTGTGGACCGAGTCTTATGTGTTCCTCTGTGTTCGGTTGGGTGTTTTTGGTGTGTTTAGGTGTTTGAACTCTAAGTGCTCTTGAGTTTGGAGGAGTTTTACTTGAAGGCTGCTGTAGGTGAGTTCTAGATCCCCGGTTTTTCTATTTTAAACTTGTTTTGGGGCTGAAATGCATGTAAATTATTATTTTTGCAACTTCCAGTATGTTGAAACCGTATGTGCTCCTCTGTTTTTAGTGGGTGTGTGTATTTGTGAATGTTTGACTGAATATTGTGGTTGTATGCTTGTTCTAAGTGCTGAATAAGCTAGATTTGGGCTAGGAATATGTTAGGATGATGATCGGGAACTAAAATTAGCATAAGTTAGAACTGGCATAGTGCCCATAGGCCCAAATTGCCCATGTGCCTAAGTTTCCCATGCCCAAGTGCCCATGCGCCTACATAGTACTCGTGCACCTGCATAGTTCCCATACGCCTAAGTCTTTTTTGCCCATATGCCTGTGTTTGCCCATGCGCCTGCATAGTACTCGCGCCTACATAGTACCCATGCGCCTAAGTTTTATCCATGCGCGTAAGTTTTCCCCATGCGCCCAAGTGTTCCAATGCGTCCAACTGTCTGTGCGCCTACATAGTGCCCATACGCTTACATAGGGCTCATGCGCCTAAGTTGACATAGAATTTTTTTAAAATTTTGGGAAAAATAGAAATTAATGGTTAAGCTCTGAAATGTTTTGGTGGGTTATGTTTGTTCATGTTATGCATATTGTGGCCTGTTATTGATGTTCCTTATTACGTGACTTTACGTGGTGTGTTAATGCTCTATACGTAAAGTATTATCATAAAAGAAGCGAAAGATTGAAGATAATGCAAATGGAAACATAACGAATGAATGAATGAGTCTTGGAAGCAAAATTTAAAGAGGTTCACAACTCATTGAAGAGTTGTTAGCTCAAATGTGTGCGATGTAGCATGCGCTTGGCTAACCCAGAGGGTATACACACACGGGGGTCAGTCTTGTTGACTAATCCATACGTGCGAAACAGGATCTTGTCACTTAAACCCCAAGACTGATGTGGCTTTGTGCCTAATGATGGGGTATAGTTTATGACAGGATCTAGATAGAAGTAAAGATAATGAAAAAGTGCGAATGAACGATTATGAACATGATAGAAGATAATAATGATATTTACCAAAGATGTATTTATGTTGTGTGATCACGAACGAAAGTAAAGAAAGGTTTTACTAAAGGTAAAGTATTTTATTATTTAAAACTAGAACTCACTCAGCAACGCTGACTTTTTATGCATTTTCAGTTGCCAGGTAGTTTGTTGCTGGAGGATGGCACGAGGGTGAAGCTACTTGGCGGGCAAGACTGGCATCCATCTCATGCAATAATAATGTGATGTTGTTTTGTTAATACAACTAAGTGATATTTTGTATCTTGTAACAACGATGTATTACGTGGCAAATGTGTTTATTAAGCATGAAATGGTTTTGATGAATTATTCCGCTGCTGCAATGTTTTATTTTCCATAATAAATCTTACTATTTTTTGATATAAATAAGGTTGTGATTGCCAACTGTGGGCTTCCCGGAAACGGGGGCCTTACATCAAGTCACATGTTCTTCTGGAGATCGGGGGACATGGTGGCTAACATAAGACAGACCACCTTATCATCATCATCCATAATTTTTTCCCAAGTTCTACGTGTAGCGCTAAATTTTGAGAACTACACAGCTCTTGGGTATGAGGCTGCCATGACAATATTTGTCAATGCAATGATACGTTTAACCTCATCAATGCCACTTTTCTCTCTAGATAGTTATGAAACGTAACAATAGAGAAAAGTAATAGTCATCCTAAAATAGGTACAAGTGGAAGGATCGAATGTGTCAACGAAACCCTTCCACCTTGGAAGAATAAACTACACATCAAGTGCGGTGCTGTGGCTTCAAACATTGATTTTTCGTTTATTCTTCCAAGTATTCCTTATAATATTATGGCATAGACTATTGATTTTTATTTATTAATGGATTTAAATTTTAGTGTTTACGGAATATGGTTAAACACAATGAATGATTAAGTCATAAGTGTGTTGTAAAATCCAGTTTTACAATATTTAATTAGTGATAACAAGTGACGAACCCGTTCATCTCGTCAGGATATCAGATTTAATATGCTATTAAAACTAGATTTATCGCGAGATAGATAAACAATTTTAAGTTAATTATTTTAAATTATGAAGATTCAAGTTTTGAAATTTAAACTAATTTTAAATTTGAAAACTAATCTGGTTATCCTTTTAAAATAAATTGACAATTTTAAATTATCAAGTTTCAAGTTTTGAAATTTGAACTAATTTTAAATATAGAAACTTATCTAGTTATCCTTAAAAATAGATAACTAATTTTAATTTAAAATTATCATATTTCAACTTTAAAATTTAAACTAATTTTAAATTTGAAAATTATAAAGCCCGGAAAAAATTTCAGCAAAAGAAAAAGAAAGAAAGATGAAATGCTCCAAGTCAAGGGTTAAAGTTGTGCAAGTGACAAACTTGTCTATTATGGGTTCAAAAGCACGTATGGCCGCCCACACCCTCATTTCTCACACATGCTTTCGGCTGGAAACAGAGGAAGAAGCTTCAACCGGATTTTTTTTAGAGTGAGAAAGTTGTTATTCTTCGAGAAGGTGAGGTTTTCTTGTATTTCTGTTTGGTTTTCAGTTGTGTTCAAGCTGCTGGACCTATTTTTATGTGTTTCTTTATGTCTGGTTGCTTGTTCTTGCATATTTAGGTGCTAGAACTCTAGGCGCTCTCAGGTTTGGTGGAATTTTACTCGAAAAGTGTTAGAGGTGAGTTCTAGATCCCCGGTTTTACATGTTTTTAACTAGTTTGGGGCTGAAATGCTTATTATCTACTACTTTACAACCAAAAAAATAAACGAATCTACGTGCATTGCACTTGTTGTGCGTGTGAGTGTGTGTTTCGAATGCTTGATCGATTTATGTGGTTGTATGCTTGTTCTAAGAGTTTAGCATGCTAGATTGGTGCTGAGAATGTATAAGAATGGGGATGGGGAACTGAATATAGCGTAGGTTGCAATTGCAGGTTGGTTTAGTTCATCCGCATTTAGACTTGAATATTCGCATAAGTGTTTGTTCATGCGCGTTTGTTGTGTTCATCCGCATTTGCCTTTAGCACAGCCAAAGTGTTCATCCATATTTGTTTTGTCCATGCGCATTTGCTACAGTGTGCATGCATATTTGCTTTAGTCATCCGTATTCGGTTCATGCGCACTTCGTGACACTTAGAATATTTCCTAAGAATGTTCATCCGCATTTGTTCATCCACATTTGTCTAAGTTCATCCATATTTGTCTACTTCTTCCGCATTTGTCTAAGTTCATTAGCATTTCTTTTGAGACTTGGGATTTTTCTGAAATTTTGGGAATAGAATTTAAGTGTGGAGAACTTCTGTACAAGGGATGATTATGCTTGTTTAAGGATTTTAATGCTTGGTTCTTTCTTATGTGCTATTTTTACTATGTCAATTATATTTTCATGTTATGTGATTAAAGTAATAAGCATCTTAAAAAGTATTATCCTTAACAAGTGGACACAATGGATTAAAAGCAGAACAGTGAAACTTAATGGATGTTACCCTCGGCCCTTATGATGAATGAAAAGCCTTGCAAGCAAATGAATGGAGGTTCACGACCAAGAGGTTGTTTGCTCAACTGATGTATGGCTGTATCAGCCCATGAGGATGTACATCAGGGGTCTAATCCTGGGATTGACAATGAATGAATGGGATCCTAGTTCATGAGCAGGCTTCATGCCTAGCAGTGTGGATCAACTGTTGATGAATTAGCTACCATGATAAACGTTTGCTGACAGGGGTTCGGCATCTGTAGCCAACCAACAATGTAGGCTCTTGCTCTGTGCAATCCTAGTTAATGAAAGAAAAGTTATTGAAGAAAGAATGATAATGAATTTCCTAATGAATGATTATGTACTATGTTGAATGATCACCAAGTGAAGGTTACAAGAGTATATTTTCTATATTATTAAAGTAGTACTCACTCAGCAATGCTGACTTTTATATGCATTTTAGTTGGCAGGTAATGAAGTTGCTGGGGATGGAACGGGGTCGAACCTACTTGGCATTTCAAGACTGGCTTCCATATTTTGCTAAAATGATGTTTTTGTCTTGAAATACAACTGAACGTCCCTTTTTGTAACGTATAACGATGATGTATTTCTTGGCAAAAGTTATTATCAATGCATAAGAAAGTTCTTGTTTAATTATTCCGCTGCTTTCATTTCTTACTTTGAAGAAATTTAATGAATAAAGTGCTGTGAATGACCAACTGTGGGGCTTCCCAGGAATGGGGCCTTACAAGTTGGTATCAGAGCCAAAGTTTAAGAGAATTGGATAAATTATTTTTCAAAACTAAACTTAAACTAAAAATGGGACCAAATGGAGGGATACCAGTTGTGACATCCGGTAATTTTCCGTTACCAAACTTCGTTTGTTCCGTTAAGTCTTGCATACACGTGTCGTGCACACACACTAGTTGACATTGAACGTTGGTGACTTGACAATAATCAGTAATGTTAAATTGATGATAATTTAAGTTAATAATGATTATTAAGTTATGCTTATGTGATTTTAATGTTAACTGTAATTTTATCGCGTAACGTGAAAACGTGCATATTTATTTCGTGTGTTTTGTGAAAATGGGAATTATGCATGATGTTATTTGTGATTAATAATAATTGTGTTTTAGTAGTTAAAAACTATTTAAAAACTATTCAAAAAGCTTAATTTTTATAAAATACAAATTATGAGGGTTAAAAGGTATTATCATTAATAAAATTAAATCAAAAACAAAATCCCAAACCCTAACCTCCCCATAATCGGCCGCGACCTCCCTCTCCTCTCCCTTGCGATTTCGGCCAAGATAATCCAATTAAACATCGATTTGATTGAGTTCATTCAATTAAACAAGTTAGCAAGCATCACAAACAAACCATACACATACAGATTTAAAGGTTAGTTTTTGGTGTTCCTTTCATGTATTTGACTATGGCCGAATGGTAGGTTCGATTTTGGTGATTTGGAGGTCGATTACATGTTGTTTGTTGATGTTAATTGTTTTGTTAGATAGATTACATGTAAATTAACGTCAAGTATGCAAGAAAGTTTGGATTTTGTTGTTTGTTCATATGATCATCTTGGCCGTGAGTTTGAGGCGAGTTTGGATCAAATTGGTGTTGAATTCGTTGTTTGATGTTGTAATGATGTTAGTTGGATTGTATATATGCTAGTTAACGTCGATTATGCAAGAAAGCTACGATTTTGATACATTGTTCTAGGTTACTAATATAGTAACTTTATTTTGCATGAATTGATGATTGGATGATGTATGAATGTTATGGATGTGTTTGTGATGATGATTAGATGCTAGGTTGATGATATGAACAATTGAAATCAAGAAGATGTGTTATAGTTCATACATTGCTAAAAATATACTTTGGTGTTTGAATGTTGATGAATCATGATGATTAGGTTTGTTGATCATGTTTAGATGTTGTCATGGACTTGAATGGTATATTTGATGAATTCATGATTGTTGTTGTGAGTTTGATGAATTTGGGATGAACTTTCCCAAAAGGGAAACTTTAATTGTGCAAATCCTTGAATTGGATGATTTGAGCATGTTTGGGATATTAGGATCATGCTAGTGTGTTCATGGATGGTTTCTAAGGTGATTAAATGTGTTGTTTAGGTTATATGAATGGTGGTTTGGTTTTTACCTGTTTTGGCCTGTTGTGATTCGCATGACTTATGATAATTGGTTGTATATTATCTAGGTAGTACATGTGGTTAATGATGTGCTATATGTAATCAAGTTGTATGTTGATCATGTATGACATACTGTTGTGTTAGTATTAACGATTATCACCTATAATGTCACCAACGGTCAAACGGGTCAACTGGGTCAAATGTGTCTTGTCTTTCTAAAAACCTTGAGTTCCTTGGTTTGTAGAGCACTTAGGGTTTCATGTTGATTTTGTGTACACGTGCTTATGTACTCTTGTATTCTAGGTGACCTTTGAAGGTTGTCTTTCCCCTCTTTCTTTCAAGTTAAGCTCTAAGTAATTCTTGCGCGTATCAGGTGTTCCTTGGTTTGTAGAGCAATTAGGGTTTCAGTTGATTTTGGTACACGTGCTTATGTACTCTTGTATTCTAGGTGGACCTTTGAAGGTTGTCTTTCCTCTTTCTTTCAAGTTAAGCTCTAAGTTAATTCTTGCGCGTATCAGGTGAGTTTTACCCACTCATTTTACATAATCTCTTTTGGGGGGATAGCATATGTTGATCACAAAACGCTTTATATATGAGTGTTATAATATTGATATAGTGTGTTTACCATGGAAAAGTCCTCACACTTTCGGATTGTTAATATTGATAGCGGGGAAATTTTGGGTAGTACTACTGGGTCTGACGAGCCCCACCTGTGCGACTCGAGGTCAAACGGGTGCAATTTTGTCCTAACACATATTCGTCACGACCTGGTAAGTCGTGACGGGAGGCAACAAACGTAACACAGTCAGCTTCGATCGCGAAATCACTATGATTAATATTTTTATGTTAATAGACTAGCTATCTATTGCAATACACTACTTATGCTCTGGAAAACTGTTGATTGGTTTATATTTTAACGCAAACTCTTGAACTCACCAACCATGTGTTGACTTGTTTAGTATGCTATTCTCAGGTTAAGGTTGCCAGTTGCCTAGGAGCACGCACCAGCATCGTTGAGTTGTCTACATTTGTTTGTTTACAAATTTGGGATTATTTTCATATTAAACATTTGTGTTTGGGGCGCGTATGTTTGCGCATTCTCTTTACATACTACTTGTTTTGGGTTTTCTGTTTTAAAAACGCTTCCGCAGTATTTTAAACGTTAACTCTGGTTTTGTTTATTAATCATATAGAGTCGTTCTTGGTAACTAATGACTGAGATCCTGGTATGTCACGCGCCTCGCGGTAAAACCCGCTCGCGGATTTTGAGGGTGTGACAGATTGGTATCAGAGCCATTGGTTATAGGGAACTAGGTTGCATACACACACTAGACTATAACCGCAAGTTGTTAGTTACTCATCGTTTACTCTCCTTACTGTATACTCATTGGCATACGCAACACGTACTTCGCAGCATGGCATCGTCGTCCAGAAATTTAGGCAAGAGACCTGCACGATCTGAGTCACCTCCTACTTCTCCCGTACCGGATAGGGGATTTAACTGGCCTCGACATCCTTATCCTCCTAGCGAGATAGACTGGGATCAGCCTTTCATACCTCCTGAGCTCGATCCTCCGCGTAACTGGGATTTCTACCCCACTTACATAAACCGTATGGCTTATAGAGAACGCGTACCACCAGTAGCACCTACACGACCTAGGACTAGGTCATCAACCGCCTCTACTTTGCCTACACTTCCTACTTTGAGCATCCCTCTGGAGCAGGCATTTGCAGCCTAGTAGCCACACTGGACACAGAGCGACAGCGGATTAGAGGACTCACTGATGAGAACTCTGCATTACGATCTGAGATGCGTCAGCTGCGTTACCAGGTAGATACGCTTCAGGAGCGACTTTCGATGGCCATTGGTGGACATCATACGCTGGCAGGCAACGTGGTAGCACTTAGTGAGCGCATGGACGCACAAGATCACCATAACATAGTGATCGATGATAGGTTTGCTGATTTAGAGGCACAGCTAGCAGCACTTCAGATTGCTGAAGCCCCTGCACCTTTGGTGGACCCTGATGAGGAAGACCCAGAAGAAGAACCCGAGGAAGCCCCCGAAGAAGAACCAGTAGAGATGGATGAGGACAGTGATGGATCTGATGTACTGGACTGATCCACCTTTAAATGACTTAGACTATGTAGTGTTCTTTTCTTTGAAACCTATGTGGGAAGGGTTGTTTCCCACCCAACTGACAAACTTAAATTTTGACATTGATGGAATATTTTGTGACTCAATTGCAATTTATTTATCTTTGATTATTATTTCTGTTATAAATGTGTGGTTGTGGTGAATGCATTATTTCTTATTGTTTACTGTACCTTGATGAGATTAATGTGTTGGATGTTACTCATTATTGTAATTGTGAATTTTAAAGTGAAATATGGACGCACGTGGAAGAGGACGTGGGCGTGGTCGTGGACGTGGCGCCGGAGGCCGTGGAGCCGGAGCCATAAACATGACGCCTGCGGAATTGGCGGCATTAATTAACGAACATGTTCAGGCGGCAGTGGCTGCTGCCCAACCGGGACAACCAGCAGGTAAATGATAACAAGAGGTTAAACTGATTATCCTAGTTATTTGTCTAGGATATCTGACTAATGTTTGGGTTGTCAAAACAGGACCACCACCATGTACCTACAAGTCCTTCATGGACTGTAAACCTCATACCTACAGCGGGACGGAAGGAGCTGTAGGGCTTGTAAGGTGGTTGAGAAGACAGAGTCTGTCTTCGCGAAATGCAACTGCCCGCCTGCTGATCAGGTGAAGTATGCCACCGGGACATTGGAAGGCGCAGCACTTTCCTGGTGGAATGCCAGGTACAAATGCTGGGTCAAGCCATGGCCAATGAACTACCTTGGGATGAGTTTAAGGGAATCATGACTGAAGAATACTGCCCCCGAAATGAAGTGCAGAAACTGGAGATTGAGTTCTGGCAACTCAAAATGCAAGGCTCAGAAATTGAAGCCTACACGACTCGTACTCATGAGTTAGCCACTTTATGCCCAGGGATGGTGAATGAAATGCACAAGAGGGTGGAGCATTATATACGGGGATTGGTGCCCGAAATTCAAAGTATGGTAACTGCCTCTAACCCACTACCATACAACAAGCTATCCGAACAGCCCACAGGCTGACTGACCAGGCAGTTGAGCAAGGACGGTTACCCAAACGGGGTGCGGTGGCAAGCGTGCCCGACCAGAAACGCAAGTGGGATGGTTCAAGCAACAAGGGATCGTCATCCAGCAGCCAATCTCAACCTCAACAACAGCAGCAAAGTCAGCAACAGCAACGGAAGTTCGATAACAACCGAAGCTTCAACCAGGCGACTCACTCAAATCAAGGACCCGGTGGGTATGGTGGAAGACTGCCGAAGTGCAACCGGTGTAACTACCACCATGGGGCGGTGTGTGATAACTTCAAGTGTCAACGTTGTGGGAAGATTGGTCACAGCAGCCAAAGACTGTCGGGGTGAACTGATGAAGAAGCCTCAACAATCACAAGAAACTCCGAAAGGTTGTTTTGAGTGCGGAAAAGAAGGCCATTACAAACGCAACTGTCCCCAGCTTAAGAGGAATGGTAATGGTACAACAACAATGGGAACAACAGCAATAATAACAATGGCAACAACAATAACAACAACAATGGTAATGGCAACAACAATGGTGGAAACAACAATGGAGCCAAAGGAAGAGCCTTCGTCATTGGCTCAGGTGAGGCTCTAAACGACCCTACAACAGTAACTGGTAAATTTTCGGTTAATGGTTGTTTTGCTACGTATTATTCGATACCGGAGCCGATAGAAGTTTCGTGTCCACTAGGTTCTGTAGTCTTTTAAGTGATATGCCCTCAGCCTTAGAATCTAAATACACCGTGGAGTTAGCTACGGCACACAGATTCACGTAACGCATATTCTTAGAGACTGCAAGATAGAGCTTGCTGGTCATACATTCACCATAGATCTCATGCCTGTTACACTAGGAAGTTTTGATGTGTGTAGTAGGCATGGATTGGCTTTCCGATAAACAAGCAGAAGTCATATGCCACGAGAAGATCATACGGATTCCCATTGGTGAAGAAGTCCTTACGGTCAGAGGTGATAGGAGTGGTGCGGTGATAGGCATCATCTCGTTTATGAAAGCACAGAAGTTGTTACGAAAGGGTCGACTAGCCATATTGGCACTCGTCACAGATAAACAGACTGAGGAAAAGAAGATAGAGGATATCCCGTAGTTCGTGAGTTTCCTGAGGTGTTTCCGGAAGACCTTCCTGGATTACCGCCTCATCGTCAAGTTGAATTCCAGATTGAGTTGACTCCAGGAGCCGCTCCAATTGCGAGAGCACCGTACCGGTTAGCTCCGAACGAACTGCAGGAATTATCTGCCCAACTACAAGAGTTGTTGGATAAAGGGTTCATCCGACCGAGTTCGTCGCCCTGGGGAGCGCCAGTTCTATTTGTGAAGAAGAAGGATGGTACATTTCGAATGTGCATTGACTATAGGGAACTGAACAAGGTTACTATCAAGAATAGATATCCCTTACCTCGTATCGATGATTTGTTTGATCAACTGCAAGGATCAAGCTATTACTCTAAGATTGATCTGAGGTCTGGGTATCATCAGCTGAGAGTTCGAGAAGAGGACATCTCGAAGACTGCTTTCCGTACACGATATGGTCACTATGAATTTTTGGTCATGCCATTTGGGTTGACGAATGCACCAGCAGTATTCATGGACCTCATGAATCGCGTGTGCAAACCCTATCTTGATCAGTTTGTTATCGTCTTTATTGATGACATACTGATATACTCAAGGACCGAGGAAGAACATGAGAAGCACTTACGTTTAATCTTGGAATTACTTAGAAAGGAACAACTGTACGCAAAGTTTTCTAAGTGTGATTTCTGGATACGTGAGGTACAATTCTTGGGTCATATTGTCAACGAGAAGGGAATACATGTTGATCCTGCTAAGATTGAAGCGATAAAGAATTGGTCTGTTCCTAAGACACCAAGTGAGATACGACAATTCCTTGGATTAGCGGGATATTATCGACGATTCATTGAAGGATTCTCTAAGATTGCACAACCTCTCACAGCCTTGACTCACAAGGGAACGACGTACAAATGGGGTGAGAGTCAGGAATCTGCTTTTCAGTTGCTGAAACATAAATTGTGTAGCGCACCAATATTAGCGTTACCGGATGGTAGTGATGACTTCGTAGTCTACTGCGATGCGTCTATTCAAGGACTTGGATGCGTCTTGATGCAGCGGGATAAAGTGATAGCTTACGCCTCTAGACAATTGAAGATTCATGAGAAGAACTATACCACCCATGACTTGGAACTGGGTGCGGTAGTTTTGCCTTAAAGATCTGGAGACATTACTTGTACGGTACCAAATGCACCATCTACACCGATCACAAGAGTCTTCAGCACATCTTTGAGCAAAAGGAGTTGAACATGAGGCAAAGACGCTGGGTGGAATTGTTAAACGACTATGATTGTGCTATTAAGTACCACCGGGGAAAGCAAATGTAGTTGCTGATGCGTTGAGTAGAAAAGAGACTGCTAAACCTCGACGTGTGCGAGCTCTGCAACTAACGATTAGTACGCAATTACCTGAACAAATCCGAGAGGCTCAAAGAAGCTTTGAAAGCAGAAAACATTGGGTCTGAATCGTTAAGGGGTATGGAAAAACAATTGGAAGTAAAAGCGGATGGAATTCGTTACTTCATGGATAGACTATGGGTACCTCTACACGGATCTGAGAGACTTGGTGATGAGTGAGGCTCACAAGTCCAAGTATTCTATACATCCTGGATCTGACAAGATGTACCACGATTTGAAGGCGCACTATTGGTGGCCTAACATGAAAGCAGATGTAGCTACTTATGTGAGTAAGTGTCTGACCTGCTCGAAAGTTAAAGTGGAGTATCAGAAACCATCTGGTCTACTACAACAACCCGAGATCCCTATGTGGAAGTGGGATCAAATATCAATGGATTTTATTACTAAGTTACCTCGTACTTCTACGGGTTGTGATACAATATGGGTTATCGTGGATCGATTGACAAAATCTGCTCATTTCCTAGCGATAAAGGAAACAGATAAGATGGAGAAGTTAACCCGACTTTATTTGAAGGAGATCGTTTCGAGGCATGGAGTACCGATCTCAATCATTTCTGATCGCGATTCTCGTTTCACATCACACTTCTGGCAGTCGTTGCAGAAAGCTTTAGGTACGCGATTGGATATGAGTACTGCTTATCATCCACAGACTGATGGTCAAAGCGAGCGTACTATACAGACTTTGGAGGACATGTTACGTGCTTGTGTGATTGACTTCGGGAATAACTGGGAAGTTCACCTACCATTGGTGGAATTTTCTTACAACAACAGTTATCACACTAGCATAAAGGCAGCACCTTTTGAAGCTTTATATGGGAGAAAGTGTAGATCACCAGTTTGCTGGGCTGAAATTGGTGATAGTCAATTAACGGGTCCCGAGTTAGTACACGAGACAACTGAGAAGATTGTTCAGATAAGAAACCGCATGGCCGCAGCGCGAGACAGACAGAAAAGCTATGCTGACAAACGACGAAAACCTTTGGAATTTCAGACAGGTGACAAGGTTTTATTAAAAGTCTCACCGTGGAAAGGCGTAGTTCGGTTTGGTAAGCGAGGAAAGCTAAATCCGAGATACGTTGGACCATTTGAGATAGTGGAAAGAATTGGTCCAGTGGCTTATCGACTAGCCTTACCTGATTCATTGAGTGGAATCCATGATGTATTCCATGTTTCAAATCTAAAGAAATGTTTAACGGATGAAACGATGGTCGTACCACTGGAAGAAGTTCAAGTAGATGAACAATTACGTTTCATTGAGGAACCTGTCGAAGTGATGGATCGTGAGGTGAAACGCTTAAGCAAAGCAAGATACCCATCGTCAAAGTTCGTTGGAACTCGAGACGTGGACCAGAATTCACGTGGGAACGTGAAGACAAATGAAGCTTAAGTACCCTCAGCTATTCGAAAGGACGATGCCAGCCGGCGAAGGTACTGATTAAATTTCGGGACGAAATTTCTTTCAACATGGGGATGATGTGACAACTCATCCAAAACTCACACGATTTCGATTTCCTTGTGCCAATGCAGTAGACCAGTGATGGAACACTCACCATGTAACGCAATTTTCGGGACGAAAATTCTTTCAACATGGGGATAATGTGACATCCGGTAATTTTCCGTTACCAAACTCCGTTGTTCCGTTAAGTCTTGCATACACGTGTCGTGCACACACACTAGTTGTCGTTGAACGTTGGTGACTTAACAATAATCAGTAATGTTAAATTGATGATAATTAAGTTAACAATGTGATTATTAAGTTATGCTTATGTGATTTAAATGTTAACTGTAATTTTATCGCGTAACGTGAAAACGTGCATATTTATTTCGTGTGTTTTGTGATAATGGGAATTATGCATGATTGTTATTTGTGATTAATAATAATTGTGTTTAGTAGTTAAAAACTATTTAAAAACTATTCAAAAAGCTTAATTTTTATAAAATACAATTATGGGGTTAAAAGGGTAATTATCATTAATAAAATTAAACAAAAAACCAAACCCAAACCCTAATCCCATAATCGGCCGCGACCTCCCTCTCCCTCTCCCTTCGATTTCGGCCGAACAAGCAATTAAACCTCGATTTGATCGATTTCAAGCATACAACAAGTTAGAATCATCAATTGCAAGCCATTACACGATTAAAGGTTAGTTTTTGGTGTTTTTGATGTATTGATTATGGCCGAAGGTTAGTTCGATTTTGGTGATTGGAGGTCGATTCATGTGTTTGTGATGTTAATGTGTTGTTAGATAGATTACATGTTAATTAACGTCAAGTATGCAAGAAAGTTGGATTTTGGTGTTTGTTCATATGATCATCTTGGCCGAGAGTTTGAGGCGAATTTGGATCAAATGGATGTGAATGTTGGTTGTTTGATGTTGTAATTATGTTAGTTGGATTGTATATATGCTAGTTAACGTCGATTATGCAAGAAAGCTAGATTTTGATACATTGTTCATAGGTTACTAATAATAGTAACTTTATTTTGCATGAATTGATGATTGGATGATGTATGAATGTTATGGATGTGTTTGTGATGATGATTAGATGCTAGGTTGATGATATGAACAATTGAAAATCAAGAAGATGTGTTATAGTTCATACATTGCTAAAAATAGTAACTTTTGGTGTTGAATGTTGATGAATCATGATGATTAGGTGTTGTTGATCATGTTTAGATGTTGTCATGGACTTGAATTGGTATATAATTGATGAATTCATGAATGTTGTGTGAGTTTGATGAATTTGGGATGAACTTTCCCAAAAGGGAAACTTTAATTGTGCAAATCCTTGAATTGGATGATTTGAGCATGTTTGGGATATTAGGATCATGCTAGTGTGTTCATGGATGGTTTCTAAGGTGATAAATGTGTTGTTTAGGTTATATGAATGTTGTTTGTTTGTTACCTGTTTTGGCCTGTTGTGATTCGCATGACTTGTATGATAATGGTTGTATGATGATCTAGGTAGTACATGTGGTTAATGATGTGCTATATGTAATCAAGTTGTATGTTGATCATGTATGACATACTGTTGTGTTAGTATTAACGAATTATCACCTATAATGTCACCAACGGGTCAAACGGGTCAACTGGGTCAAATGTGTCTTGTCTTTCTAAAAACCTTGAGTTCCTTGGTTTGTAGAGCACTTAGGGTTTCATGTTGATTTTGTGTACACGTGCTTATGTACTCTTGTATTCTAGGTGACCTTTGAAGGTTGTCTTTCCCTCTTTCTTTCAAGTTAAGCTCTAAGTTAATTCTTGCGCGTATCAGGTGAGTTCTTACCCACTCATTTTACATAATCTTTTGGGGGAGATAGCATACTGTTGATCACAAACGCTTTTATATATGAGTGTGTATAATATTGATATAGTGCTGTTTACCATGGAAAGTCCTCACACTTTCGGATTGTTAATATTGAATAGCGGGGAAATTTTGGGTAGTACTACTGGGTCTGACGAGCCCCACCTGTGCGACTCGAGGTCAAACGGTGTGCAATTTTGTCCTAACACATATTCGTCACGACCTGGTAAGTCGTGACGGGAGGCAACAAACGTAACACAGTCAGCTTCGATCGCGAAATCACTATGATTAATATTTTTATGTTAATAGACTAGCTATCTATTGCAATACACTACTTATGCTCTGAAACTGTTGATTGGTTTATATTTTAAGCAAACTCTTGAACTCACCAACCATGTGTTGACTTGTTTAGTATGCTATTCTCAGGTTAAGGTTGCCAGTTGCCTAGGAGCACGCACACCAGCATCGTTGAGTTGTCTACATTTGTTTGTTTACAAATTTGGGATTATTTTCATATTAAACATTTGTGTGGGCGCGTATGTTTTGCGCATTCTCTTTACATACTACTTGTTTTGGGTTTTCTGTTTTAAAAACGCTTCCGCAGTATTTTAAACGTTAACTCTGGTTTTGTTTATTAATCATATAGAGTCGTTCTTGGTAACTAATGACTGAGATCCTGGTATGTCACGCGCCTCGCGGTAAAACCCCGCTCGCGGATTTTGAGGGTGTGACACCAGTCCAAGTAGCTACGTGCCATCATGTAATTTTTCATAAGTTAACCGGTATTATATGTGTGTGCTATTTGGTTTATGTTCTTAGTAGATTTGGATACTGATGTAGTCTGGATAGGGAATGCTTGGGGGATGAAGAGTAAAGTAAGTGGCTAATCGCTACTAGCCACTGTAATTAGGGACTTACTATACTTGACATAATCCGAGCTATTACCTTGAATGACCTTGTTAGTGTTTGAATCTTACAGGAGGTAGAAAATCTGGGAAGGCAACCAGAGGCGGTACTCGTGGCAGGCATACTACTGGGCCACGTGTCACCCGAAGCCAGGCTAAGGCTCCTGAGATGACTCATGAGGACACAGACCTCCATAGCCACCAAGAGGGTGCAGGATCAGCTACCCTCAAGTCTATAGTAAAGGAAGCTATTGCTGACGAGGTCTACAACGTCATGCAAAATGTGTTGCCCTCAGTAGTGACTGAAGTGCTAAGGGCTGTAAAGGAGGGTGAAAGAACTAATGATGCCGGGAAGAAGATGAAAACAGTAGAAGAGCCATCTAGCCTAAAGGTGGTAATTCATGATGATGATAGTGAGGAGGAGAAGGAGACCGCCAAAGGGTGTCCTATAGGGCATTTCAGAGGTGCAAGTCCCCGACCTTTGACGGTAACGGCAATGCTACTGTTGCTCATCGTTGGGTTGAAGAGATGGAGGCAGTCCTAGACATCAGTGAGTGTCGGGAGGATCAAAAGGTGAAGTTTACCTCCAATTCTTTCATTGACTCTGCGTTATGCTGGTGGGACAACATTGTCCAAGCCGAGGGGAAAAGGTCTTTTGCAAGGATGAGGTGGTCGGATTTGAAGGAACTGGTACTGGAGGAGTATTGTCCACATCTGGAGTTAGACAAAATTGAGAAGGAGTTCTTGCATTTAGAGGCTGGAAATATGACTCATCAGAAGTACACCTCCAAGTTCAATGAACTTGCAAGACTTGTGCCAGATCTAGTAACTTCAGAGTCCAAGAAGATTAAAAGGTACATGCAGGGTTTGCTCGTGGATATTAGAAGGAACATGATAACTGCTAGACTAAACACTTTTAGGTCTATGGTAGATTTGGCCAGAAGGTTGTATGATGAGAGAGACCTGGTGCCAATTCTGAGGAAGGTTGAGAAGAGTTGGAACAAGAACGGTAATGGCAAGAGATTCAGAGGTGACCACTATGGGATCGGGGAAAAGAAAATGAGAATTGACGATCGCCGCCCAAGATTGAGTAAGGGGAACAACAGGGGGGGAATGTAACAAGTGTGGGAAGGTTCACATGGATGAGTGTAGAGTGGGGAAAAATCGGTGTTTTAAGTATGGAGGCGAAGGCCACTATGCTAAAGAGTGCAGGGTACCGCGATGCTATCAGTGCGGGGAAGTAGGTCACTCGGGACGAGATTGCAAGAAGGGTGGTGCAGGGAGCTGGGGGACCCAGACTATGGGTGAGAAAGGGAGAAGTGAGAGCACCAAAGCCAAGGCAAGGGCATTCAACATGACCCGGGAAGAAGCCAGAGTGGACCCTGAAGTAGTTTCAGGTATGTTTCTGGTAAACCAAATGTATGCTTCTGTGCTCTTTGATTCGGGTGCTAGTAGGAGTTTTGTATCTGCCACCTTTTGTTATGTAGACATGCCCTTCCATGTGGAGACATCGATAGGAAAGTCTACCATGGTGACTCATGTGATAGACGATTGTCTCGTAGAATTGGATGGTCATAAGTTTCCCGTCGGATTGTATGTGATGGCCCTAGGAGGTTTTGACGTGGTGTTAGGAATGGATTGGTTGGTGACCTACGAAGTGAATATCATGTGCCGAAAGAAGATGATTCGTCTAATTGCCCCCGATGTCAGTTTGGTTACGGTTCATGGAGACAAGGAATGTACCACTCCGCGAATGATATCGATGATCACGGCAGAGAAGTTTATGAGGCGAGGGTGTGGTGCTTACCTGGCTTATGTGAAAATGTGGATGCTACCATGCCTCAACTGTCCGATGTGTCGGTAGTATGTGATTTCCCCGATGTGTTTCCCGAAGACCTACCAGGTGTCCCACCTGATAGAGAGATCGAGTTTCAGATTGACTTGATACCAGGAGCACAACCCGTAGCCAAGGCACCTTACCAGTTGGGTCCATCCGAACTCAAAGAGCTGGTGATGCAACTGCAAGATCTTCTGGATAAGGGCTTTATTCGGCCGAGTATATCTCCATGGGGTGCTCCAATTCTATTTGTGAAGAAGAAAGATGATAGTATGAGGATGTGCATCGACTACCATGAACTGAACAAGTTGACCATGAAGAACCGGCATCCGTTACCTAGGATTAATGACTTGTTTGATCAACTCCAGGGTGCAAATTGGTTCTCGAGGATCGATCTTCGGTCGGGTTACCACCAGCTAAAGTTTAAAAAACAAGATATCCCAAAGACTGCATTTCGGATGCGATATGGGCATTATGAATTTCTTGTGATGTCGTTTGGTCTAACCAATGCTCCTGCAGCATTCATGGACCTGATGAATAGGGTTTGCCGCCTGATGCTCGACAAATCAGTAATAGTGTTCATAGACGATATCTTGATCTATTCAAAGAATAAGGGAGACCACACCTGTCACCTCCGTGAGGTGCTGGAAACTCTAAGGAGGGAGAAGTTGTATGCGAAATTCTCTAAGTGTGCCTTTTAGTTGCGCAAGGTGTAGTTTCTGGGCCATGTGATTAACCCAGAAGGAATCATGGTTGATCCTGCCAAAGTGGAGGCGGTGATGAAGTGGAATTCGCCTAAAACGTCATCTGAAATCCGAAGCTTCCTCGGATTGGCGGGTTATTACAGAAGATTCATTCAGGATTTTTCCAAGATTGCCTCGCCGTTGACCAAGTTGACGAGGAAGGATGTGAAGTTTGAATGGGATGATCGCCAAGAAAATGCGTTCATGGAGTTAAAAAGAAGATTGACACAAGCTCCAGTGTTAACGCTACCAGAAGGGAATGAAGACTTGGTTGTCTATTCAGATGCCTCTTATCAAGGGTTAGGGTGCGTGCTAATGTAGCGAGGCAAAGTCATAGCATACGCATCTCGATAGTTAAAGATTCATGAAGTGAACTACCCTACTCATGATCTGAAGCTGGCTGTTGTGGTATTCGCGTTAAAAATATGGAGACACTACTTATACGATGCCAAATGTATGATTTTTACGTACCACAAAAGCTTAAAGTATTTCTTCGATCAGAAGGATCTTAATATGAGATAGCGACGATGGTTAGAACTCATAAAAGACTATGACTGTGAGATTCATTATCACCCGGGTAAAGCTAACGTGGTAGTTGAAGCTCTAAGCCGGAAAGAAAACCGGGAACTGGTTCGGGTGAGATCTTACCAGTTGATCGTGACTCCTGATGTGATAAAGCAAGTGGGTGAAGCTCAGGAAGAGGCTCTAAAGCCCAAGCACGCTAATGAAGAAAGGATGAAAAGGCAAATCGTGAGCCTGGAAGAAAACGCCAATGGTATCAAAACGAGGTTTGGGCGCATGTGGATTCCTAAACGTGGAGGTCTACGAGAGAAAGTGTTGGATGAAGCTCAAAAGACTCGCTACTCCATTCCCCCGGGAACCAACAAGATGTACCAGGACCTAAAGAAGAATTATTGGTGGCCAGGAATGAAAGCCGACGTAGCGAGGTATGTAGAAAGATGCTTGACCTGTCTCCAGGTTAAGGCCTAGCATCAGAAGCCATACGGGAAAATCCAACCCTTGGAAATTACCGAATGGAAGTGGGAGCATATTACTATGGATTTCATAACGAAGCTACCTCGTACGGCTAAAGGTTATGATGCCATATGGGTCATAGTAGATAGACTAGCGAAGAGTGCTCACTTTATACCCATCCGAGAAACGTATAACTCAGAATGGCTAGCCAAAATGTTCATCAATGAGATAGTTACCCGTCATGGTGTGCCGGTGTCGATTGTCTCGGACAGAGATACGCGGTTTTCATCCAAATTTTGGAAGAAGTTCAATGATGCGATGGGAACCAAACTGCACATCAGTACAACATACCACCCACAAACGGACGGCCAATCCGAAAGAACTATCCAGACCTTAGAGGACATGCTCGGGCATGTATCATAGCCTTTGGTGGAAGCTGGGATAGTCACCTACCGTTGGCGGAGTTCTCATACAATAACAGCTACCATGCCAGTATTGGTATGCCTCTGTATGAGATGCACTATGGCCGGAAATGTAGAACCCCTATTTGATCGGGGGAAATCAGACAAAAGGGTTGGGGAGTATCAAGGTTATTGAAACGACCAACGAGAAGTTAGGCAGAATTAAAGCTTATATGAAAGCCGCCAAAGATAGGAAGAAATCCTATGCCGACAAACGTCGAAGACCAATCGAGTTTAACGTCGGTGATAGAGTGATGTTGAAGGTGTCCCCTTGGAAAGGGATAATTCAATTCAGAAAGAGAGGAAAGTTAAGCCCTCGATTTATTGGGCCTTTCAAGATAATAGCCCGTGTGGGAGAGGTGGCCTATATGTTAGAGCTATCTGATGAGTTAAGTGGAATTCATCCAACATTCCATGTATCTCACCAAAGAAAGTGCTTAACCGATGAAGATATGATAGTGCCACTGGAGGACATTGAGGTGGATGAACGACTCATTTATGTGGAGCAGCCAGTGGCCATCATCGACAAAAAAGAGAAGAGATTACGGAATAAGGTGGTTCCACTAGTACGAGTACAGTGGAGGCACAGGAAGGGATCCGAGTCTACGTGGAAGACTAAGGAAGATATGAGACAACATTACCCGTATCTGTTCGAGGAGTGACAGGTTTTGGGGACGAAACCCATTTAAGGGGGGTGGACTTGTAACGCCCAGAAAAAATTTCAGCAAAAGAAAAAGAAAGAAAGGTGAAATGCTCCAAGTCAAGGGGTTAAAGTTGTGCAAGTGGTAAACTTGTCTATTAAGGGTTCAAAAGCGCGTATGGCCGCCCACACTCTCATTTCTCACACCTGCTTTCGGCTGGAAACAGAGGAAGAAGCTTCAACCGGATTTTTTTTAGAGTGAAAAAGTTGTTATTCTTCGAGAAGGTGAGGTTTTCTTGTATTTCTGTTCGGTTTTCAGTTGTGTTCAAGCTGCTGGACCGATTTTTATGTGTTTCTTTGAGTCTGGTTGCTTGTTCTTGCGTGTTTAGGTGCTAGAACTCTAGGCGCTCTCTGGTTTAGTGGAATTTTATTCAAAAACTGTTAGAGGTGAGTTCTAGATCCCCGTTTTACTTGTTTTTAACTAGTTTAGGGCTGAAATGCATATTACCTACTACTTTACAACCGAAAATATAAGCGAATCTGTGTGCTTTGCACTTGTTGTGCGTATGAGTGTGTGTTTCGAATGCTTGATCGATTTATGTGGTTGTATGCTTGTTCTAAGAGTTTAGCATTCTAGATCGGTGCTGAGAATGTATAAGAATGAGGATTGGGAACTAAATATAGCATAGGTTGCAATTGCAGGTTGGTTTAGTTCATTTGCATTTAGACTTGAATATTCGCATAAGTGTTTGTTCATGCGCATTTGTTATGTTCATCCGCATTTGCCTTTAGCACAGCCAAAGTGTTCATATGCATTTGTTTTGTCCATGCACATTTACTACAGTGTCCATACGTATTTGCTTTAGTCATCCGCATTCGGTTCATGCACACTTCCTGACACTTAGAATATTTCCTGAGAATGTTCATCCGCATTTGTTCTTCCGCATTTGTCTAAGTTCATCCGCATTTTTCTAGTTCTTCCGTATTTGTCTAAGTTCATCCGTATTTGTCTAGTTCTTCTGCATTTGTCTAAGTTTATCTGCATTTCTTTTGAGACTTGGGATTTTTCTGAAATTTTGTGAATAGAATTTAAGTATGGAGAACTTCTGTATAAGGGATGATTATGATTGTTTAAGGAAATGCTTGGTTTTTTCTTATGTGCTGTTTTTACTATGTCAATTATATTTTCATGTTATGTGATTAAAGTAATGAGCATCTTAAAAAGTATTATCCATAACAAGCGGACATATTGGATTAAAAGCAGAACAGTGAAACTTAATGAATGTTACCCTGGGCCCTTATGATGAATGAAAAGCCTTGCAAGCAAATGAATGGAGGTTCACGACCAGAAGGTCGTTTGCTCAACTGATGTATGGCTGTATCAGCCCATGAGGATGTACATCAGGGGTCTAATCCTGGGGATTGACCAATTAATGAATAAGATCCTAGTTCATGAGCAGGCTTTGTGCCTAGCAGTGTGGACCAACTGTCGATAGGTTAGCTACCATGATAAACGTTTGCCGACAGGGATTCGGCATCTGTTGCCAACCAACAATGTAGGCTCTTGCTCTGTGTAATCCTAGTTAATGAAAAAAAGGTAATGAAGAAAGAATGATAATGAATTTTCTAATGAATGATTATGTACTATGTTGAATGATCACCAAGTGAAGTTTACTCATATATTTTCTATATTATTAAACTAGTACTCACTCAGCAACGCTGACTTTTATATGCATTTCAGTTGGCAGGTAATGAAGTTGCTGGGGATGGCACGGGGTCGAAGCTACTTAGCATTTCAGGACTGGCTACCATATTTTGCTAAAATGATGTTTTTGTGTCTTGAAATACAACTGAACGTCCCTTTTTGTAACCTATAACGATTATGTATTTCTTGACAAAATTTATTATCAATGCATGAGAAAGTTCTTGTTTAATTATTCCTCTGCTATCATTTCTTACTTTAAAGAAAGTTAATGAATAAAGTGTTGTGAATGACCAACTATAGGAATTCCCAGGAATGGGGCCTTACAAAAATTTAACTGATTATCTCTTTTTAAAACAAATTATTTGTTTTAATATTTCACGAAGTTATAAAAATAAGTTTAGAACTTGTATTCATTTGATTGTAAACATATATTTTTAATTACTTTGGTATTATATTGACATGTTATAACAATTATAAGATAAAACCAACTACAATACCAAAGTAAATATGTAAATCTATTGACTATGATTATTTGATCTTGTTAGAGCCAAGTAACAAAATTAAACAAGGTCATTGGTCACAACAAAAAATAACCACAAGGATAAACCTAAGTGCATCTAGATGTCTTGATCGACTCTCATTGACTCCCTAATTCGTCTTGTTTCTAGTTTTAGCTTCGGGTCTTCAAATATTACATTATTTATAAAAAAAATAAAATATATAATAAAAGAAAACCATAATCTATTACAACTTTAAGCCATCAAATGGGCCAAAACCATAAAACAAAACAAATCATACATAACCAATCAATCAGAGGGTCTAACCAGATTTTCATATTAAAACACAACCAAAATTAATTAGACTATCTTTTGGTTATAAATATTTGACTAAAATAAATAAGTTTCCCTAAATAATATAAATTAAAAACTTTAAACAATTTTAAAATTTGTGATTAGTAGTCGGTTAAAAGATCGGATATGATTTGCATGTTGTAAGTCTGACTCTGATACCACTATTGGGTTTAGTGGTATCTTGGTTAGGTTTATTTTATCAAAATAATTTTGATAATTATTAATCAGATTAACAACAGTTAATGCAGCGGAGTAATAATATATTTCTAGAGTGAACCCGACAGGATGGGATATAATATTCATTGTGTTAACAATAAACAGTTTGAGACATCGACGGTTCAACGAATTAAATGCTAGAAACGAACGGACTCGAGTCGAGACGCAAGAGCCGCAACTAGATAGCGCAGATGGTGGGTCGCCATCGGAGTGTCGGGTGAGCGCACGATGCTGGCCTTAAATGGGCAGTAATAACCCGAAACATTAACGTTTAATAATTAAACATTTATTAATAATTAATAATAATTAGAATTAATTATTAAATACCGATATGGTTCGTAAATACCAGTTAATCAAATTAAGTGGATTTTAATGTTTGTTGCCCAAGGTTTATGGGCCATAACTTGGTTGTTAACGTCACGTAATCGAGCCTATACATAATACAACACTTACAACTTTAGTGTTTAGTTTAATCTTCAATAGTAATCACCCAAGGCACATAATTCATTATGACAAAGTTTTAGATGTACGAGTCTTCAAATGGACACCGATGCAATCAATATAAAAGCCACAAATTCCGTACAACCGAATAAATTCACCATAGTCACATTCAACTGCAAAAGGCGTCCCTCTATTTTTACCAAAAGGCCCATGGCATCTTTTGTTGGTCACAAACGATATTGAAGTTAATACTGTAATTTGATCTTCGTTTTGAACTTTCACAGATAATCCATATGTTCCATATATGCCACGAATTTCCTCGTCCCACTCAAATTTATCCTGACCAACCCAAAAATATATATAAACCAAAAAAAGTTAAGAAAATGGTGGTTTATGATTAATAAAATTGGATTTAGTGGTGAAAAGTATGAAAATGTTAAGAAAAGACAGAAAAAAGAAAACTTGGTACTCACCCACCATGTGCCATTCACTATAGAATGAGGTTATATATACCTAAAATAACTATAACAGAATACTCTTGGTCCTATATATTCTAGCTACACCTCTTTCTCATCAAAACGATGCCACTTTATATTTTTGATGTTGCTAATAATAATGAGTGTAAAAGTTATTTACCTCCTCATCAGTTCCTCCTCCATTCCAGCCACCAAAATATCCAGGCGAGTCTAAATTTCGTCCTTGTTTTGTAGTGAACTTGAGAGCATATATCTGATCCCCACGGCGTACGGTTATCCTATACAAACTTTGATTTCTCTCAAGAGGAAGATACCAGTTTCTTGGGTTACGATTTTCAACTCCCTTCCCTCCCCATGGTCCAATATTCATGATTTCCTCACCGGGTTTCACATAAACACCGATGCCACGAATATAAGAGTCAGCAAACCCATAAAACCCATTGAAACACCCATTTTCCAATGGTATACAAAATTTGGATCCTGATTCTCCACCATAAGTTTCTGAGGTCCTCTTATTTGTAACAAAAGATAGCGAAGAAATTACTTTCGGATCAAAAAGAGTGACAACGGTCCCCTTAAGGCAAATTAATATCTCATCGCTTTCAAATGAGACCTGAATATGTTTGAAACATAAAAATTTTATATACACATTACATTACCTTTTTATAACCAATACTATGTCAAGAACCACATAAGTCGTGTATGAACTAATGCAATTATCGTGATTAAACTTAGAAAAACAATGCATGGTTTATTAGTCTCTTTTCAAACTTTCTTTGATTTTGTATTCTCTTTTCTAATTTCATAAAAAATATATAAAAGTATGCATATATATATATATATATATAGTATGTGTGTATATGCATTTGGGAAAATACTATAAATATCATACTTTTTCAAACTAAATCATAAATAAATCAAAATCTACATGCGTCCTAGTCAATTTATATAATAAAAAAGTAAACAAGTCAAAATGATCCTCTTAGTTTTCAACGTAGTATTGGTGTGTGTATATATATATATATATATATATATATATATATATAAATAAAAGTAGGTTCATATGCAAACTCTTGTTTGTCTAAAAATCATGAGAACCAATAATATTTTTGTCACTTGGATTAAGTAATAATTAGACAATAAAGACCTTATTGTCACACTTATTAATTCTCGTGTTAACTATCTCCCTTTAAAGCAAGATCCATCATATATATATATATATATATATATATATATATATATATATATATATATATATATATATATATATATATATATATATATATATATATATATATATATATGAGTAGGTTCATATATAAACACTTGTTTGACTAAAAATCATGAGAACCAATAATATTTTTGCCACTTGGATTAAGTAATAATTAGACAATAAGGGCTTTATTGTCACACTTATTAATTCTTGTGTTAACTATCTCCCTTTAAAGCTAGTTCCATCATTTTTTATAAACTAATATATATATATATATATATATATATATATATATATATATATATATATATATGAGTAGGTTCATATAAAAACTCTTGTTTGCCTAAAATCATGAGAACCAATAATATTGTTGCCACTTGGATTAAGTAATAATTAGACAATAAGAGCCTTATTGTCACACTTATTAATTCTTGTGTTAACTATCTCCATTTAAAGCTAGCTCCATCATTTTTTATAAACTAATAATTTTCATATACCTTATTAATTTTCTTAATAAAAGTATGCCATAATATGAAAAATATTTTTGTCTTTAATATGTGTATAAAATTACTATAACTTTTTACAAAAATGAAATAAAAAACCATTTATCATAATGTGTGATATAGTGATATATTGTGCTACTATAGAACTTACACTATGTTATTATTAAATTTTATTAAACTGATTGTGCTATTATACAAACTATAGTATGATATTATCGTGTTTTACTGAAGATCACAACATAATTGTATAATTAACACTGTGTTGTTATCATAGCATAACGTAAATTACATAAAGTAAACTTGTGAGTTATATATGGGATATTAGATTTTAATAATCTTAACTTTTATTTAATGGCTGGAATTAATTTCAACTCAGAAAAAGTTTACAAACACTCCTAATTTTGAGTTTATTTTCCTTCAAAGATCTGTTACTAACCAAACGTTGACCCCCGGCCAGTTAGTTTTTTTGATAAAATGTAAACTCCTTTAAACTTATCTTCAAATCCCTAGCCATCCGGCCTTAATCAGGTTCGTTTTTTTGTGTCTAGCCTTCACCGTCACCTAAATTCTACCTCCAACGAGTTAAGTGGTTTGGATCAAGAAGTGGAGATTGATGGTTTCAGGGTGCAAGAGTTTTAGATTGACGAATATGATGGTAGATTTCAAATTTCGGCTTAGTGTTTTCGACACATAAGTAGTCTACTCATCAAAAAAATCGACAGAGTTTACTTTCAGTTAGTAAGAGATTATTGAAGAAAATAAGCTAAAAGTTGAGAGCCTTAACAGACATTTTCTAAGTTGGAATTAATCCGGGTCAATAAATGAAAGTTATGATTATTATGATCCAATAACCCATTATATAATAGCATAATTACTTTCACAATGCATGATAATAGTACCATATAAATTGTATAATAGCAAAATTATATCATACATTATTAAAGGTAACTTAAAAAATAAAGCAGTAATATACACATATTAATTAAAAAATATTGTTTAATTTTATGATATATATTTTCCTAAAAAATTATAATGTATATAAAAGATATTTTGGCTTTAATAAATATTTGGAAGTTTTATTTAGTGACAAAAGTCAACAAATGTAACTTCTTTTCGTTAATTATGAATGTTTTTAATTCAAATAGCACAAATGACAAAAAAACCCTAAATCAAATTAGTTAGGACACTAATTGTTAGTTGATGAGGTATCATCAATCTAAATGGATCTAATTAGTTAATAATTAGGATCGGTTCTCATAGTTTTTATTCTAACAAGGGTTTGTATCGGATCTATCTCCCCATATATATACATTATACGGTAGACTTAAGATAAGATCATTCACCTCTTTTGGGTGACCACCCAAACCGCCAACCTTTTTAGGGTTGCTCGGAACACCAGCGGATTCTGAGGTGAACATGAGAGAGTTTACAGCATTATCATCATGATAGATGATTATTTTCGTTAAAAGATGATTTTCTTTAAGTTTGTATGACCAAAAATCTCCATGATTTCCCTCCTTTTGTTTTCCACAAGTTCCAATAAGAATAGATCTGTCTACTCCGTTTTCCTTGTAACAATAAAATTATAAGACGTATTAATTATTATGATTATTATATCAAAAAATAGATAGAGTTATGCAAAAGATGAACTTACTTGAAGTTCCAACGCCTTCTCAAGATGTTCTAGAATCCAACTCATGTCTGGGCGTTTAGATCTGTCATCGTTCAAGCATCTATATGCAACCTTCGAGAATATTTTAACCGATTCAATATCTTTTTGATCATTTCGGAGACTTGGATGGATGATCTCATCTAATCTTCTTTCTTCATAACACTTTTTGGCCAAAGAACAAAGAATCAAACCCTCATTTTCATCTTTAAGATATGCTTTCTTACCACATAAGATCTCGAATAACACCACACCAAACGAATACACATCAGATTCCTTTGTTAGAATGCCATGCTTTTCATACTGCGGATCAACATAGCCTAAGGTGCCGCAAGGATTAGTGATAACAATAGGGTCACTCATTATTTTGGACAATCCAAAATCAGATACTTTCACCTCCCAGTTCTCATTCAAAAGAAGGTTGGAGCTCTTTATATCACGATGAAGGACCGACATCGGGTGTTTATGAATGTAACAGAAACAACGAGCTGCACCTATGCTAATTTTGAGACGTTGACTCCATGAAAGTTCATTGTTACTTAGATATTTGTCTAGCCCTCTATATTCTGCAAGCTCATATACAAGTATGCATTCCTCATTCTCGTTACAAAACCCAACAAGAGTTATCATGTTTTCATGTTTAATGCTTGAAAGTATATGAATCTCCATCCCAAATTCATTTTCCCCTTGTTTGAATCTACGATCTAACCGCTTTATTGCAAATTTCTTCTCCTTTCTAGGAAGTATGCCTTCGTACACGTTGCCAAATCCACCACGGCCGATTAAATTTTCAGCGCTAAGTTATTGGTCGCCAACCTTATATCTTCTAGAGGAATTTGCAAGTCTTGTGATATTTCCATGAATGAAAATTATGTCTATAAATGAAAATATGAATTTTAGAAAGAGCAAAGTCTTATGACCCTGTTGTTAGTGAATTACCAAGGCATATGAAAGACATATATGATGGAAACAAAGGTAAAGTAAAGTAGACTTGATGCGGACACAAGTGTTGAAGACCGGGCCATAATGTTTTTGGAGGCTCAAGACCGCGCTGCACGAAAATGGGCATAACCTGGGCTACGAGCCTCCATTTCTGACCTGCTACCAGTCAAAACGAATGTGGAAACGAGGGCTACGTCAGGGTAACCCGCCATAGGCGGGTTATCCCGTTATTTTTCCAAAATAAGGCCTCTTATGTTTTGGGCTTTTGTTTGGCCCATGGTTGCTTGTTTTAGGCCCGTTCAAATTTTGGCTTATTATTTAAGTTGCCTTGATGTAATTTGGATGGTCACTTGATCATTTCTGCAATAAAAAGTTTGTCTTTTCAAATTCGTGACTTTTGGGGTCAAATTTGGGGTTTGGGTGAAAATCATCACGGGTATTCGCAGAATCAACGGGTTTGAGCTTCGATTTCATTCCGTGCGCTACATCAAGACTGTGTCTAAATTTTCTAATAGACCGACTTCACATTAACAAACTAACCCCTATTAATGACTTTGGATAATTAACTTAATTAACTACCCACCTGACTACCATGTTAATATGTGTTTCTTACTATTTTAGCATTCCCCCACAAGCAAAAAAATGAAATTTTTACGCGAAGCTGGATCATACTATCATAGATAGACAAACTAATTAAGTAGAAGCCAAACCGTTTGTTAGAATATTTGCAAGATCGTTATTGGTTGAAACATAGCAGACTTTGGAAATGAGCCGATACCATATCTTGCATAAAGTGTAGCCCATCTCAAGTTGTTTACGTTGATAAAATACTGGAGTAACAGTTAATTAAGCTAGTATTTTTTTTAACATTGTAACACCATGAGGAGTGTAACTCGAATTCAGTATTAAATGTAACCACATTGTATTAATGTTTTAGAGCTCCAACTAATGAGATTGTATGCAAGAAAAATATAAACATACCCAATCAACATCATAGTAGACATGCAAAGAAAAGTAGATGAATTACAAATAGTTAAATCATGAGAGGTAATGCCCTTAAGGTACCCAAAAATACGTTTGCCTACTAGCAGTGACAGTGAGAGAGTTTTTGAAAAAATTAAGAAACTTTGTTTGAAGCGTTAGCAACCTCTAGACAAGTCAAAACCAAATGCTATAGAGAAGCAACGTTACTACGATAAAGTTATCATCCTAACGTCAGTAGTGTAGATAATGGTTTGTATAGACTTAGGTCGATCCATTGCAATAACTATATGCTCTACTATGACAAGTTCAAACTATAATGAGTAAGAATAGCCTGGATCCAAAGTAATTAGATTAATTCACATGAAGAATTAAGCAAACGAAGCATAGTATACACAAAGCGGTATCAAATACGTATTGAGCAGATCCAAGAATTATAGGAGTACTGGAAAAGAACTTTGAAAGCTAAGATTGTAAAGCTTGTTTAAGACCATATAATGTCTTCGTATGTATAAACGCACGGTGTGCATGGTGAGGGCGAGTAGAATCAATGGGCAGGGTGATGTAAACTATTTTCATCAAATATCCACATAGGAGTAAATCATTATCATCAACCCAATGAATATCCTAAACATGAGTAAAAGCAACCAATAAAACCAAAAGAATAGTCATTGGTTTGAAAATAAGGCTACAGGTTATATATAGTGTAATCTGTACCTCTATTTGATAAAGACCTTTGACAACAAGTAAGGCTTTATAATGACTAAAAAATAGTGATTTCGTAGACCCACTTAGAATCAATATTATCAGCCAAAGGAGTGTGTGTGGGTTTATAAATAACTATATTTGATGGCTAGGAGCATATCTTAAAAATAGGCAAGGAATGCATTTGAGAGATAGTTATCAACATCCCCAAGGAAAAGATTTGAAAGGTACTCAAAAGTATGAGATAAAGAAATTGTTGTAGTAGTAATGGTTTTAATTGATAATCATAAAACCTTAATATTGATAAAGTTAAAAATAAGTAACATGTAAAATGAATTTATTAAAAGAAGATAATTATCTGTCACATACAACATTATGTTACTTACAAGATATGCCATATACACTTAAGTAAACTAGTATATTTAGTTATTCAAGATTCAAGATTAACTCACTAAGTATCCGCATACTACAAGATTATGTAGTCAAGAAATCAAGTTCTGTTTAGGAATTTAATGGGAAATATACGTACCATAATTATCAATAAAATATCAAGATACGGTTTTATCAAGGTGTAACTTGGGATCAATACAAAACTGATATGTGCTACCGTTTGTAGTCGGTTGTGTGACTTAGTTTTTTTTTTGTTGCCTACCATTTGTGCTCAGTTGTGTAACTTTTCCCTGTCAGTTTTAGGGGTGTGGCAAAGCTGATCTATAAAAACTTATCTTTGTAGCATACATTCTTATGCAAGTGAATGAAAATAGCTTGGAGAAAAAAAGGTATTACCGGTTAATTATATTATTACATTTCAAACCAAACCCAACTGAAGGGTACTAATACTTACACAACATACAAGTCAATTAGACGTTACAACAAAACATCAACTTATTTTGAATAAGGAGGTGTTTGAGATTACGTTACATTCAAACACTTACCAGGTTTCCAGATGCTATAAGTAACTCGTACGCAATAAGTCGTCCTATGCAAAATCTGTCGCAGAGGACGAAACCATATATCTGCCGCTATCTGTGGTTTGAAGGAAACTGCCCTCTCTCCGTTTCTATATATACATCATTTGTTGGCAAAAGTGACGCATGCATGTGTATATTATATATGTAATCTTGCTACGTTTATCATGAGCACGATTATTTTAATTATTATTATTATTATTATCATATTTGGATTTGACAGCCTATGAGATCCTAGTTTACAACCAAAAATTGATTAGTAAATTCTCAAAAATGCTTATGATCATATGGACATTCATATTTGGATATGACAACCTAACCAATTTCACATGTATGGCTTCCACGATGTTCTTTTAACAGCGAACACATTCCTGTTCAGTATCCCTAATACATTTTCTTTGTGGGGTTAAAATATGCGATAATTTGATGTGGATAAACATCTCGCGCCACTAGGTATGCATCCACAGTTGTTAGTAACAGCCATACAAATTTCATGCACCCGGCTCGTTGCTAGTGATCGCACGTCTTTGATGTCTTTGGTTGGTTGGTTCTTAATTTGTCCGCACACATCATGGAGAGCTATGAGTGAAGTGTGTAGGCCACGAATTTAACAAGATCGTTAAATTTTATCTCATTTATATATAAAGATAACGTAAATCTTGGAAACCAATTAAAAAGTATGTGAATAATTGTGAAAATATTAATATTAAAACCTGACGAACAAGTTTTGATTGATATAAGTTTCTCTATGCATGAGATGCGTGCAAATATTTTATCAATTTGAATGCACTTAATCGTGCAGGGTTAACACATTATTCCCGGAGATTTGTAACAACCAATAAAAGTCAACTTGTAATATTTTGTTATTTATTTATACACAAGATATTAATTTATATTGAATTTTTCAAATTTTAATAAAATAGTAATTAAACAGAACACATATCAATATCACATTTCTTCTTATAAAAAAATTTCTGTTTATCTCTACTATTAAATAATTACCCTAATTACCACTAATATTATTTAATTCTTGAAATTAGTTTTTCTTTGAACTAAAAAAAGTATCTTTCCATTAATGTTATTTCTGAAGAAATTAATTTTTATGAAATGATCTTTTTTCCGAAACATTAAACGTTTTTAAAAATACAAAGTATTTTAAAAATTGGTGTTTTAAAAATAAATTTTTTAAAACTAAATAATTAATATTAAGAGTTATAATAAGGAAGTTTTTAAAAAGGACATTTTTTAATACGATTTAATTTGAAACGAAATGGTTATTTTTTTGAAAAAAAACAAAAACAGTTTAAAAGTCTGATATAATTATTTTTTTACTTATAGTATTTACTTATACATATTTATAATCATATCTTATCTTCTATAATTAACAAATTTGTGTCATATTTTAAATTTTATTTATTCAGCACGTGTAATTCATAAGTTTACTAAAACTAGTAATCAAATAAACAACTTTTAATATTGCTTCACGTATATCATGAGAACTTAATTGCATTAATCGCACGTCATCGTTGTCATTGTTTGGTTGTGGGTTCTAGTCCTATCATGAACAAGTGGTGTTGATTTGGAGCAAGTTTAGAGTTTGAATAAGTTCGTCGATAGAAAACTTAAAACACTACCTATTGTAACACCCCAAAATTTTTAAATAAAGTCACGTCACTTCACTTATCTAAAGAGTAACGAGGAAAACGGTAAATAAAGGAAGTTACAAGGGACAAGAGTGTCATGTTCATTCTTTCTTGCCATAAAAGTTTTCTTAAAATTAAGGCAGGCTAGAAATAGAAAGAACCCTTGGTTAGTGTCACAACATGAATCAAATATAGATGAATGTACAAATCTTAACTACAACAAACGAATAAGGAATACGAACAATATAAACACCAAAATTAATCACACAACGACCCAAAAGTATCAATATGATAACCCGTTACACTCTCAAACATACAAAACCTGATGAATCAGTACAATAACTCAGAACCATAACTTCAAGGAAAATAACAATGACAACAATAGAAAATAACGAGAGGAACGTGTGGTAATGAAGCGTGAACTAAACACAAGCACACACGGAACATATAAAAACCTAAGCACCACCCGAACACAGCATTACAACAACAAGCCCAAACAGCTACTTAGGGGCTGTTTGGCAACTTCTGAATGGATAAGTGCCTAACCAATAAGAGGTCTGAACTAATAAGTGCTGAACTAGTTAAGTCTGTTTGGTTGGATATCTGGTTGAATATATGTGAACCAGTTAAGCCTTTGCTAGAGTATCGATGATGGTTTGACATCAAGAAGTTGTTTGTATGAGTGTGTGTGTGTGACTGTAATAACAAATAAGAAACAAATGCCAACCATGAAATAGAAGTATCAACTCTTTCTCCCTCCTCACAGCTGGCACTTTATTTACACACAACACAACCCCTTTCTTTTACATTTAAAACCCTTAATTTCTCTTATCTCTCTCACACTCTGCAGACCAAAGGGGATTGAGTTTAATGGTTAATCCTCATTCATCACATACAATCAACAACAACAAAAACGGTTGTATCTCCTCCTCATACCACTGTTGAAAAGAAGCACCGGTGGATCACCAACAGAAAGGTACCATTTCGATTTTCAACACTGTTTCCGTTCAATTCTTGATGGCATCCACCACCACCACCGCTGTCACACCCTCAAAATCAACGTGCGGAGTTTTACCGCGAGGCGTGTGAACAAACCAGGATCACAGTCAATAGTTACTTAGAACGACACTATATGCCACATTAAAAATAAAACCAATCAAAATTCAAACTTTAAAACCATGCGCCAACCCAAACATTTAAACACTCATAAATAGATACCAACAAATATGTCTTTAAAATAGAGTCTTAGAATGCATGCTGGACCCGTGTGGTGCTCCTAATGGCAAGCAGAGTTAACAACCTGAGAATAGCATACTAAATGTCAACACAATGGTTGGTGAGTTCAAGAGTTTGCGTTTATCATAAACAATAACATTTGCATAACATAAGAAGTGCATTGAAATAGATAGCTAGTCTATATTCACAAGTAATAACCATAGTGATTTCGCGATCGAAGCTGACTGTGTTGCGTTTGTTGCCTCCCGTCACGACTTACCAGGTCATGACGATATTTGTGTCTAGGACAATATTGCACCCATTTGACCTCGAGTCGCACAGGTGGGGCTTGTCAGACCCAGTAGTACTACCCAAGATTTCCCGCTAGTTACCATTATTAAAGATCCGAAAGTGTGAGAACTTTCAAGGTATTAAGCACTATGTTAAAAACATACACAACTTATAATAATGAAATAGCGTTTGAGTACAAGTATGCTACCTCCCCCAAGAAGAAGGTTTATAAAAATAGAAGGGCATGAACTCACCTGGTGTGTAAAGATAATGACTAAAGAGAACTGGTGATAGGTGCAAAGACAACCCTTCAAAGGTTACCTAGAACACGAGAGTACATAAGTACGTGTACACAGAATCATATTGAAACCCTAAGTGCTTTACAAACCAAAGAACTCAAGTTTTAAAAGACCAGACACATTTGACCCAGTTGACCCGTTTGACCTGTTGGTGTCATTATAGGTGAAATTTCATTCAAACAAGCATAACAGTCCATCACACATGATTAACATACAAACTGATCACATATGACACTTCATTACCCACATGTACTACCTAGATCATCATACAACTAGATATCATACAAGTCATGCAAATCTCAACTATTATCATGCTCAGTATAACTATAACATAACTAATACATCATACAAGGATCAAATCACGCATCACATGCCATGTGAAGCCACTCACGACTTCACACCCTAAACCCTGCCAATCCTACTAAGTAGGGGCCTCAGATTCGCACGTGTGTATGATGATCATTAACATACCAATTTCCATAGCTCATATCATCCAAAATGTTATTCTTAATCAACCATTAATCAACAAAAGTCCTAGCTTACCTATATGACTCATACCATGATTTTTCCACAAACAGGCCAAAACAGGTAACAAACCAAATCGACATTCATATAACCTACACAACACATTTAATCACCTTAGAAACCATCCACAAACACACTAGCATGGTCCTAATGTCCCAAACATGCTCAAATCATCCAATTCAAGGATTTGCACAAATAAAGTTTCCCTTTTGGGAAAGTACATCCCAAATTCATCAAACTCACACTACATTCATGAATTTACCATTTGCATACCAAATTAAGTCCATAACAATATCTAGACATGATCAACAACATCTAATTGTCATGTTTCACCAACATTCAACATCAAAAGTTACTATTTTTAGCAAGGTAAGAACTACAACGTGCATTCTCGATTTCCCAATGTTCATATCAACAATCTAGCATCTAATTATCATTATAAACACATCCATAACACCAATTCATGATCAAATCATTGTTTCATGCAAAATAAAGTTACTATTCTTAGTAACCTATGAACAATCCATCAAAATCCAAACTTTCTTGCATAATCGACATGAACTAACATGTATCCAACTTAACTAACACAATAACATCAACAATCAACCAACATTCGGCCTCTAAATCATCCAAATCACACAAAACTCTCGGCTAGAACAAAATACATGAAAGAAACATGAAATTAACCTTAAAATCGAGGAAAAGAACAAGCTTTGATGTTGTTAACTTGTTGTATGCCTTGAAATCGATCCAAATCCGTGAGTTGATGCTTGATCTTGGTTGAATTTCGCAAGGGAGGAGGGTGGGATGCAATGTCGCGGCCGAATGGGTTATTAGGGTTGGGTTTTTGTGTTTTAATCAATTAAGTTTTGCATAATTACCTTTTAACCCTTGCACTTTGTATTTTATAAAGATCAGGCTTTTTGAATAGTTTTTAAATAATTTTTAACTACTAAACACAGTTATTATTAGTCACAAATAATAATCATGCATAATTTTCATTTGCCACAAAACACACGAAATAAATATACACGTTTCCACGTTACGCGATAAAATTCACAAATAATGTTTAGATCGCATAAGCACAACTAATAACCAACATTATTAGTTAAATAATTATCTGTTTATCATTATTAATTATTATTAAGTCACCAACGTTCAACGACAACTAGTGTGTGCTCCCGACACGTGTATGCAAGATTTAACGGAACTAACGGAGTTTGGTAATGGAAAATTACCGGATGTCACATTATCCCCATGTTGAAAGAATTTTCGTCCCGAAAATTGCGTTACATGGTGAGTGTTCCATCACTGGTCTACTACATTGGCTTAAGAAAATCAAAATCGAGTGAGTTTTGGATGAGTTGTCACATCATCCCCATGTTGAAAGAAATTTCGTCTCGAAATTTAATCAGTACCTTCGCCGGTTGGCATCGTCTTTTCGAATAGCTGAGGATACTTAAGCTTCATTTGGTCTTCACGTTCCCACATGAATTCTGGTCCACGTCTCGAGTTCCAACGAACTTTGATGATGGGTATCTTGCTTTGCTTGAGCGTTTTCACCTCACGATCCATCACTTCGACAGGTTCCTCAATGAAGCGTAACTGTTCGTCTACTTGAACTTCTTCCAGCGGTACAACCATAGTTTCATCCGTTAAACATTTCTTTAGATTTGAAACATGGAATACATCATGGATTCCACTCAATGAATCAGGTAAGGCTAGTCGATAGGCCACTGGACCAATTCTTTTCACTATCTCAAATGGTCCAACGTATCTCGGATTTAGCTTTCCTCGCTTACCAAACCAAACTACGCCTTTCCATGGTGAGACTTTCAATAAGACTTTGTCACCAACTTGAAATTCCAAAGGTTTCCGTCGCTTGTCAGCATAGCTTTTCTGTCTGTCTCGCGCTGCGGCCATGCGGTTTCTTATCTGGACAATCTTCTTAGTTGTCTCGTGTACTAACTCAGGACCCGTTAATTGACTATCACCAATTTCAGCCCAGCAAACTGGTGATCTACACTTTCTCCCATACAAAGCTTCAAAAGGTGCCGACTTTATGCTAGTGTGATAGCTGTTGTTGTAAGAAAATTCCACCAATGGTAGGTGAACTTCCCAGTTATTCCCGAAGTCAATCACACAAGCACGTAACATGTCCTCCAAAGTCTGTATAGTACGCTCGCTTTGACCATCAGTCTGTGGATGATAAGCAGTACTCATATCCAATCGCGCACCTAGAGCTTTCTACAACGACTGCCAGAAGTGTGATGTGAAACGAGAATCACGGTCAGAAATAATTGAGATCGGTACTCCATGCCTCGAAACGATCTCCTTCAAATAGAGTCGAGTTAATTTCTCCATCTTGTCTGTTTCCTTTATCGCTAGGAAATGAGCAGACTTTGTTAATCGGTCCACGATAACCCATATTGTGTCACATACCGTAGAAATGCGAAGTAACTTAGTAATAAAATCCATTGATATCTGATCCCACTTCCACATAGGGATCTCGGGTTGTTGTAGTAGACCAGATGGTTTCTGATACTCCACTTTCACCTTTGAGCAGGTCAGACACTTGCTCATATAAGTAGCTACATCTGCTTTCATGTTAGGCCACCAATAGTGCACCTTTAAATCATGGTACATCTTGTCAGATCCAGGATGTATAGAGTACTTAGACTTGTGTGCCTCACTCATGACCAAATCTCTCAGATTTTCATGTAGAGGTACCCAAAGTCTATCTATGAAATAACGAATTCCATCCGCTTTTACTTCTAGTTGCTTTTCCATTCCCCGTAACCCTTCTAAACTCATATTTTCTACCTTCAGAGCTTCAGTTTGAGCATCACGGATTTGTTCAGGTAATTGCGTACTAATCGCCAGTTGCAGAGCTCGCACTCGTCAAGGCTTAGCAGTCTCTTTTCTACTCAACGCGTCAGCAACTACATTTTCTTTTCCTGGATGATACTTGATAGCACAGTCATAGTCATTCAATAACTCTACCCAACACCATTGCCTCATATTCAACTCCTTTTGCTCAAATATATGCTGAAGACTCTTGTGATCGGTGTAGATGGTGCATTTGGTACCGTACAAGTAATGTCTCCAGATCTTCAAGGCAAAAACCACTGCACCCAGTTCCAAGTCATGGGTGGTATAGTTCTTCTCATGAATCTTCAACTGTCTAGAGGCATAAGCTATCACCTTATCCTGCTGCATCAAGACGCATCCAAGTCCTTGAATAGACGCATCGCAGTAGACTACGAAGTCATCACTACCATTCGGTAACGCTAATATTGGTGCGCTACACAGTTTCTGTTTCAGCAACTGGAAAGCAGATTCCTGAATCTCACCCCATTTGTACGTCGTTCCCTTGTGAGTCAAGGCTGTGAGAGGTTGTGCAATCTTAGAGAATCCTTCAATGAATCGTCGATAATATCCCGCTAATCCAAGGAATTGTCGTATCTCGCTTGGTGTCTTAGGAACAGACCAATTCTTTATCGCTTCAATCTTAGCAGGATCAATATGTATTCCCTTCTCGTTGACAATATGACCCAAGAATTGTACCTCACGTATCCAGAAATCACACTTAGAAAACTTTGCGTACAGTTGTTCCTTTCTAAGTAATTCTAAGATTAAACGTAAGTGCTTCTCATGTTCTTCCTCGGTCCTTGAGTATATCAGTATGTCATCAATAAAGATGATAACAAATTGATCAAGATAGGGTTTGCACACGTGATTCATGAGGTCCATGAATACTGCTGGTGCATTCGTCAACCCAAATGGCATGACCAGATTTTCATAGTGGCCATATCGTGTACAGAAAGCAGTCTTTGAGATGTCCTCTTCTCGAACTCTCAGCTGATGATACCCAGACCTCAGATCAATCTTAGAGTAATAGCTTGATCCTTGCAATTGATCAAACAAATCATCAATACGAGGTAAGGGATATCTATTCTTGATAGTAACCTTGTTCAGTTCCCTATAGTCAATGCACATTCGAAATGTACCATCCTTCTTCTTCAGAAATAGAACTGGCGCTCCCCAGGGTGACGAACTCGGTCGGATAAACCCTTTATCCAACAACTCTTGTAGTTGGGCGGATAATTCTTGCAGTTTGTTCGGAGCTAACCGGTACGGTGCTCTCGCAATTGGAGCGGCTCCTGGAGTTAACTCAATCTGGAATTCAACTTGACGATGAGGTGGTAATCCAGGCAGGTCTTCCGGAAACACCTCGGGAAACTCGCGAACTACGGGGATATCCTCTATCTTCTTTTCCTCAGTCTGTTTATCTGTGACGAGTGTCAATATGGCCAGTCGACCCTTTCGTAACAACTTCTGTGCCTTCATGAACGAGATGATGCCTATCACCACACCACTCCTATCACCTCTGACCGTAAGGACTTCTTCACCAAGGGGAATCCGTATGATCTTCTCGTGGCATATGACTTCCGCTTGTTTATCGGAAAGCCAATCCTTGCCTACTACCACATCAAAGCTTCCTAACGTAACAGGCATGAGATATATGGTGAATGTATGACCAGCAAGCTCTATCTTGCAGTCTCTAAGAATATGCGTTACGTGAATCTGTGTACCGTCAGCTAACTCTACGGTGTATTTAGATTCTAAGGCTGAGGGCATATCACTTAAAAGACTACAAAACCTAGTGGACACGAAACTTCTATCGGCTCCGGTATCAAATAATACGGTAGCGAAACGACCATTAACCGAAAATTTACCAGTTACTGTTGTAGGATCGTTTAGAGCCTCACCTGAGCCAATGACGAAGGCTCTTCCTTTGGCTCCATTGTTGTTTCCACCATTGTTGTTGCCATTACCATTATTGTTGTTATTGTTTTTGCCATTGTTATTGTTGCTGTTGTTCCCATTGTTGTTGTTGCCATTACCATTCCTCTTAAGCTGGGGGCAGTTGCATTTGTAATGGCCTTCTTTTCCGCACTCAAAACAACCTTTCGGAGTTTCTTGTGATTGTTGTGGCTTTTTCATCAGTTCACCCTGACAGTCTTTGGCTGCGTGACCAATCTTCCCACAACTTTGACACTTGAAGTTATCACATCGACCCACATGGTGGTAGTTACACCGGTTGCACTTTGGCTGTCTTCCGCCATACCCATCGGGTCCTTGATTTGAGGGAATCGCCTGGTTGAAGCTTCGATTGTTATCAAACTTCCGTTGTTGTTGCTGACTTTGCTGTTGTGGTTGAGGTTGAGATTGGATACTGGATGACGATCCCTTGTTGCTTGAACCACCCCACTTGCGTTTATGGTCGGGCACGCTTTCCATCGTGCCCCGCTTAGGTAATCGTCCTTGTTCAACTGCCTGGTCAATCAGCCTGTGGGCTGTCCGGATAGCTTGTTGTATGGTAGTGGGGTTAGAGGCAGTTACCATACTTTGAATTTTGGGCACCAATCCCCGTATATAATGCTCAACCCTCTTGTGCATTTCATTCACCATCCCTGGGCATAAAGTGGCTAACTCATGAGTACGGGTCGTGTAGGCTTCAATTTCTGAGCCTTGCATTTTGAGTTGCCAGAACTCAATCTCCAGTTTCAGCACTTCATTTCGGGGGCAGTATTCTTCGGTCATAATCACCTTAACTCATCCCAAGGTAGTTCAGTAGCCATGGCTTGACCCAGCATTTGCACCTGGGCATTCCACCAGGAAAGTGCTGCGCCTTCCAATGTCCCGGTAGCATACTTCACCTGATCAGTAGGCGGGCAGTTGCATTTTGCGAAGACAGACTCTGTCTTCTCAAACCACCTTACAAGCCCTACAGCTCCTTCCGTCCCGCTGTAGGTATGGGGTTTACAGTCCATGAAGGACTTGTAGGTACATGGTGGTGGTCTTGTTTTGACAATCCCAAACATTAGTCAGATATCCTAGACAATTAACTAGAATAATTAGTTTAACCTCTTGTTATCATTTACCTACTGGTTGTCCCGGTTGGGCAGCAGCCACTGCCGCCTGAACATGTTCATTAATTAATGCCGCCAATTCCGCAGGCGTCATGTTTATGGCTCCGGCACCACGGCCTCCGGCGCCACGTCCACGACCACGCCCACGTCCTCTTCCACGTGCGTCCATATTTCACTTTACAATTCACAAATACAATAATGAGTAACATCCAACACATTAATCTCATCAAGGCACAGTAAACAAAAAGAAATAATGCATTCACCACAACCTCAACATTTATAACAGAAATAATAACCAAAGATAAATAAATTGCAATTGAGTCACAAAATATTCCATCAATGTCAAAATTTAAGTTTGTCAGTTGGGTGGGAAACAACCCTTCCCACATAGGTTTCAAAGAAAAGAAACACTACATAGTCTAAGTCATTTAAAAGTTGAATCAGTCCAGTACGTCAGATCCGTCACTGTGCTCATCCATCTCTGCTGGTTCTTCTTCGGGGGCTTCCTCGGGTTCCTCTTCTGGGTCTTCCTCATCAGGATCCACCAAAGGTGCAGGGGCTTCAACAACCTGAAGTGCTGCTAGCTGTGCTTCTAAATCAGCAAACCTATCATCGATCACTATGTTATGGTGATCTTGTGCGTCCATGCGCCCACTAAGTGCTACAACGTTGCCTGCCAGAGTATGATGTCCACCAATGGCCATCGAGAGTCGCTCCTGAAGCGTCTCTACTTGGAAACGCAACTGACGCATCTCAGATCGTAATGCAGAGTTCTCATCAGTGATTCCTCTAATCCGCTGTCGCTCCGTGTCTAGAGTGGCTACCAAAGCTACAAACGCCTGCTTGAGAGGGATGCTCAAGGTAGGAAGAGTAGGCAGTGCAGAGGCGGTCGATGACCTAGTCCTAGGTCGTGTCGGAGCTACTGGTGGTACGCGCTCTCTATAAGCCATACGGTTTATGTAGGTGGGGTAGAAATCCCAGTTCCGCGGAGGATCGAGCTCAGGAGGTATGATAGGCTGATCCCAGTCTATCTCGCCAGGAGGATAAGGATGTCGAGGCCAGTTAAATCCCCTATCCGGTACGGGAGACGTAGGAGGTGACTCAGATCGTGCAGGTCTCTTGCCCAAATTTCTGGACGATGATGCCATGCTGTGAAGTACGTGTTGCGTACGCCAATGAGTATACAGTAAGGAAAGTAAGCGATAAGTAACTAACAACTGTGTGGTTATAGTCTAGTGTGTGTATGCAACCTAGTTCCCTATAACCAATGGCTCTGATGCCAATCTGTCACACCCTCAAAATCCACGTGCGGAGTTTTACCACGAGGCGTGTGAACAAACCAGATCACAGTCAATAGTTACATAGAACGACACTATATGCCACATTAAAAATAAAACCAACCAAAGTTCAAACTTTAAATCCATGCGGAAGCGTTTTGTAAATAAGACAAACCCAAAATATAAAAATGCATATTTGGCAAAACATGCGCCAACCCAAACATTTAAACACTCATAAATAGATACCAACAAATATGTCTTTAAAATAGAGTCTTAGAATGCATGCTGGACCCGTGTGATGCTCCTAATGGCAAGCAGAGTTAACAACCTGAGAATAGCATACTAAAATGTCAACACAATGGTTGGTGAGTTCAAGAGTTTGTGTTTATCATAAACAATAATATTTGCATAACATAAGAAGTGCATTGAAATAGATAGCTAGTCTATATTCACAAGTAATAACCATAGTGATTTCGCGATCGAAGCTGACTGTGTTGCGTTTGTTGCCTCCCGTCACGACTTACCAGGTCGTGACGATATTTGTGTCTAGGACAATATTGCACCCGTTTGACCTCGAGTCGCACAGGTGGGGCTCGTCAGACCCAGTAGTACTACCCAAGATTTTCCGCTAGTTACCATTATTAACGATCCGAAAGTGTGAGGACTTTCAAGGTATTAAGAACTATGTTAAAAACATACACAACTTATAATGATGAAATAGCGTTTGAGTACAAGTATGCTACCTCCCCCAAGAAGAAGGTTTATAAAAATAGAAGGGCATGAACTCACCTGGTGTGTAAAGATAATGACTAAAGAGAATTGGTGATAGGTGCAAAGACAACCCTTCAAAGGTTACCTAGAACACGAGAGTACATAAGTACGTGTACACAGAATCATATTGAAACCCTAAGTGCTTTACAAACCAAAGAACACAAGTTTTAGAAGACCAGACACATTTGACCCAGTTGACCCGTTTGACCCGTTGGTGACATTATAGGTGAAATTCCATTCAAACAAGTATAAGAGTCCATCACACATGATTAACATACAAACTGATCACATATGACACTTCATTACCCACATGTACTACCTAGATCATCATACACATTTAATCACCTTAGAAACCATCCACGAACACACTAGCATGGTCCTAATGTCCCAAACATGCTCAAATCATCCAATTCAAGGATTTGCACAAATAAAGTTTCTCTTTTGGGAAAGTACATCCCAAATTCATCAAACTCACACTACATTCATGAATTTACCATTTGCATACCAAATTAAGTCCATAACAATATCTAGACATGATCAACAACATCTAATTGTCATGTTTCACCAACATTCAACATCAAAAGTTACTATTTTTAGCAAGGTAAGAACTACAACGTGCATTCTCGATTTCCCAATGTTCATATCAACAATCGAGCATCTAATTATCATTATAAACACATCCATAACACCAATTCATGATCAAATCGTTGTTTCATGCAAAATAAAGATACTATTCTTAGTAACCTATGAACAATCCATCAAAATCCAAACTTTCTTGCATAATCTACGTTAACTAACATGTATCCAACTTAACTAACACAATAACATCAACAATCAACCAACATTCAGCCTCCAAATCATCCAAATCGCACAAAACTCTCGGCTAGAACAAAATACATGAAAGAAACATGAAATTAACTTTAAAATCGAGGAAAAGAACAAGCTTTGATGTTGTTAACTTGTTGTATGCCTTGAAATCGATCCAAATCCGTGAGTTGATGCTTGATCATGGTCTAATTTCGCAAGGGAGGAGGGTGGGATGCAATGTTGTGGCCGAATGGGTTATTAGGGTTGGGTTTTTGTGTTTTAATCAATTAAGTGTTGCATAATTACCTTTTAACCCTTGCACTTTGTATTTTATAAAGATTAGGCTTTTTGAATAGTTTTTAAATAATTTTTAACTACTAAACACAGTTATTATTAGTCACAAATAATAATCATGCATAATTTCCATTTGCCACAAAACACACGAAATAAATATACACGTTTCCACGTTACGCGATAAAATTCACAAATAATGTTTAGATCGCATAAGCACAACTAATAACCAACATTATTAGTTAAATAATTATCTGTTTATCATTATTAATTATTATTAAGTCACCAACGTTCAACGACAACTAGTGTGTGCTCCCGACACGTGTATGCAAGACTTAACGGAACTAACGGAGTTTGGTAATGGAAAATTACCGGACGTCACAACCGCCACCGCCCTCGTCCTGCTGTCGGTCATCGCCGTCGTGTTGACCATCTCTGCCACCGCCAGACCCTGCAAGACGATCTTCTTCATCATCTCCACTTCCACCTCCTCCTACTACCCCGCCGGCGATCACCCTCGCTCCACGTCTGACTCGGGTCAGATCTTGGTTTAGGTCAGACCGAATAAGTGGTTCAGTCAGACTTCTTATTCAGTAAGAGGTAACCAACCAAACATTCTACGTCTGACTGGGTCAGTCAGACCCAACCAAACAGCCCCTTAGCCTAACAGCAACAGAAGCAATGAACAACAGGCCCAACTTGCAAATAAGAAGCCCAAGATCACAAAAAATTAGATATAAAATTAAGAGTAATTTACAAATTGTATACTTTATTAATACGGGAATTACATTATGTGTCATTTAGTTTTAATAATTACACTGTATGTCTATTTTTTATAAAAAAATTGCATGTATATTGTCCTTTACACTAAGCTTCATCCAATTCAACAGTTAAGTCAGACATATGCCTCTCACATAATAGATATTTATGTAATTTGACAATTGGTAATTAATAAAGCATTGAGTAATTGAGACTTTAGTAAATCATTGAAACCTTAAATCCCAAATTAAAAATGTAGAATGAAACAGAGAAGTCCGGATTACTACACAGGAATCTAGAAGCGAGAACGACGCTCCGACGTCAGGGCGGATTCTACTGTTAGATCGACGACAACAACTGCAATTATCAATGCTAACTTGCGTCATCACAGAAAACTTAAAATATTTTTTATTATTTCTTTTAAAGTCTTAAACGTTTTTATTTATTTTAGGTTGGGACTTGTTAGTATATGCTGGGACTTTGTATTATTTTCAGAATAGCATATACCTAATTATTGCAAAAAAAAGTTTCGATATCTGAATCGCTATTTGTATCTGATAGCCAAAATTTCAAATACGGATAGTGATTTCTACTATAAAAAACATTTAGATATCCGACTTTGAACACCCTAACGTTAAAACAATGGGAATGAAGTGGCATAAAAATATTTTTCACTAATTGTAGGCATGTAAAATACATAAATGTTTGTCATGTGAGTGACACATGGCTGACTTAACTGTGAATTTGGATGGATGTTAGTCTAAAGGACATATTGTTTTAAATAAAGGACATTCCATGTCATTATTAAAGCTAAAGGATGTAACATGCAATTCTATATATTAATAACGGACACGATTTGTAACTTACTCTAAAATAAAATAAAAACATAAATATGCGATTTGATAGTATCAATTGTGGAAGTAGTTTTAATTGTTCCACCAGAAATTTTCATTCGTAAGAAAAACAAATCAATTATAAAATGTTTTGTTCTGTCAAGAAAGACATGATTGACAGCGATAGACAGGGCTGCCTAACTTTCATGGAATAATGAGATAGGAATAGAAATAGACATTTAACAACCACATAACCTCACATGTAGCAGCACACATAGATCAGTATTTAGCTTCACCAGATGGCCGAGATACTATGGACTATTGGTTACTCGTCCAAGATATTAGGGAGTTGCAATAAAAAACATAGTACCCGGTTTACAGATCTACAAGAATTAAGACACTTACCCAATCGGAATCTGCATATGCAACTAATTCGAATGAATGTGCTTTACTAAATTTTAAACCTTTTCCTGGAACACTCTTAAGATACCTTGCTCTAAATGCAAGTTTTAAATGCACATTGGTTGGACTATGGCTTAAGAACTAAATAGAGTAAGAGATTATCTGAGCAAGTATCATATAAATATATTAATTTATTAATTAATCGTTGATATCCGGTGACATTATCTAACACAATACAATCTTTATCACATAAAACATACACAATATCATGTTGTACGAGAGGTGTAAACATAGGTCTGCATGCAGTCATGTCGAACTTAGCCAACAAGTCAACACAACATTTATGCTGAGATAAAATCACATCAAATTTAGTTCTAAGTTATCATCGGAAATTTTGATTTTAAATGTGTTTGATATGATTAATTTTATTGATGTTATTCCTTATTATAATTATATCATCCATAAACAAGCAAAGCTGTAAACACATAATTATTAGACTTTATAAAGAGCGAACAATCACTTTTACTTTGTTCAAATTCAACTTCAAGTAAGACCCCAACTAATTTAGCATTTTACATTCACGAGGCATGTTTCAACCCATATAGAAATTTAGACAATTTACACAAACCATTATCAGATTTTGAAAAATACCCTTCATGTAGAAACATATATACTTCTTCATTGAAATTCCCATAAGAAAATGCATTATTGATATCGAGTCAAAATAGATTCTATTTATTTTGTATAGCTAGCTATTAACAACACGAGTGGTTACCATTTTAACAACCAATGAAACAATTTCATCAAAATCAATGCTTTTTTTTATTATATCTCTTAACAACAAGTGTAGCCTTATAAAATTATATTTTCCATTGGACTTATATTTGATTTTATATAACCAATGACAACTTATATGTTTTCTACCACTAGGAAGATCTGCAAATTCCCATGTATTCTTTTTGTTTAAAGCTTTCCATTTCCTCATCAATTGTATGAACCTAGTTTTTGTTTAAACAGTATCTATAAACTCCTTTGGTTTAATACTTTTATTAAATTAAAAGAGTTGAAAAAAATTGCTTTGCCTTGCAAGCCATACTTTAACTTGCCCTCAATGACATACCTAACCACCCTTTCAAAGCAATACTTTACCTTGCCGCGATAACATAGTCATGAAGTTTGTTTCAAATACTAGTGTTTTAGAAGACCTTTGAATAGTTGCTGGATGGTCTTGAGTACCGGTTCCTTTAGGAGAGATGGTCTCATTATGACTGATCGAGGTATGTTAAGACCCACTATTACCTTCACTGGACCAGGTTGCTCATTTGTAGCCACGCCTATAATCTCAATACTACAATTAGGGACTAGAATATAATCGATGTGTTCTCTGTCCACCCTCTCCTCATCATTGGGATTTTAACTTGAAAAGTTTTCAACAATGTTTGTGCTAAATTTTTTTTTTGAGGTGACAACCGTAGTATCACTATTTTATCAAGAGATGAAATGATTTTTTATCTTTAATCAGATAAAGTTTTCATAGAACTTAATGTGTCTTGGAAAAAATACAATTTTGTTATCAAGTCTCCACAGTTTATACCCTTCCTTTTGAATAAAATATCCAACAAATACATATTTTCCACATTAGAACTAAACTTGTTATTGTTATTTAAGATAGTGCTAAAGCACAAACAACCAACAAACTTTCAAGTGGTGAAGAGAGTGTTTAAATCCAAAAAACAGTTCGTAAAGTGTTTTTCCTCTTAACACAAAAGAAGGTGTCCAGTTTATTAAATAGGCACACCACAAGAATACAGATCTATCGCGACGACAAAAGTCGTCGCCATAGGGTCCATTTGTCGTCGCAATAGGCTATGGTGACGACATGTCGTCGCCATAGGGTTAGTAGTCGTAGCCTTGTCGCCATAGCTCAAAACCTGGTCGTTGCAATAGACATAGTCGTCATAGAACCTTATGGCGACGACATATCGTCGCTAAAAACTCGTCGCAATAGATATTTTTAAATTTAAATTTAATAAATAAATGCACCCTATGGCGACGACATGTCGTCGCCATAGGGTTAGTAAATATATTTTTTTAAATTAATTAATAAAAAATTAAAAATTAATTAATTAATTAACTTAATCTATGGCGACGACATGTCGTCGCCATAGAATATCTGGTTAAAAATTAAATTTTTAAAATTCTTTTTTTTTTTCAGTTTTTTTTACCTAAAAACCAACTATAATCCCAAATCAAAGTCACAGAAATTCAAAACTAATATATCAAATATTCAAATAAAAATCAATCAATTTTAGTTAATTACATACCAAACTAATATATTTTAAGTTTTTACAACCCAAACAAACAAACTATTTAATTGTCTTCGTTTTCATCATCTTCATCGTTATCGGGATTATGCTTTTGTCTTTCAAATTGATTAATTTTTTCTTTCGTTTCTTGCATTTATCTCTTTAGTGCTTCTATTTCTTCATCCCGATGTGACGATGACCCGTTTGATGGCTCATAACGAGAGATATTTTTTACTTTTCATCCAACACCTCTCGTATGATCACGTCTTTCTCCTAATGCCAACTCTAAATATTCCATCTCATTAACGGGTGACTCACCCGCCTCCATTTGCATTTGGGCATATTGATATTCAATTTTTGCCAGTAATTATAAAGAATTAAAATAAAACGATATTAAGATTCTTATGAAATTTCAACAGCATAACTATTATAAAATGATAAAAATCATGTTGTTTAATCATAAGCACAATACCATAAAATTCCCAAGTTTCAACATATAAACTAGCAACTTCTCAAAACCAAGGATTCTCAAATATTGATAGCATATAAACCATGTTTTATAAATTTATAAGCATAACTATAACATAAAATTCCTAAGTTTCAATATATAAACTAACAACTCATCAAAACCAATATTTCTCAAATATGGATAGTATATAGATCATATTAGGTCAAAATCACCAAACAATATATTATAAACATATGAACACATGATAATAGCATACTTAACATATTAAACTTACCTAATCTTCTTCTGCCCTCTGGTTGACCCATCCTGAACCTTCACTGTAATGCGCCCTCCTCCACGTTTCGATGTGACTTGAGGTCCCAGTTTGTTGCTCCTAAAAACATTAAAAACAATATTCATAATATTTGAAAAGAATTAATAATATATAGGATGTACATAATATATGTTTTCTTACTTGAAGATATCGCCTTTGAGCATAAGATTGACTACCATGCAGACTTGGATAGAGCTGTTTAGCTCTATTTGTTACGCCTTTTTGAGAAAGACGTTTATGTTGTTCACTTGAGAACAACTCAACCACCTACTCCCATGACTCTTGAGTTTGACCTTCAGGTGGATTATTGACAGCCTACTCAATATTATCATAGCCTCCTTGATTTAAGAAATGTTGTTTCATGTTATATCTTCGTTCTTTGAAAGCTCGTTGGCAATCCATATGGAATCCAAGTTGTATACCTTGCCAGTGGTCTGAGCAACGATGAGATTCTAGATCAAAATATTCTTGCAAAATAAAATAATTAGAAACATATAAAAGTTATGATTATCAAATTACAAATAAAACACTACATAAATACTCGCCTCCAGAAAATTGAACAAGGATATCTTGAACGTATCAGAAACTTTATCCCACGTGGGATAATGAAAAGGAGTAGTGGAAATATGATTGGATAAAGATCAGACAAATAATTGACTATTTTCTCCAACAGCTTTATATTGTTTTTCTGTATGATCAAATTGCACAGAAAGTGGTTGGTTGTTGTTTGCAGCCCATTTCTCATATGTAGTTAGATTTCTTTCTTTTGATCGTTTTTTTAGCTGATGCTATATTGATATAAAACAATAAAAAGTTAGCAACATTTAAAAAATATTCAATTAAAATATATATATATATTTAAAACATTAACTTACATGACTGGCAAGTAGAAAGAAGAGTATATCCATGTCCGTGGGGGTCCCGACCCCCACCGTCACCACCGTGTGATCCTGCTACGTGCGAAGACATAACCTGCAATAGTCAATTTATGTTATCACTATAAAGATATTCATGTGACATTTTAATAAGAAATAGAATAAAGTGTTCTTAATACATACAATCAATCTGAATTATCACTATAAAGATATTCATCTTCATTTACAAGATCATCATCACTCTCGTCCTTATTATCATTAATATCTAATGGATTTTCATCTTTTTCATCGTCATTAATAAATTCTTCCTCTTTTGAGAGATATGCATCTTCATCTTCTTCATCATCATTAATAAAATCTTCATCTTGAACAAGTGGAGCAACAGGCAACCAACTTAAGTCTACGACTAATTCACAATTATCATACGCATCTCTCTCATCATTTATAACTGGTGCACTTGATTCACCAACTTCAAAATTACTATCGACAACCATGTTATAATCAGATGATTGACTGTCGTGCAATACATCTATCTCATTAGCAACACTAATACTTGGATGATCCTAAAGCTTTGATGGTGAACATCTTCCATAACCCTCCAATTGCCAGTGGATTTAGAAGGATCTTCAAGATAAAACACTTGTTGAGCTTGTGTTGCTAAAATGCAAGGCTGGTCACCAAACCATTCACGACTAACATCGATAACAACAATGTTATTCTTTTTAATTACGGATCCCTTCCGTGACGTGTCAAACCATTTACAACGAAATAGTACAACGCTGTAGCCATTTATATACTTCAACTCGTAGATGTCTTCTAGTTGACCATAAAATCGTGTACCATCTTCTCCTACTGTAACAACACCACTGTTTTGTGTAGTGCGTCTGATATCACGACTGTGTACCATAAATCTAACACCATTGACAATACAAGCTGTGTAAGAATATGTGCACGCGGGGCCATGTGCCAATGCCTTGAGTTCTTTGTCAGGAGACGTATTGAACTTATTATTAAGCCATGAAGAAAATTCATTTTTTAAATCTCTTCCAAGGAATTGAAGTTCAAATTCACTGTATGTGAAATATGTGACATCCGGTAATTTTCCGTTACCAAACTCCGTTAGTTCCGTTAAGTCTTGCATACACGTGTCGTTAGCACACACTAGTTGACGTTGGACGTTGGTGACTTAATAATAATTAATAATGATAAACAGATAATTATTTAACTAATAATGTTGGTTATTAGTTGTGCTTATGCGATTTAAATATTATTTGCGAATTTTATCGCGTAACGTGGAAGCGTGTGTATTTAATTCGTGTTTTTTTGTGACTAGTGAAAATAATGCATATAATTATTATTGTTGATTAATAATGTTTATATTAGTAAGTTAAAACCTTTTAAAAAGTTTTTAAAAGCTTAGTTTTTTTTTTTATAAAATACAAACAAAGGGGGTTAAGTGTGATTTCCTAAAACTAAAACTTAACAAAAATAAAAACAAAACCCAAACCCTGATCCCCCACATCCCCTACGGCCACGATCACCCTCAAACACACACACACACACTTCGAAATCCAAGCAAGAGAAGCAATTGGTGGTCGATTTTGGTTGATTCCAAGCAATACAACACGTTAGAAGCATCAAATCTTGTCCATTACACGTTAAAAGGTTAGATTTTTACAAGTTTTCCATGGTTTTTTATTGTGGCCGAAACCCTAGTTCGAAATCTGAAATTGGATGTCGAATTCATGTTGATTGTTGATGTTACGATGTTAGTTACATTGTATAGATGCTAGTTTACGTTGATTGTGCCAGAAAGCTTCGATTTTGATGCGTTGTTCATAGGTTACTAATAATAGTAACTTTATTTGCATGAATGCTATGATTTGTTGATGAATTGATGTTGTTAATGTGTTTATGATGATAATTGGGTGTTAGATTGATGATATGAATGCTAGAAATTCAAGAATGAATGTTGTAGTTCATGTCTTACTAAAGATAGTAACTTTTGGCTATGAAAGTTGATAAATTATGATGATTGGATGTTGTTGTTCATGTCTAGATGTTAACATGAGCTTGAATTGGTATATTAGTAATGAATTCATGAATGTATTGGGTGTTTGATAGATTTTGGGATGTGCTTTCCTAAAAGGGAAACTTTATTTGCACAAATTCTTTAATATGATGGTTTGAGTATGTTTGGGACATTAGGATCATGCTAGTATGTTCGTGGATGATTTCTAAGGTAGTAGAATGTATTGTTTGGGTGTATGAATGTTTATTGGGTTAATTGGTAGGTTTGGTCTGTTTGTGGGATTTCATGGTAATGGGTCATATGGGTTATGATAGGCTATTGTTTGGATTGTAGTTGATCATGGAAGAATATCTTGGGTGATAAGAATTCTGTTAAATGGTATGTTGATGGTCATCATACACGCGTGCGAATCTGAGGCCCCTACTTAGTAGGATTGGCAGGGTTTAGGGTGTGAAGTCGTGAGTGGCTTCACATGGCATGCTGTGCATGATTTGATTCTATGTATGATGCATTGGTTGTGTTGTAGCTATGTTGAGCATGATAATTGTTTGAGATTCGTATGGCTTGTATGATATCTGGTTGTATGATGATCTAGTTAGTACATGTGATTAATGAAGTGTTATATGTAATCAGTTTGTATGTAAATCATGTGTGATGTACTGTTATGCTTGTTTGAATGGAATTTCACCTATAATGTCACTAACGGGTCAAACGGGTCATCTGGGTCAAATGTGTCTTGTCTTCTAAAACCTTGAGTTCTTTGGTTTGTAGAGCACTTAGGGTTTCATTATGATTTTGTATACACGTACTTATGTACTCATGTGTTCTAGGTGACCTCTGATGGTTGTCTATCCACTCTTTCTTGTCAAGTTAAGCCTTAAGTAATTTTCTTACGCGCATCAGGTGAGTTCATGGCCTACTCTTTTACATACTCTCTTTTGGGGGAGATAGCATACTGGTTTTACAAACGCTTACTTTATATGAGTTATGTATAGTATGATATAGTGTTGAATACCATGAAAGTCCTCACACTTTCGGATTGTTAATAATGACGATTAGCGAGAAATCTTGGGTAGTACTACTGGGTCTAACGAGCCCCACCTATGCGACTCGAGGTCAAACGGGTGCAATTTTGTCCTAACAAACATTGTCACGACCTGGTAGGTCGTGGCAGGAGGCAACAAACGTAACATAGTCAGCTTCAATCATGAAATCACTATGGTTATTACTATTTGTTTATAGACTATTATCTATTACAATACACTTCTTATATTGTGCAACTGTTATTGATTTATGTTTAACGCAAACTCTTGAACTCACCAACCTTTGTGTTGACTCTTTTAGTATGCTATTCTCAGGTTGAGGTTACCATTGCCTAGGAGCACATTACACGGGTCAGCATCATGGTGTTGTCAGCATGTTATGAAACAATGTTTTCGGGACTATGTTTGTTTAAACTTTATGCTTTGGTTTTGTATAATGCTTGGGTGCGGTTGTTTGTGCATTTTAAATCATGTTACATTGTTTTGGGTTTTCTGTTTTATTTAACGCTTCCGTAGTATTTTAAAGTTAAACTTTGATTTTGAATGGTTGTTCATATAGAGTCGTTTTGAGTAACTAATAACTGAGATCCTGGTATGTCACACGCCTCGCGGTAAAACCTTGCACGTGGATTTTGAGGGTGTGATAGATTGGTATCAGAGCCATTGGTTATAGGGAACTAGGTTGCATACACACTAGACTATAACCGCATAGTTGTTAATTATTTGTCACTTATTTCCTTGCTGTATACTCATTGGCATACGCATCACGTACTTCGCAGCATGGCATCGTCATCCAGAAATTTAGGCAAGAGACCTGCATGATCTGAGTCACCTCCTACATCTCCCATACCTGATAGGGGATTTAACTGGCCCCGACATCCTTATCCTCTTGGCGAGATAGACTGGGATTAGCCTTTTATACTGCCTGAGCTCGATCCTCCGCGGAACTGGGATTTCTACCCCACCTACATAAACCGTATGGCTTATAGAGAGCGTCTACCACTAGTAGCTCCTACTCGACCTAGGACTAGGTCATCGACAGCCTCTGCATTGCCTACTCTTCCTACCTTGGGCATCCCTCACGAGCAGGCGTTTGCAGCTTTGATAACCACTCTAGACACGGAGCGACAGTGGATTAGAGGACTCACTGATGAGAACTCTGCCTTACGGTCTGAGATGCGTCAGTTGCGCTACCAGGTAGAGACGCTTCAGGAGCGACTCTCGATGGCCATTGGTGGACATCATACCCTGGCAGGCAACGTTGTAGCACTTACTGGGCGCATGGACGTGCAGGATCACCATAACATAGTGATCGATGATAGGTTTGCTGATCTAGAGGCACAGCTAGTAGCACTTCAGATTGCTGAAGCCCCGGAAGAAGAACCAGAGGAAGCCCCCGAAGAAGAACCAGCGAGATGGATGAGGACAATGACGGATCTAACGTGCTGGACTGATTCTACTTTTATATGACTTAGACTATATAGTGTTTCTTTTCTTTGAAACCAATGTGGGAAGGGTTGTTTCCCACCCAACTGACAAACTTAAATTTTGACATTAATGGAATACTTTGTGACTCATTTGCAATTTATTTATCTTTGGTTATTATTTTTGTTATAAATGTTGTGGTTGTGGTGAATCCATTATTTCTTATTGTTTACTGTACTTCAATGAAATTAATGTGTTGGATGTTACTCATTATTGTATTTGTGATTTGTAAAGTGAAAAATGGACGCATGCGGAAGAGGACGTGGGGGTGGACGTGGACGTGGACGTGGCACCGGAGGCCGTGGTGCCGGAGCCATAAACATGACTCCTGCGGAATTGGCTGCTTTAATCAACGAACATGTTCCGGCGGCAGTGGCTGCTGCCCAACCAGGACAACCAGCAGGTAAATGATAACAAGTGGTTAAATTAATTATCCTAGTTATTTGTCTAGGATATCTGACTAATGTTTGGGTTGTTGAAACAGGACCACCACCATATACCTACAAGTCCTTCATGGAATGTAAACCCCATACCTACAGCGGGACGGAAGGGGATGTGGGGCTTGTAAGGTGGTTTGAGAAGACAGAGTCTGTCTTCACAAAATGCAACTGCCCGCCTGTTGATCAGGTGAAGTATGCCACCGGGACATTGGAAGGCGCAACAATTTCCTGGTGGAACGCCCAGGTTCAAATGCTGGGTCAAGCTATAGCCAACGAATTTCCTTGGGATGAATTCAAAGAAATCATGACTGAAGAATACTGCCCCCGCAATGAGGTGCAGAAATTAGAGATTGAGTTTTGGCAACTCAAAATGCAAGGTTCAGAGTTTGAAGCCTACACGACCCGTACTCATGAGTTGGCCATACTATGCCCTGGAATGGTGAATGAAATGCACAAGAGGGTTGAGCATTATATACATGGATTGGTGCCTGAAATTCAGAGTATGGTAACTGCTTCCAACCCCACTACCATATAACAAGCTATCCGAACAGCCCACTGGCTGACTGATCAAGCGGTCGAGCAAGGACGATTACCCAAGCGGGGCGCGGTGGCAAGCGTGCCCGACCATAAACGTAAGTGGGATGGGACAGGCAATAAGGGATCGTCATCCAGCAACCAATTTCAACCTCAACAACAGCAGCAAAATCAGCAACAACAACGGAGATTCGATAACAATCGAAGCTTCAACCAGGCGACTCCCTTAAATCAAGGACCCAGTGGGTATGGCGGAAGACAGCCGAAGTGCAACCGGTGTAACTACCACCATGTGGGTCGATGTGACAATTTCAAGTGCCAACGTTGTAGGAAGATTGGTCATGTCGCCAAAGACTGTCGTGGTGAGCTGATGAAAAAGCCACAACAGTCCCAGGAAACTCCCAAGGCTGTTTTGAATACGAAAAAGAAGGCCATCATGGACGCAACTGTCCCCAACTCAGGAGGAATGGTAATGGCAACAACAACAATGGCAACAACAGCAACAATAACAGCGACAACAACAACAACAACGGTAATGGCAACAACAATGGAGGCAATAACAACAGTGGAGCCAAAGGAAGAGCCTTCGTCATTGGCTCAGGTGAGGCTCTAAATGACCCTACAACTTTAACTGGTAAATTTTCGGTTAATGGTCGTTTTGCTACCGTATTATTCGATACCGGAGCCGATAGAAGTTTCGTGTCCACTAAGTTTTGTAGTCTTTTAAGCGATATGCCCTCAGCCTTAGAATCTAAATACACCGTAGAGTTAGCTGACGGTACACAGATTCACGTAACGCATATTCTTAGAGACTGCAATATAGAGCTTGCTGGTCATACATTCGCCATAGATCTCATGCCTGTTACACTAGGAAGTTTTGATGTAGTAGTAGGCATGGATTGGCTTTCCGATAAGCAAGCGGAAGTCATATGCCACGAGAAGATCATAAGGATTCCCATTGGTGAAGAAGTTCTTATGGTCAGAGGAGATAGGAGTGGTGTGGTGATAGGCATCATCTAGTTTATGAAGGCATATAAGTTGTTACGAAAGGGTCGACTGGCCATATTGGAAACAGACAAGATGGAGAAATTAACCCGACTCTATGTGAAGGAGATCGTTTCGAGGCATGGGTACCGATCTCAATTATTTCTGACCGCGATGCTCGTTTCAAATCGCACTTCTGGCAGTCGTTGCAGAAAGCTTTAGGTATGCGATTGGATATGAGTACTGCTTATCATCCACAGACTGATGGTCAAAGCGAGCATACTATACAGACTTTGGAGGACATGTTACGTGCTTGTGTGATTGACTTCGGGAATAACTGGGAAGTTCACCTACCATTGGTGGAACTTTCTTACAACAACAGTTATCACACTAGCATAAAGGCGGCACCTTTTGAAGCTTTGTATGGGTGAAAATGTAGATCACCAGTTTGTTGGGCTGAAATTGGTGATAGCCAGCTAACGGGTCCTAAAGTACATGAGCCCACTGAGAAGATTGTACAAATAAGGAACCCTATGGCTGCAGCGCGCGACAGACAGAAAAGTTATGCTGATAATGTGACACCCGTCACCAAAACAGGTACGTTGACTTTGGCATTGATTTGGATTTTGTCTTTTGACTTTGATTTTGTCATATTTGGGCTTGGTCTTAATTAATGGTTCTTTACTTGGTGGGCCTAAATTTTAGCTTAATGGGCCTATGTCCTTGTGGTGGGCCTAGAGTTTCTATCATTATGAAGTCCATTGGGCTTGTCATTGTATGAGGTCCTATGCATTGAGCCCAATCAAGGTTTTTCTAAAAGGTGAAACACGAAATTTACATCGAAACCCAACTAATCCTACATCCATGGGCTTTGCCTAAAGCCTAGTAAATATATTTGATTCAGTTTAAAAATATAAATTAAATAATTTATATAGCATGTGATTGTTCGTTGGAACCATTATTGCGCGCGGAATTTGAAAACGTAAAAATTAGACGATGCGCGGTTCGAGACATGACGGGTTACACGAGACGGGCCAAGAGCCCTAAGGCCCTTCTTTCCTCCTTGTTGCGGCCGCAAGAGGATTAAGGGGGTATTCCCCTTGCCTTGGCCTCATTCTTTCAATTGTAAAATTTCCTTGGAAACCCTAGCCACCTCCTTCACCAAATTCTATCTTCTTCCCCTCTTGGCCATCGAAAAACACTGAAATCCTTTGTGTATCCATCGATTTTGATAATCAAATCATCCAAGAGCTTTAAACCAAGCCAGATACATTCGTCTTCAAAGCTACGGTAAGCAAAATTCGTTTTTGATGAAGTCTAATGCTAGTTTCACTCTAAAATCGATGATACTCATCATTTATGTTCAAAATCATCATCTAATGATCTCTCATTCTTGGTTTTTGGTTCTAGATCGTGAAGATCTAAGCGTTACGATTGTCGGGTTCGTCACTTGGTAAAAACCCTAATTCTTGGTCTTGTATGGTAATCGAATCTAAAAGATTGGGATGTAATCTTGGATGACCTGCCCTTAATCGAAATTTTGGACCTATAAAACATTTTTAAATAATTAAAATTGTTTCTTGAAAGAATTGATGTGTTGAACAATTCGAAACAATGAAACTATCACTTAAAGTTGAAAACCGGGAGACTAAGAAACTAACAACTGTTTGGGACTGGAAAATTTTATAAACTAAGTAGTTAATTGAAGTTCTTGACACTTGAAACTGGAATGAAAGCATTTTTACATATTTGGGTTGTTAATGGGCGCATATTGGGACTTGAGACGCAAAGGAACGAAACTAACAATCTGGGCAGCTTGCTGTCAGAAAAATGGGTCATCTTGTTCGTGTGATAACTTGGTCGAAATACGCCCAATTGGGACAAACTCTGGGTCTAAATTTAATCCCCATGAGTCCTCTAACTAACCCAAGTGGTCTCGTGTCGTTTCGACATCGTTTGGTCCTCCCAACGTAGCAAACAAAACAGAAGGTCAAAACTGACGAATCTGGGCAGCAGATTAGTCTGTATTCCTCGTGTCATAACTTCCTCATATTTTGTCAAAAAAACATGATTCTTTTTCTGGAGTTTAATTTAATATCTCTTCTCTTAAACAACACTTTTTACGCAATGATTCGTTATCGTTTCGATCTCCAAACAGCCTATACAAGACTGATGCGCAATCAGATATGTATGCTGAATTATCTTGTTAAAACTTAAAAGTAAGGATTGGAACTAAATAATCTAAATTAAGACAAGTTTTGCATATAATATTGATTAAAGCTATTTACAAAAGAATTAATTTAATAAGTGGGACGACGGAAAACCTTGATTAGCGTTAAGGGCTGGACTAAAAGGATTACACCCATATTAGCCATCTATATTTGGTGATATATTAATCCTTTTGTGTATTATATATTTTTAGAGCTTACTCTGTGTGTTGTGGGATTTGAACTGTGACATTTCAAGGTGAGTTTCACGGCCCCTTTTTAATGTATTTTACTTGGAGGAAAAGCATGCTCATGGTTTTGGACTATGCCGTGTTTTAAGAATTATTTTGGGACATTGTATGTGGTTGGGTCATGGTTTGAGTCTAGGTATTCAGTCATGAGTGTGTACTGTGCTTGTGCTTGTTCTTGGACTTGTTGACTTGGACATCATGGAGAAGTATTGTTAGTACTAACGGGCTGACACCCCCACTCATGTTGTCGGTATACTATTCGAGACCGACTTGGCCGGGGCTTGCCCTTGGGTGAATATAATCCGGATGTGAGAACTTGGAATGGTCTTGGACTTGGGTTGTGCTAGAACTTATGTTGATATCTTGACTGCTATGTATCTCTTTCACATACAATTTTCTATACATATTATGCATGGCAAAATATGGTATATTTAAACCTGTGAACTCACCAACATATGTTGACTTTTTAGAGCATGTCTTTCAGGTAATGAAGTCTAGGTGTTTGGCTGTGGACTTAGACGAGACCGCTCCTCTAGACATTTCAAGAGATTTTTGGGACATGTTATGAATTTTTGATTTTATGAATTGTGATTTTATTGGATTTGAATTTGGTATTGTTTTGGTGATTGTGTTGGTTTGTTCCCATATGGGACTTTGGTTTAGTTTTGCATTAATGGTGTGACGTTTTGGTATTGACTATACTTAACATGTCTTCCTATGTGTCGGGTGACGTCATGACCCATGTACAAAGAATACATGTAGATATTCTTAAACCCCCAATGTGTTTCCGCTTTAGCGAGGGTGTGACAAATTGGTATCACAGCCATTGGTTATAGAGAATTAGGTGGATTATTTGACCTAGACTATAACCTAAGTACCCACATGTAGTATGCATCATAGGATTATGTGTGTACTGTTATACATGTGAATGTTTTATATGTATTATCTGCCGTGCTATGTTGCCTGCCTTATGTGTTATTGTGATCTTTTTATTTGGAGAACTTTGGTTGTCGTATTATCTGTGCGTGCCTTGAGAAAGCATTAGGTAAGAACGTCCTCTCATTATGCGCTTGATTATTATTTGGTCTGGAGTGATAAGTGCATCTGTAAGGATTCTTTTAAAGGACTTTGGGTATTAAGCCAACCTTTATTATGTGCGTCTGCTGATGTTAGCTATGTTGTACGAGGTCTTATTTACAACTTGTGAGTTGGATATTGGGAGATGGACATGCTAGCTTACTTAACAACAACAGACAAGGGCCATGGCGTATTTGGGTTAGATGGCAGCTTTATTGGATCTCGGTCTACACTAAATGGACTCGTTTGATCGTCCTTTATCTAAGTGAATGCTTTCTCAACCGATTCCTCTGTACAACCTAGATCACTTAACCTTCGGTTAGTGACCATATCCTTGATTTTTCTAATCATAGATAACACTCTGTACTTAACAAGACATGTTAACTCTATTAGGAGGAGTTAGTGGTGACCATGCAATGCAAATTACCATTACGGGTGCACATGTAATTGCAATTTGCAGTGCATGAGAAATCTGGCAAACCTCTTCATGAGATAACAGTCATAGTTAGTACGAATCTTCCATTTTATACATGGGGCAGTGGAGTTCCTGTTATTATGATAATCTACGGTGTGGAAACACCAATCCCTTTTATCGTTGAATCAATACAAATAGATCTAGAGCCTTCATGGGAATCATAATGGACCTTTTAGCCCGGTATTTATGAGACGTTTCTCTTGCTTTTGTTTCTGTGATCATGGAAGTTGACTACATGTTCAAAATGTACTTGGTCTTTGAAGAATTGAAGAAGGGAAATGAGACTCCTTGTACCTATGCTGCTTTGTTCAAACTGAGCATAATACTTGTAGCATTGGTTGTCGAGAGATTCTAGCATTACACTTGATGGAGTAAATGGATGTCATGTAACCAGTTTAGATGTCGTCCTTGGTATATCATAGGTGTGGTGGGAACGCTGCGGGGAACCCTATACATAAACATCTTTGCTATGCTAGGGATGTGTCTGAACTGGGCTATGTGATGATCCGAGAGGATTAGAGATGGACATGGTGAGACTGATAAATTGAAAGAAAGTGGCACGGGAGGTAGGATTGGTTGTACGCGCACGAAGTTCATGACGTGCAAGCAAAAAGAGTTCGACAGGAAGTTGGAGCAATAGCTCTGACCCGTTGCATTGAGAAAACAGAAATATATGTGAACATCAAGATCGGTGCTAAAAATCAAAATGCAAAGAGTGTTATTCGGACACTAGTGGGCAAAGCACTAACATGGTGGAATATTCAAGTTCAAGTATGAAGTAGAAAAGTTATGATGGTCATGACTTTGTATGGGCTAAGCAGTAGTAACTGAGAGGTACTACCTCATAGACAAGATGCAAAATATAGATCATTAGTTTTGGAATCAAGTAATGGTGGGATCTAGTCATGCGCATATCCCTACCAATTCCATAATTTTGCAAAGGTGGTGTCATATTATGGCACATAAATCAAAGCGAATGGAAAAGTACATCGGGGGGCTGGTTCTATAGTTTGTGAAATGGTGGTCGCTACTACACCCCCAACCATTTGGAGTGCATTACTAAAGACATGTATTCTAGTTGATGAGATGGTTCGTATTGGACCCTTGAGAAAGCTAGTGAGATGTAGAGGGATGTTAAGGAATTGGGTGAGCTAGCTGGTGTTAAAGTAGACAAGAAGGACAAGTTCATGAAAGGATATGTGGTTGTCGTACTGGCAATGAAGGGCTATGTTGGCATTTGTCTGGAGAGTAATAAGTGCAATCCGCACCACCCAACTATGATGTCATGACCTGTGTGGTTCAATTTCAAGCAATTGGAATACTTAGCGAAGAGTTTTAAGCTATTTGTGAACCTAGTTGTGCCGATTAATACGGTCGAGTCGGAAGGAGCTTGACGTTGACATTACGAGTGTGGAGCCAGGAGCATTATCAAGATGCATATGCGTGGTAAAATAGGGCTCTAGGACAAACGATCAATTAAAAATAAAAAAAAAAACAACACAAATTTGGCCTGCAATTTGTGCAAACCCAGGGCAAGGCAAGATGGCAACCCTGCTCATAGAAAGGCATTTAGGATTGATGTCAATGATATCCAAGAGGATCCTTGCGTAGTGACTTTGACTTTTGTAACTAAGTTGGACTTAACCCCAGTCACGAGAAATGTGTGTTATTAATGGGCTAAAGATAGACTTGTAAACACTAGAGAGGTAATAGGGGACTGTACTATGCTATTAGCAAATCATGCATTAGAATACATTTGTATGATTTGGGCATGAAAGTTTCAACATGGTCATGGGGATGGATTGATCGTCAAGGAATAGTGTTGAGATCATCAGATCTGAGAAGTTTGCTTGCATACCATTGTCAAAGGGTGAGACACCTAACGTGTATGGCGAGAGATCAGAAGGGGACAACACGAAGATCTTGAGCATGAAAGTGGAGGAATACGAATTAAATGATATACCTATTGTGTGAAAATTCTAAGAAGTGTTCCCGAAGGATTTGGAATGATTGTCCACTTCATAATAGGAGGACCTTTGGATTGAATTGGTACATAAAGCGGTGTGTGTACCTAGGGCTTCTTATCGAGTAACACCATTGAAACTGTAAGACCTTTATAATCATTTTTAGGAGTGGTTTGGTAAGAGTTTTATATGACCCACATGCACCATGAGGCACTAGTGCTTCTTCAGAGAAGAAGGATGGATCGTACAGGACGTGCATGGACTACTAAAAGCTGAATAAACTAACAGACAAGAACCGTTATCTTTTTCCCAGGGATAAATGACTCATTCAATCAGCTTCATGTATCGACGTACTTTTTGAATATTGATCTCCTTTCGAAAATCATCAACATAGAGTACATGTGGATGAGATATTGAAGAAAGCATTTAGAACTCGTTATATACATTACGAGTTTCTAGTTCTGAATTTTGGGATAACAAAGGCACTTTCGATGTTCATGAATGTGATGAAATAGAGGTGCATGTCATGCCTAAATAAATTGGTCGTAGTGTTCATTCAGGACATTCTGATTTATTTGAGGATAAGGAGGATCATGAGAAACATATGGGGATAGTCTTGGAAATGTTGAAAAGGAGAAACTATACGCTAGGTACTCCAAGTGTGTCATCTATACTGACCATAAGAGTTTTCAACATATTTTTCACCAAAAAGAACTGAACATAAGACAGAGATGTTGGACTAAATTGTTCATTGACTACGACTGTGTAATCTGGTATAACCTGGAAAAGGCAAATGTAGGTTTCGGACGTGATGAGTTGTAAGGAAAGAGTCAAACCCATGTTCTTACCTCATTACCACTCAAGTCGAGTAAAATAAGAGACCGTGGTGGGTTAGCTGCGGTACACCCTATATATAAACATTATTGATATCTTGAATGTGAAATCAGAATCGACACTGGAATCTAGTTTTTGGAATTGGACAACGGTCGTACTCTGGAGATACCAGTAAATAGGTTGTAAAACCTAAAATGCCACCTCAAGAGACTTTGTTCTTATGGGCAGTTCACGAGCTATTGCCTTGGAATGACATTGTTTATCTTGTCAAAAGGAGCAAATTTTCACCTAGATTTGCAAGTATAGTTAAGACTCCAGAACAATTTTGGTCCTGTGATTTATTGGATGGTCCAAGGAATTTGAGCGGACAACAAATTTTAAGTTGCCTATGTTCTAGTATGGTTTGTGGTTAAAGAAGTTAAAATTTTGGGAAGTAGTAGAAATCCTTATCGTAAAGACTACATGGAACTCAAAGCGAGAACCTAAATCTTACCTTTACGTGGGAAGTTTTATTGAGGGCTAACTACCCCCCCACCTGTTAGCGGATGGCATTGCAGTTGATAACTCCAGTTGAATTTCGGGATGAAATTCTCTCAACTGGGGGATACTGTGACACCCGTCACCAAAATAGGTACGTTGACTTTGGCATTGATTTGGATTTTGACTTTTGACTTTGATTTTGTCATATTTGGGCTTGGTCTTAATTAATAGTTTTTTACTTGGTGGGCCTAAATTTTAGCTTAACGGGCCTATGTCCTTGTGGTGGGCCTAGAGTTTCTATCATTATGAAGTCCACTGGGCTTGTCATTGTATGAGGTCCTATGCATTGAGCCCAATCAAGGTTTTTCTAAAAGGTGAAACACGAAATTTACATCGAAACCCAACTAATCCTACATCCATGGGCTTTGCCTAAAGCCTAGTAAATATATTTAATTCAGTTTAAAAATATAAATTAAATAATTTATATAGCATGTGATAGTTCGTTGGAACCATTATTGCGCGCGGAATTTGAAAACGTAAAAATTAGACGACGCGCGGTTCGAGACATGGCGGGTTACACGAGACGGGCCAAGAGCCCTAAGGCCCTTCTTTCCTCCTTGTTGCGGCCGCAAGAGGATTAAGGGGGTATTCCCCTTGCCTTGGCCTTATTCTTTCAATTGTAGAATTTCCTTGGAAACCCTAGCCACCTCCTTCTCCAAATTCTATCTTCTTCCCCTCTTGGCCATCGAAAAACAGTGAAATACTTTGTGCATCCATCGATTTTGATAATCAAATCATCCAAGAGCTTTAAACCAAGCCAGATACATTCGTCTTCAAAGCTACGGTAAACAAAATTCGTTTTTGATGAAGTCTAATGCTAGTTTCACTCTAAAATCGATGATACTCATCATTTATGTTCAAAATCATCATCTAATGATCTCTCATTCTTGGTTTTTGGTTCTAGATCGTGAAGATCTAAGCGTTACGATTGTCGGGTTCGTCACTTGGTAAAAACCCTAATTCTTGGTCTTGTATGATAATCGAATCTAAAACATTGGGATGTAATCTTGGATGACCTGCCCTTAATTGAAATTTTGGACCTATAAAACGTTTTGAAATAATTAAAATTGTTTCTTGAAAGAATTGATGTGTTGAACAAATCGAAACAATGAAACTATCACTTAAAGTTGCAAACCGGGAGACTAAGAAACTAACAACTGTTTGGGACTGGAAAATTTTATAAACTAAGTAGTTAATTGAAGTTCTTGACACTTGAAACTGGAATGAAAGCATTTTTACATATTTGGGTTGTTAATGGGCGCATATTGGGACTTGAGACGCAAAGGAACGAAACTAACAATCTGGGCAGCTTGCTGTCAGAAAAATGGGTCATCTTGTTCGTGTGATAACTTGGTCGAAATACTCCCAATTGGGACAAAATCTGGGTCTAAATTTAATCCCCATGAGTCCTCTAACTAACCCAAGTGGTCTCGTGTCGTTTCGACATCGTTTGGTCCTCCAAACATAGCAAACAAAACAGAAGGTCAAAACTGACGAATCTGGGCAGCAGATTAGTCTGTATTCCTCGTGTTATAACTTCCTCATATTTTGTCAAAAAAACATGATTCTTTTTCTGGAGTTTAATTTAAAGTCTCTTCTCTCAAACGACACTTTTTACGCAATGATTCGTTATCGTTTCGATCTCCAAACAGCCTATACAAGACTGATCAATCAGATATGTATGCCGAATTATCTTGTTAAAACTTAAAAGTAAGGATTGGAACTAAATAATCTAAATTAAGACAAGTTTTGCATATAATATTGATTAAAGCTCTTTACAAAAGAATTAATTTAATAAGTGGGACGACGGAAAACCTTGATTAGCGTTAATGGCTGGACTAAAAGGATTACACCCATATTAGCCATCTATATTTGGTGATATATTAATCCTTTTGTGTATTATATAATTTTAGAGCTTACTCTGCGTGTTGTGGGATTTGTACTATGACATTTCAAGGTGAGTTTCATGGCTCCTTTTTAATGTATTTTACTTGGAGGAAAAGCATGCTCATGGTTTTGGACTATGCCGTGTTTTAAGAATTATTTTGGGACATTGTATGTGGTTGGGTCATGGTTTGAGTCTAGGTATTCAGTCATGAGTGTGTACTGTGCTTGTGCTTGTTCTTGGACTTGTTGACTTGGACACCATGGAGAAGTATTGTTAGTACTAACGGGCTGACACCCCCACTCATGTTGTCGGTATACTATTCGAGACCGACTTGGCCGGGGCTTGCCCTTGGGTGAATATAATCCGGATGTGAGAACTTGGAATGGTCTTGGACTTGGGTTGTGCTAGAACTTATGTTGATATCTTGACTGCTATGTATCTCTTTCACATACAATTTTCTATACATATTATGCGCGGCAAAATATGGTATATTTAAACCTGTGAACTCACCAACATATGTTGACTTTTTAGAGCATGTCTTTCAGGTAATGAAGTCTAGGTGTTTGGCTGTGGACTTAGACGAGACCGCTCCTCTAGGAGCATTAGACATTTCAAGAGATTTTTGGGACATGTTATGAATTGTTTGATTTTATGAATTGTGATTTTATTGGATTTGAATTTGGTATTGTTTTGGTGATTGTGTTGGTTTGTTCCCATATGGGACTTTGGTTTAGTTTTGCATTAATGGTGTGACGTTTTGGTATTGACTATGCTTGACATGTGTTCCTATGTGTCGGGTGACGTCATGATCCATGTACGGAGAATACCTGTAGATATTCTCTTAAACACCCAATGTGTTATGACGATCCCGTCCGTCGCATTCTCGTGTTTCCGCTTTAGCGTGGGTGTTTCAGATAAGCGATGGAAACCTCTAGAATTCCAGGTTGGTGACAAAGTCTTATTGAATGTATCACCGTGGAAAGGCGTGATTCGGTTTGGTAAAAGAGGAAAACTAAATCCGAGATACGTTGGACCGTTTGAGATATTGGAAAGAATAGGTCCAGTGGCCTATCGACTAGCCCTACCTGATTCGCTAAGTGGAATCCATGATGTATTCCATGTTTCAAATATGAAGAAGTGCTTAACGGATTAAACGATGGTCGTACCACTGGAAGAAGTTCAAGTAGACGAACAATTACGCTTCATTGAGGAACCGGTCGAGGTGATGGATCGTGAGGTGAAGACACTTAAGCAAAGAAAGATACCCATTGTCAAAGTTCGATGGAACTCGAGACGTGGACCAGAATTCACATGGGAATGTGAGGACCAAATGAAGCTTAAGTATCCTTAGCTATTCGAAAAGACGATGTCAGCCGGCGAAGGTACTGATTAAATTTCGGGACGAAATTTCTTTCAACATGGGGATGATGTGACAACTCACCCGAAACTCACTCGATTACTTTATGCCAATACAGTAGACCAGTGATGGAACACATAAAATGTAACGTAATTTTCGGGACGAAAATTCTTTCAACATGGGGATAATGAGACATCCGGTAATTTTCCGTTACCAAACTCCGTTAGTTCCGTTAAGTCTTTCATGCACGTGTCGTTAGCACACACTAGTTGACGTTGAAAGTTGGTGACTTAATAATAATTAATAATGATAAACAGATAATTATTTAACTAATAATGTTGGTTATTAGTTGTGCTTATGCGATCTAAATATTATTTGTGAATTTTATCGCGTAACGTGGAAACGTGTGTATTTAATTCGTGTATTTTTGTGACTAGTGAAAATAATGCATATGATTATTACTGTTGATTAATAATGTTTATATTAGTAAGTTAAAACCTTTTAAAAAGTGTTTAAAAGATTAGTTTTTTTATAAAATATAAACAAAAGGGGTTAAGTGTAATTTCCTAAAACTAAAACTTAACAAAAATAAAAACAAAACCCAAACCCTAATCCCCCACATCCCCTACGGCCACGATCACCCTCAAACACACACACACACACACACTTCGAAATACAAGCAAGGGAAGCAATTGGTGGTCGATTTTGGTTGATTCCAAGCAATACAACACGTTAGAAGCATCAAATCTTGTCCATTACACGTTTAAAGGTTATATTTTTACAAGTTTTTCATGGTTTTTCATTGTGGCAGCAACCCTAGTTCGAAATCTAAAATTGGATGTCGAATTCATGTTGATTGTTGATGTTATGATGTTAGTTACATTGTATAGATGCTAGTTTACATTGATTGTGCAAGAAAGCTTCGATTTTGATGCGTTGTTCATAGGTTACTAATAATAGTAACTTTATTTGCATGAATGCTATGATTTGATGATGAATTGATGTTGTTAATGTGTTTATGATGATAATTGGGTGTTAGATTGATGATATGAATGCTAGAAATTCAAGAATGAATGTTGTAGTTCATGTCTTACTAAAGATAGTAACTTTTGGCTATGAAAGTTGATAAATTATGATGATTGGATGTTGTTGATCATTTCTAGATGTTAACATGAGCTTGAATTGGTATATTAGTTATGAATTCATGAATGTATTGGGTGTTTGATAGATTTTGGGATGTGCTTTCCCAAAAGGGAAACTTTATTTGCACAAATTCTTTAATATGATGGTTTGAGTATGTTTGGGACATTAGGATCATGCCAGTATGTTCATGGATGGTTTCTAAGGTAGTAGAATGTATTGTTTGTGTGTATGAATGTTTATTGGGTTAATTGGTAGGTTTGGTCTGTTTGTGGGATTTCATGGTAATGGGTCATATGGGTTATGATAGGCTATTGTTTGGATTGTAGTTGATCATGGTTGAACATCTTGGGTGATAAGAATTCTGTTAAATGGTATGTTGATAGTCATCATACACGCATGCGAATCTGAGGCCCCTACTTAGTAGGATTGGCAGGGTTTAGGGTGTGAAGTCGTGAGTGGCTTCACATGGCATGCTGTGCATGATTTGATTCTATGTATGATGCATTGGTTGTGTTGTAGCTATGTTGAGCATGATAATTGTTTGAGATTCTCATGACTTGTATGATATCTGGTTGTATGATGATATAGTTAGTACATGTGATTAATGAAGTGTTATATGTAATTAGTTTGTATGTAAATTATGTGCGATGTACTGTTATGCTTGTTTGAATGGAATTTCACCTATAATGTCACCAACGGGTCAAACGGGTCAACTGGGTCAAATGTGTCTTGTCTTCTAAAACCTTGAGTTCTTTGGTTTGTAGAGCACTTAGGGTTTCATTATGATTCTGTGTACACATACTTATGTACTCATGTGTTCTAGGTGACCTCTGAGGGTTGTCTATCCACTCTTTCTTGTCAAGTTAACCCTTAAGAAATTTTCTTACGCGCATCAGGTGAGTTCATGCCCCACTCTTTTACATACTCTCTTTTGGGGGAGATAGCATACTGGTTTTACAAACGCTTACTTTATATGAGTTATGTATATTATGATATAATGTTGAATACCATGAAAGTCCTCACACTTTTGGATTGTTAATAATGATGATTAGCGGGAAATCTTGGGTAGTACTACTGGTTCTGACGAGCCCCACCTGTGCGACTCGAGGTCAAACGGGTGCAATTTTTTGCTAACAAACATTGTCACGACCTGGTATGTCGTGGCAGGAGGCAACAAATGTAACACAGTCAGCTTCAATCGCGAAATCACTATGATTATTACTATTTGTTTATAGACTTTCTATCTATTATAATACACTTCTTATATTGTGCAACTGTTATTGATTTATGTTTAACGCAAACTTTTGAACTCACCAACCTTTGTGTTGACTCTTTTAGTATGCTATTCTCAGGTTGAGGTTACCGTTGCCTAGGCGCACATTACACAGGACAGCATCATGGTGTTGTCAGCATGTTATGAAACAATGTTTTTGGTAATATGTTTGTTTAAACTTTATGCTTTGGTTTTGCATAATGCTTGGGCGCGTTTGTTTGCGTATTTTAAATCATGTTACATTGTTTTGGGTTTTTTGTTTTATTTAATGTTTCCGCGGTATTTTAAAGTTAAACTCTGGTTTTCCGTTTTATTTCTGTTTTATTTAATGTTTCCGCAGTATTTTAGATGAACCATAATATCAAAAAATGTTGGAGTATATATTAGTTCCAAATTGCATAAAATATTAATCGCTTCTTTCTGTGCTTTATACATGTCATCAACATCTACTGATCATGCACAAATCTTTTTAAATAATGTGCAAAGGTTAATAATTGTTGTTGAAACATTATCAGGTAAACCTTCACGAACCCCAATTGGTAGCAAACGTTGCATAAGAATATGACAATCATGAGACTTTAACCCGATGATATTTGAGTTATTAAGAATCATCTTATTTTTAAAGTTTGATCCAAAACCGTCAGGTAGTCTTACTCTTTTAATGAACTGACAAAATTTAGATTGATCACTAGGTTTGAAAGAGTAAGAAGCTTGTGGCTGTATGACCTTGTTGTTTTTCACTCTTAGCCATAAATCTGATTGTATTCCCAAATTTTTTAAGTCTTCTCTTGCTTTGTGTGTGTCTTTTGATTTTTCATTCATCAACAAGGTACCTAACAAGCTCTCACACACATTTTTCTCGATGTGCATAACATCAAGATTGTGTTTTAAATCAAGAGATGACCAATAATCCAGCTCAAAGAATATACTCTTTTTTTCCAATTCAACCCTGACTCATCACGTTTTCTTTTCACGCCACCGTGGTTGGGATGTTTACCCGGAACATGATCGGGAATGCGGTTAAGTTGTTCTAATATTTTTGAATTAGTTAATGCTTTCGGATGCTTTCTTAACTCCATCTGACTGTTAAACAACAAGCTTTCTCTCCATTTGTTACTTCTAGGTAAGAATCTTCTGTGACCGGTAAAGGATATCTTATTAGTTACATGACACGAAGGTGTGTCCATGTTACACGTTGCACATGCAAGATAACCTTGGCCACTCCATCCAGACAAGCTACTACGAGCAGGATAATCATTAATGGTCCATAATAATGCCGAGGCATCTCTTATTTGTACTCCATCATTCCACAACTGCTTCAACTCATCTACTAGAGGCCTTAAAAAAACATATATGTCTTTTCCAGGTGATTTAGGACCAGGAATTAGCAGAGTTATAATGAAAGAAGACTCTTTCATACATAGCCACAGTGGTGTGTTATACGTTGTCAACACCACTGGCCACATACTGTAAGCTTGACTCATGTTACCAAATGGATTAAAGCCATCTGCAGCCAGACCCAAGCGGACGTTCCTAGGCTCTTTGGCAAATTCAAAATGTCTCTTATCAAATTCTTGCGATGCCTTCCCATTTACCGGATGACGCATAATACCATCTGTTGAGCATCTAGTGTGATGCCAAATCATATCTTTTGCTGTGAACCTGGAACTATACCTTCGTTTAAGCCGAGGAGTTAATGGAAAGTACCGCAATACTTTTTGTGGTATTTTTTTTCCTTTTGTGTTTTTATCAACCCATCTACTCTCCTTACAAACCGGACAATTTTGCAATTCTTCATTCTCTTTCCAAAACAAAGCACAATCATTTATGCAGGCATGGATGGATTCATATCTAACCTAATCTTTTTCAGCTTCTTCTTCGCTTCATAGTGTGAGGATGGAATGTGATTTTCTTTTGGGAATGCAACCTTTAAAAACTCTAAAAGTAGATCAAACGAACTATTTGTCCACTTGTTGATTACTTTAATATGCATCAGTTTGGCTAGAAAGTTTAAAGAAGACATCCAATTACAACCGGGGTATAACTCAGTGTTGAGCTCATTATAGAGTTCATCAAATTCCGAGTCCAAACTATTTCCATCCTCATCTATGTTTTCTTCATTCTCTGTGATAACATCTTGGATTGCATCAAACATCTCATTATTTGATGTATTGCTTGCTGGAGGAGCACGTGTTATTGTAGCAAATTGTTTTGCTGCATCAGAAGAAGTAGAGACCTCACCGTTATAAACCCATTTCGTATAATGTTGAGCAAAGCAATGATCATGTATGTGAGCATTAACAGTTTTTAAATCCTGCCGAAAAGCATTGACACAATCTCTACACGGGCATTTTGTTTTGCCATCACTGTCGACAAATTTCTTAACATACTCCATAAAGTTCTTAAGACCTTCTAAGAAAACCGGAGTCGTCTGATTTTTTATTTTAATCCAACTTTTATCGATTGTCATAACTGTTTCATACACATACATAAACATGAATATATTATCATTCAACCAAAATAATCCAATAACTGTTTCATACACATACATAAACATGAACATCTTATAAATCTAATAACCAACAACATCATTCAAACAAAACAATCCAATGATACTTTTAATCATATAAATTAACAACCTACAAATACATTCTACCAAAACAACTAAACATTATCTTATAAATCTAACAAACAACAAAATCATTCAACCAAACATTATCATTCAACCAAAACAATCCAATTATACATTTAATCATATAAATCTAACAACCTACAACTACATTCTACCAAAACAACTAAAGATTATCTTATAAATCTAACAAACAACAAAATCATTCAACCAAATCTAACAACCTACAACTTATTTCTACCCAAACAACCAAACATTAGACATTCCATCTAACAACCAACAAAATTCAAACCAAATCTCAAAAAAATATATAATCAAACCTTAAAAGTTTAACAATGATGGTAGCTAGAACCCTAAAACATTGTGTGGACTGCCAATCTTGGTGTTGGTGGCTGATATGGCAGCGGTGGTGGCCTCTTTGGATTGCAAAAGTTGCCATGATGGTGGTGGGTAGCTTCAATCTTGGTGTAGGAGTGTAACGAGACGAACAAGGATGTGCAATGGTGGTGGTGGACGGCTTCAACTTGAAGGAATGCAGGCTGTGGATCGACTGGGTGGTTTAGAGGTGAAATTTGGGTGTTTTGGGTGAAAGAGACGAAGCAGATCGGTTTTGTATGACAGATATGCGCCTGGACCATAACGCGACGACATGTCGTCGCCATAGGGTCTTTTAATTTTTTTTTGGCAAATAATTGGGCGGGGTTAACGCGCGGGTCCTGACATCCGATGGCGATGACATGTTATATTATTGTTATTTATTATTAAAGATATTATTATATTATTATTATTTATTATTATTAGTGTTTTATTATAACTATTATTATGATGGTTATTATTTATTTATTATTATTATTATTATTATTATTATTATTACAATTATTATTATTATTATTATTTTAATTATTATAAATAAACTTAATTTACCATTAACAAGCGTCATTTCCCATAAACGTGTATAACTCACAACATTTATCGTTATTGAGTCATAATGGACCATTGATGTAGGTAATAGACCTTAATCATCATAACCACACATATTTAACATTGTTTCACAATCATTTATGATATTTAAGCATAAACAGACTTAATTTACCATTAGTAAGCATAATTTCTCGTAAATTACCATTAACGTATATTATTCAACACCAATGATAATAATTCGAATATGGCTAACCTTAGAGGTACGTGATCGACTTTAATTATCGTAACTAGACATATTTAACATTTTTTGAAACTCATTGATAATAATTGAGCATATATCTACGTAAATTACTATCAAAGTGTGAAATTTAACACCAATGATGATAATTCAGTTAGAACTAACATTTGGCATATGTAATCAACCCTACTAACATAATTAAACATATTTGACAATGTTTGAGACTTATCAATGATAATTAAGCATAAACTAGCTTAATTTACTGGTAATAAGTATAATTTCTCACACATTACCATCAAAGTGTGAAATTCAACACCAATGATCGTAATTCGATATAGCTAATATTTGACGTAAGTAACCGTCCCCAACTATCATAACCAAAATCTTTGACATTGTTTGACACTCATTGATGATAATTAAACACTAATGATCTTAATTCAATAGTACTTAACTTTTGATGCATGTAACTGGCTCTAAATATCAGAATCGAACATCTTTATCCCAAATTGACATTAATTGTTTATAATTATATATAATAATAACATTTAATATGATAATATTAAGTATATTATTATTATTATTATTATTATTATTATTATTATTATTATTATTATTATTATTATTATTATTATTATTATTTATTTCACTTCTAATTAATAATAGTACATATAATAATAATAACAACAATAACTTGTACATTAATAATAATAATAATAATAATAATAATAATAATATAATAGTAATAAAATAATAATAATAATGGTAATTAATTTTATTAATATTAAATTAAAAAATAATTCACTCTATCGCGACGACATGTCGTTGCGATAGGCTTTTCATAATGGCGGGATTATTTCCCTCCAACTTTTTTTACAAAAAAAAAAACAAAACATAATTTGCTTTTAACCTATGGCAACGACATGTCGTCGCCATAGGGTGAAAGTTAATTTTAAATTTTTTTACATTTATTTAAATAAATCAAAAATTAATTTAAATGAGGATTGGCGCCGACATAGAGAACTCTATGGCGAAGATAAATTTCGGTCGCTATAGGTCAACCTATGGCGACGACATGTCGTCGCCATAGGGTTAGGATAGTCAAAAATCAAGATTCTCCTATAGCAATGACTTGTCGTCGCCATAGGTTGACCTATTGCGACTAGTATGTGTCGTCGCCATAGGGTTTGTCGCCATAGATGTAAATTCTTGTAGTGGCAGTAGGTAATACTCATTCAAACCAAAAAATTATAGGAATTTTGCCTTGAAATAGAAGGGATCTAGCAACATTTAGAAGATGTTGATGTTTTCTTTCAACTATAACATTCTGATAGGGAGTATATGTACAACTTGTTTGGTGAAAAATAGCATTTTGTGTATTGAATTGAAAAATTATTTTTTTACGAATTCAAACCCATTATTGCTTCTAAATATTTTACTGTTTTTGAAAACTGATTTCCAACGAGATCGAAAAAACTTTCTACACTTTGAAACACCTCATCTTTTATTTACAAGTATACCCAAAATAGCCTTGGTATAGTCACTAACAACTGTGAGGAAGCATTTATACCCTTTTTCACTATTGACCCGATAAGGACCCCACATATGAAGATGAACAAGTTCCCCTAAATTATTAGATTTGTGCTCACTTAAAGGAAAGAACTCCTTATGTTGTTTAGTTCTATGACATACATCACAAGGCCTAGAATCATTTGGATGTTTAAATTTCAAATTATCTTTTAGAATATTGAGGACTTGATGTGAAGGGTGCTCTGGTCTAGCATGCCATATATTAACATTATCAACACTATTAAATCACACCTTGTATGGATTTTAAGCGATTATCATAGTAATATAATCTATTAATTTGATTACCAGTCATCGTTAATTTGATTACTAGTCATCCAGGTTTTCTTTATAAGTGAATCCCGAAGGTTGCAATGATTTTCGTCAAATGTAATAGTTAACTTGTTACCTTTAGCTAATTTAAACATAGAAATCAAGTTTAAGGTTGACAATTTCTAACATAGACTTGTTAACACGATACGACACGACATAAAGTTAACATGTTTCGTGTTTGAGTTTAACATGTTTAGTGTCATTAACAGGTCGACATGTTAAAGGCACGATAAGAATCGTGTCTTAACAGATCAAATGTCTGTTAACCTCTTAACACACCTATTTAAATCTGTTTATATTTTTAGCTTATTAAAAATAATATTAACATATATATATATATATATATATATATATATATATATATATATACATATATATAGGGTTCAAATGAAAACCATCATTTTAATTGAAAACCATGAAAACCACTTTCAACCAATCATAAAATTTAGATATTTATTATTATTATTATTATTATTATTATTATTATTATTATATTTTAGTAAAATTTTCATATTTTTATATTTAGTATGTATCTTTAGATTTTCAAATCCTTTAATTTTCTCCTCTATTTGATTCAATTATAATATTCCATTAAATCACACATAGTAACACACACACAACGATGGTGCAAATGGAATTGAAGAAAGCAATTGAAGCTCGATTCAGCTCTTGATGACCCTCACAACCACACATGATCCTTTAATTTCTTCACCAAAATTCCTTATTCTCGTATTTATTTAGTCGAACCCTAAAGAAATCATGGTGAACAACGACTCCCTTAAAACTTTCAACTATTAGTGATGAACAATGAACTTGAAGGAATCGATGACGACGATGATGATGATGAAGATGAAAAAACTTAATCTTGAAGAAATAACCATTAGCGACACCTTCCTATAGTTCCTATTTTGTCTTTTGAAAAATCATCTTTCACGTTTTGAAGATTCAAAGATCTAATGCTTGCATCAAATGAAGAACATCACTGGATTACGTATATGTAATTTAGCAGGATACCTATACGCATCTCATTATGTTGAGTAGGAAACAGAGGACATATTTATCGCCATTGTAACGTATATGTAACACCGCTGTTACGTATATGTAACACTGTTGCTATGTACACGTGATACTGAAGTTACACGTAAGGTAAATGGTACCCATGTCTGATACATATATGTACTTTGTAATATAATACATACATGTACTTCGTAATATAATACATATATGTACCCAGCTTACAAATATGCAACCTTGTGATGTGATAGCTATGAATATAAGGATAAATTAAATGGAAAAGGGTTATTCGGATCATGAAGGGCAAATTGAAAAAGATGAACTCTATGGTTACATATACGTTAAACTACTGTTGCACACCGATACATATACGTATCATAGTATTACATATTGAAATTACTGTTGCTAACTTATTAGAAAAAATAAAAAAAACAATTTATTGTGATATTTATAAATAAGTTTGTATTGGAAAAATAAAATATAAGAGAGAGAAATGAGTGATATTAGGAATTTGTTTAGATAGTGGTTTATTTTCATATATAAAAATATTTTTTTCTATTCTACCCTTAAGAACTAATAATAACTCCTTAGTTTTTTTTATCTAATTACAATAGTGCCACTGATCAATCCTAACCATTGATAAAAAAATCAAGGGTTGAAAATGGTTTTCTTGATTTTCAGTTATAATAAAGTTTTTATTGGAACCCTCCCTTATATATATATATAAATACTATATATTTGATTATTGTTCACGTTCAATATAAAAACCTTATCTTTAACCCAACAACTTCAATCGAATAAGACAACCACAGTACCACTGACCGAGTCTCCCGCCTCCGCATGAGGCCTCTTCATGCTCCGTTTATTACCTCTTTGAGTTATGTTAGCGGTTAAAATATACTTTTTATGGACTTTTGTTTCAAATATGTCAAGAATTATCTTGTTAAAAATTATGTTTTATTCAAGACTTTAATGGAATTTAGTTAATTTGTATTTTACTAAACATGTGATGATGTCTCTTAATGTAACCTGTTTCTAAACATGTTCGTGTTCGTGCCAACAAAAAATGACATGATTGGTTATCGTGTCGCGTTCATGTCAGCACTTATCGTGTTTGTGTCTTATCGTATCGTGTCGTGTCTTATTTTGTCATGTCTTATTCTGTCGTGTCTTATCCTGCCGTGTTTTTTCTGTCTTGCCAGCCCTAGAGTCCCTTTTGGGTGTTTAACTGTAACGTTAAGATCTGATTCATCAATTTGATTGAGTAAATTTAAAGTACTCATTACCATCTGTTGGTTAGCACCAGAATCAATTATCCATCCAATTCTATTTTTTTCCTAAAAAGTTACTGTTTTACTCGGATGTGTTCAAATTAACCATGACATATGATAAGGAACATGGAGTGTTACCTCCAATATTTGATCCTCGAGCGGGATCATGCGATTTTTCATCTAACAGGACATTTAGAGATTTGATCAGCCGAAAGGGTTGTCATAGATGTATTAGCATTTTGACCTAATTTATTTATAGTTTTTTTTATCAAATTTAACTTTAACATCCATATGAGTTGTGATATTTAGGTCTATAGCACAGTGCACTCCCTAGTTCTATCACAATCATCGGTAATGGATTTGTCAGACCCTTCCGGGTGTCAAATAGGTATGATCGTGTGCTTGATGCATATGAAGATTCTTATAATCTTTTCAACCAGTTCGACACACCCCATTAAATATATCATAATCCCGCATACCCCTATCGACCTGTGCATATTTGTAAGCATTATAATTATTGCCGGCACAAATACAACAAGTATATTATCAAAGTTTTGAAAACAGTCATGATCACCCCATTATGGTTTAGTTCCCATCCTGTTGAACTTGAAATAAGCATCGTTGTTATCCATCAACTTGGTATTTTGTTTAGCCGATTTCATCCATTGATTCTTACATAATTTAAGCAAATTCATAGTTTTTGAGTCTTGGTAGACTATTGGCGACTTAGGTTGTTGGATCAGGTTGAACAATAACTTTTCTAAATTAGTAGATAACATATGCGGAATCCCCATTAACTATTTATAATAAACACATGGGTTGCAATACTTGAATGTATAAAACACAAGGAAATTCTTTCAAAGTAATCACTTGATGATAATTTATTGATTACAAATATTGTAATAGCAAAACAAGTGCAAAACAGCCAAGCTTAAAACTATACAAGTGTGAGGCGTATATAATTATGAAAGCTAAACACTAGGGAAACACTTAAACGTCTATCCTAGCTTTAGGATTAGTGAAAACCTACAATTATTGATCTACACATCATGGCATACCATGAATATGTAATCATTTTGGTTACAAGAAACAATGCAATACAAACAGTTAATCAGCATAATAGATCTTCGGCAGTTGCAATGTTATGGTAACACCATTACCTTTTAGTGCTTAAATTTTGTCCACCAAAGTAACAATTTAACATATACAATTGCTAGTTGAAAGATACTATGCATATGCTGATTTACAATGATCAATAGTTAGTTGGCACATGAAGTCTTCAGTAGTCAGACTTGTCTTTCGACACTTGGATTGGTTCAACAAGAGCTGTTCAGTACTTAGTGTTTTGTCGTTTCCCAATAAATTCCCCTAAGATGAAGTTAGCAAAACTAATTTATTTTTACATACAAGCATCTCTCTGAGTATCCTTTCATGTATTACACCCCTTACATCCATTGATGGATTATGAAGGGTGATGTTCACCAAGTCCCTTAAATTGTGCTAAGAAAGTTTAAGTAAGTCAAATTCACTTACTTGGATATTCCTAGCTCTTGAAAAGAATAAAGTATGAGACTTGGTGCTGCCATGAAAACTCCATAAAGTGATTGGATCATGAACATCCAATGGAGTTACGTAAAGTACATCTTCTTCACTGTCACCATTTGGTTCTTCTTCAACTCTTTAAGCAAATTTTTGCTTAGAATAGATACCATGGACTTATATATACCAGGAATATATTCATATTCCTTGATAAATGAGAGCATTTATCAAATTCGTGGTAGCTAAGCTGAAGAACATCCATTTTCCTAGCATACGGGGATCTTGCTCCATAACTTTTTTTGATAAAGTAAGTTTCTGACTTCATATCATAATCCTTGTTAATGATTTGGGTTTGTTGAGTCTGTGAGGGTTCATTTTTTTCAACTTCTGATGTGTCACTTTTAGAAGCTTGATCTGGTTTATTCAAATACTATCTGATACTATGTGATGCCGAGGTTAGATCAATTTTATATGCTAAAACTGCAAAATTAAGACACCTCAACACTGATCCTCAGCACTGATCAATTTTATCAGATCCTCTGGCTTGGGCATTGAGCTCATCAGGCTGAGCATGACGAGCCTCAGCACTGATTAATAAAATAATATGAGTGGTTTTCTCCTCAGGGGAAGTGGGAGCTCTTGGTTCCACTTCCTCCTGGATGGGTGAGTATGTGGGGCCTGCTCAATCTGAATAGACTGAGGAGGGGTTCGCTTGGATTTTCTTTGGTAGGTGATAGTTACTTGAGGCTGTGTGGGTGGTGTAGATGTAGGAGGTGTGGGTTTAACATTTTCTGGTGCTATCAAGTTTTCACCTTGAGCAATGAGCTCAAACATTTTTTGGACCAGGGCTGTTTCTACTTGAGAAACCAACATTGGTTTTGCTCATGATTTTGAAGATGTCGGGCTTTAAGAGTAGTACATGTTCCCCTTAACTGTGAGTCTACTTTACAGTTAAGAATGTGCTGGACATATCTATATGGAACACGTAGTACTCTAAGTAGTCTAAGTTGGAAAGTAAGTTTGTGTAAACAAACTGAGAGTACTTGAACTTGACCCGTTGAACCATTCCACAGACTATGTAGGATAATTCCTCAGGAATTTGATCCCATCCTCCATGTTTGTATGATAAGGAGTGAATAATAACATGGAAGAGGTACTTCCATTGGTAGGAGACCTTACCCTTCATGAAGGTTCTGACTATGAAGTCCCCTTCATTGCCCATCTGCCTGAATATTCATTTACAGCTTCATTGGGGAGGGAAAGCTTAATTTCTTCATCATCCAGCCTGAGATGAGAGTTGATTGTGGCTGCGGTGTTGAAAACTGTCTTCCCCTGCACTAATGCAGACACTGCCTTCTCACAGTCCTAGATGACCGCTTGGTAGGTCCTCCATTGTCACACCCTCAAATTTCACATACAGGGTTTTACCGCGAGGCGTGTGAACAAACCAGAATCTCAGTCATTAGTTACTCAGAATGACTTTATATGCAACATTTAAACAAATCAGAGTTCATAACTTTAAAACTTTTTCGGAAGCGTTTTGTAAAAATCTCAAAGATATAGTACCAAATGTAAACTGCGCAAAACACGTGCCCAAACCAAAATACGTAAGTAAATACTAAATTAAAAGTAAACAATGTTTGAACAAAGCACGCTTGACACGTGCGTGCTTCTATAGGCAGCTACTAGAAACGACCTGAGAAAAGCATACTAAAAGTGTCAACACGACGGTTGGTGAGTTCAAGAGTTTGTAATCAATCATAAGCAGTTGTGTTAGTAAAATATAAACAAGTGCATTGAAATAGATAGCTAGTCTAATTTCATTAGTAAAGAACAATAGTGATTTCGCGATCGAAGCTGACTATGTTTGACTGTTTGCCTCCCGCCATGACATACCAGGTCGTGAAGCTGTTAGTCGTTTTGGACAATATTGCACCCCTTGACTTCCGGTCACCCGGGTGGGGCTTGTAAGACCTAGTAGTACTACCCAAGATTTCTCGCTAAATTCCTTAATTAACGATCTGAAAGTGTGAGGGCTTTCTATGGTATAACCCACTATGTCTTACCAAACACATGTTATATCAATAAAGCATTTTAAAAACAAGTATGCTTTCTCCCCTAAAAAGAGAAGTAAGTAAAACTAGGGCATGAACTCACCTGGTGTGCAAACGAATGATTGTAAAAGCTAATGATGAGTGGAAAGACAACCCTTCAAAGGTTACCTAGAACACATAAGTACATAAGTACGTGTACATAGAAAACTTAACAACCCTAAGTTTTCAATAACCACATTGACCCAAGGTTTTGGAAAACAAGACTCATTTGACCAAGTTGACCCCTTTTGACCCCTTGGAGACATCTCAAGTTAAATTCTTGTTTGATCAAGTATAGCAATCCATCATACATGGTTATCACACAAGTTATTCACGTATGTCACATTACAAACCCTTAAGTGCTATAAAGCTCATCATACACCATCCATTATCTTGTATATTCCAAAAGAGCCTAAATTTTCAAAGTTGTGCATCAAGTATTCATACAACCCAAACAATACAATCTACCACCTTAGACATCATCAACAAACTTTCTAACATGATCCTAACAGCATAAACATTCTCAATTAACAATATCCATGATATACATAAATAAAGCTTCCCTTTCGGGGAAAGTAACACCCAAAACCAAGCTAACATCCAATTCTTTCATAAATTCACCAACTTTATGCCTAATCAAGTCCATAACAATCATCTAGACATGACTAACATCATCAATTCATCATAATTCATCAATCTTATGCATAAAAAGTTACTATTAATAGTAAGGTATGAACAGCCACTCTATTTCAATTATAGATTCATCAATATTATACCTAATCTAGTTCATAGCATTCCTAATCATCCATTTAACATCAACAATTCATCAAAACATAAATTCTCATGAAGAAAAGTTTCCACTTTTGGCAATGTATGAACTAGATGACAAAAACCATGAATTTGTTGCATAATCTACATAGATTAACATTCATACAACATAACTAACATCATAACATCATCAAACCAACATCAATTTCGTCTTCTTCATGATTTGCGAACTAAGGTTCGGCCATAATCAAACAACCCATGAAAAACTAATCCAAATCTAACCTTTAATCACATAGAAATCAAGAATTGATGCTTGCTACACGTTGGAATCACTTGGTGCTAAATCAATATTTCAGATTCGTTGAGCTTGGATCTTAGGATTCATCATTTTCAGATCCGAAAATTCAAAATTAAAGACTGGTGGAAATGTTTGAATCGAAGAACAAGGACGTGTGTGTAATATATAATGTTATGATTTCATTGATATCGCACAACAAATTACAATGAAGAAACATATACAAAGATGGATGAACATCAAACCCACCCAAAGGAGAGAAATTATCCTTGGGTGGTGATTTACGCTATGAAAAACACACACTTAAGAACTACAAGCCACACACACACTTTGCAAAAACCACTCATTACAAGTGGCACTAGTTGTTCTATTTTTAATGTTATTACATCATGACCTAATTTTGACTATTCTTGTGGTCTTGATGTTGACTTTGTCTTGTTGACTTTGTCTTGTGTTTGTTTTGTTCTGTTTATCAACTTGGTCTCTGAACTTGTACAATGAGATCTTCAGTTGGCTTTGATTGTGGTTAGGAAAGCTTCAGTTTATCAATTGTTAAACCCAACACTTGGCACTAATCAAAATCGATGCTTGCTTGTTGTTTTTGATCAAAAGTCGAATTGTGTATGTGTGGGGATGTTCGGCCTCAATGGGGGTTTGGGGAAGGGATTAGGGTTTGATTTTTAATTATATTTGGTAATATTGTGTTCTGTGATAGTTACAAAATAAACCTCCCTTGTTTAACATTTATAAAAACTAGTCTTTTCCACTTTTTAGTTTGTTTTTAACTACAAAACACAAGCATTACTAATCAACAATAATAATCATGTATATTTTCCACTAATTACAAACCACATGAAATAAATATAACACGTTGGCACGTTATAAGATAAAATTCACAAGTAATATTTAAATTGACAAATCACGTAACTACAAATTAATAATCAACATTATTAATCAAGTTATTATCAGATAACCATTGTTAATTATTATTAAGTCACCAACGTTCAACGACAACTAGTGTGTGCTCACGACACGTGTATGCAAGACCTAACAGAACTAACGGAGTTTGGTAACAGAAAATTACCAGATGTCACATCCATAAACTCTAGCAGTTGTTCTTCGTAAAGTGGAGGGTCTATTCTGAGTGCGGTGAGGTAAGATGATTGAGTAAGAAAGCGACAAACGTCTGAGAAACCAAGATTTTTCTTAGACGATAATAGGGCACCCTGGTTGTGTTGCCTATGAAGGTGCATGGAGAAATTTGGCTGGTTTTGGGGTTCAAGGTTGGCCATTTGAGAAAGCTTTAGCAAGAAGAAAGTTAGGAACAATGAGGGTTTGTGGGTGAATTTAGGGTTAGAAGTTTGTAGATGAAGAGGAAGAAAAAAGAGGGGGAACCATTGTAAGTTATATATATGGTTGTATGTGAGACAAAGTTAATGCTAAAGGATAAACTTCGAAATCTGAATGCCGATCCCACCTCTGAAAAAGTGCCCAAAAAGGTAGTTATCTTGGAAGTAGAAAATCTTCAGAAGGTAATTTGTCTTCGAAAGTTTTATATATATATATATATATATATTTGAGAAAACTTCCAAAGCTAATTTGACTTCGAAATATATTCCTTAGTTTAAGAATAATTGCTTCGGAAGAAAAATACTTAGAGTAATTTTGCTTCCGAGACATATTTGGTTTCAGAAGATATTAAACTTCAGAAGTTTTGTTCAAAGGATGAATAAAGCTTCCAAGACTTAATTGATTTCAGAAGAAAATTGTTCTTTAAAACATATAACTACTTTGAAGCATATTTAACCTTCAAAAGATATATAAGAATTTCTTTCAAAGGTAAATTTCATAGTAACTAGTTATTAGTTTTAAAGACATAATTTTCTTCCAAAGTCAACATAATCTCTTTCGAAAGAAAATATATCTTTAATTCTTAAAACTCTAAGGAATATCATTTAGAAACATTTTCTTACAAGGTAAACAAGGCTTATATGAGTGATGATATAGATAACTTAAAAGATACACATATTTGAAAAAAATAATCTTGAAATTAATTTAAGAAAATCTACTCAAAGTTAATCATCCTAATAGCTGATATAAAATACTTAAATCTCTGTTCATCAAAAGCTTTCATGAACAGATCAACATATTGTTCATTTGTGTTAACTTTGACCAGTTTTATCAATCCCTTTTCAAAATTATCTCTTATCAAATAATACCTGATGTTGATGTGATTTGTATTTGAGTGGGGCACTAGATTCTCTATGATAGAGATAGAACTATTGTTATATATATGAGTAGGAGTCTCCTTGAAGTTGAATCTATAAGGAACAACACTTTACGAATTAGATCGATCTCATGACAAGAATGCGAAATATAATCATCATGGAAATAAGATTTAATAAGCAAATGATGAACACAAGTGTAAATGATCTTCAAATTCTATTGCTCTCTAATTTGAAAGATACAAAGTACATGCGAAATCAGGAAATGACAAAAAGCTCTCTAAATTACATCACAAAACAACTATTTATAATAAAATAGAAGTTCTCGTGTAGTTCTCGCGCGAGATGCAGCTTCTCACATGGCAAGTTCAAGTTCTCGCTCGACTTTGATCTTCATAATCTTGATTTGATTTTTCGACCCTCTAGGTTCAATCCCTACAATATCCCCCTAGGTTTAGTGAATCAAAGAGTTAGAAGTCCATGTTTGCAACCTTGTAACTACCCCGATAAGCAAACATCTTGTTGTCGTGGGCCTTCGTGATCAACCTACCAAACTGTGCTGCTATAAGATGAACAGATTCATCAGCTGCAATCGAACAAGCCTGCAACCTCATCGAATCTTCTTTTCCAAACATGAGCAGATCCACTGGATTTATGATACGGTAGTCTTTGTCAACACAATGGATCAATACATAACTTGTCTTCTTCTCACAACTCCACCACATGAGATTTGACAACCTATTGACCGATACCAGAGCATGTATAGGGATCTTCCTCGCGTATCCCGGATGCTTATAGACCCGTATCTTCATTGCCTTGTTAGTATTGGGATCTATATACTCTTATCTTCTATCACTTTGGATTTGTCAGTTTTAAAATCCTTGAAGTTAGTTTTACTTTGCCTCCAAATCTTATTCCTAATCCAATTTCCCTTTCCATAGTTACTTGGATTGATAATGAAACATGACCCATAGCATATAAATCTGAAGCTCTGAGTGTATGGACGTCATGCTTATCCTGATAATGTTCTATTGCTCCAGCCTTTCTCTTGATCACATACATCTTTTTCAGCATCGTACGCCCAACTAAGAATAGGTTTTGAGTTTCCGTACCTTGTGAAAGGTTTGGAATGTCTCAGCGTGTATACATAAGCTAGCGGAGGAGGAGCTTCAACTGTAAGATCTCCAACCTGACGTACAACACTTTTACAAGTTAAATTAGCTGTATTGTAAGTCGTTTCTTGAGCACTAGACTCCCTAAAAATCGCTCCTTCTTCAATCAAACCATCTGAGAATAAGTTCTTAAGACTATTCCCAAACATGTCTGTGTAGTCTATGGTTTCCTCCAAATCATCAAACGAACCAAAGTCCTCATCCGATCCTCATCAATAATCCTTTGCTAGAGTGTGTAAATTTCTTTCTCTTAAGCTTCTTCAGTAGCGAGATCTAATGGTGGATAGTCAACTGTGTCATCGGGCACTTGGTCCGGAGACATTAGCAGACCCCGATAATCAAGAAGGACCAACAGCTGAACCCATATCGCCGCTCTGATCATCATCATCATCTTTCTTATTGTCTTTTCCATCTTTCTCACCATCATCACCATCATCACTTTCATCATCATCATCATCATCATCATCAAGATCATCATCCTCATCACAACTAAAGTCTACCATCTCCAAGTCATTGTTATCATTAGCAGGCTTAGGGATTAGTACATCATGTTCAGGCTCTACTAACGCCTCTCTAGTATAAACTACAGGTCGATCCTCATTATCCGTTTTAGGAACAGTGGTAGATGGATCTTGATCAACGACAGTAGTCTATGTTGTCTTTTCTGTAACAACAAGATCAACATCATGCTCTGTAATATCAACAGGATCTTGAGCAGTTTCAGGATCAGCTGAATGTTGTCTTCTTGACTCTCTAATTTTCGTGGTTTGTTGTTTTGTAAACGAAAAATGAACATGAGAAGTGAGGTCTCTGATGTTCTGCTCTTGAATTTGAACATAGCTAAATATGAATTGTTGCTGATGTTTAAGATTCTTGATCTGCTCATTCTTCTCAAACACCTGTCTATGTAAGTCATCAATAATCCGTGTCTTCTCCAACATCTCCTTCTCTAACGTACTGACTCTCTGCTCAAGTGATTCCCATGTAGGTGAATCAGTAGAAGTCTCGGCTTGCTGCCTTGGCTCAGGAGTAGTATTTATGAAGTCATCCATGCCAAACATATCATTTTGGCCTTGATTTCTTGGTGGAGTACTCAATATATCATCAGCAGTAGACATGGAAGATGATGGTGCAATTGTTGATCTATAACGATTATTGGTGTCTCTTAAGGAATAGCCTCAATAGCTGTGACAGGAGTCTCTGTAACTGGAATATTCGTCACATTGGTCACTGGGGTCCGACGCTTATGCAACACACCTCGTCCTCTACCCCTTACACATGGACTATCATTATTCTTCCTTGCCATCCTCTTCTTCCTTATCTGAGTTGATAAAGAATCCTCAGGGACAAAGTCAACGTCTCGTTTCTCAACAGTGCGTTTTGTAGGAGTTTCTTGCACTCTAGGATGTTCTTGAAGTACAGAAGGGACATTCCCTATTTGATCATTGTCTGTTTCACTATCCAAACTAAACCATGAATCAATTTCAGCATATACTGACATGTGACATCCAGTAATTTTCCATTACCAAACTCCGTTTGTTTCGTTAGGTCTTGCATACACATGTTGTGAGCACACACTAATTGTCGTTGAACGTTGATGACTTAATAATAATTAAAAATGATTATCAGATAATAACTAAATTAATAATGTTGATTGTTAATTTGTAGTATGTGAGTTATGAATTTTAAATAGTATTTGTGGATTTTACCTTGTAACGTGACAACGTGTTATATTTATTTCATGTGGTTTGTGGCTAGTGAAAATATACATGATTATTATTGTTAATTAGTAATACTTATGTTTTGTAGTTAAAATTATTCAAAAAATGTTAAAAGGATTAAGTTTTACAAAATATAATTAAGGAGTGTTTAATGGTAAAAATGATAATTACTAAATATTAACAAAAAAATCAAACCCTAATCCCCCACCCTCCCCTTTACGGCCGCGACCTCCCCACACACACATACACTTCGATTTTGAGCAAGAACAATAATCAATCATCAATTTTGGCTAGTTCCAATTGTCCCTAACGTGTAGCAAGCATCAATTCTTGATCATTACGCGATTAAAGGTTAGATATTGATTAGTTTTTCATGGATTTTTGATCATGGTCGAACCTAGTTCGATTTTCATGATGAAAGTTGAAATTGATGTTGTTTGATGATTGTATGTTGTTAGTTGTACTGTATTGATGTTAGTGTACGTGGATTTTGCAAGAAATTCATGAAATTGAGTGGTTGTTTATACCTTACTATTAATAGTAACTTTTATGCATGAGATTGATGAATTATGATGAATTGATGATGTTAGTCATGTCTAGATGGTTGTTATGGACTTGATTAGGCATAAAGTTGGTGAATTTACGAAAGAATTGGATGTTAGATTGGTTTTGGGTGTTACTTTCCTGGAAGGGAAACTTTATTTATTTAGATCATTGGATATTGTTAATTGAGCATGTTTATGATGTTAGGATCATGTTAGAATGTTGTTGATGATGTCTAAGGTGGTAGATTGTGTTGTTTGGGTTGTTTGAATACTTGATGCACAACTTTGGAAATTTAGGCTCTTATGGAATATACATGATAATGGATGGTGTTAGGTGATTATGGAACTATGTTGGGATTTATATGTGTTGTTTGATAAACCGTGGTCTATGATGAGCTTTATAGCACTTACGGGTTTGTAATGTGGCATACGTGAATAACTTGTGTGATAACCATTTATGATGGATTGCTATATTTGATCAAACAAGAACTTAATTTGACATGTCACCAACGGATGCAACTAGGTCTAATGAGTCTTATTTTCCAAAACCTTGGGTAAATGTGGTTATTGAGCACTTAGGGTTGTTAAGTTTTCTGTGTACACGTACTTATGTACTTGTGTGTTCTAGGTAACCTTTGAAGGGTTGTCTTTCCACTCATCATTAGCTTTACAATCATTCGTTTGCGCACCAGGTGAGTTCAATGCCCCACTTTTACTTACTTCTATTTTGAGGGAGAAAGCATACTTGGTTTTAAAACACTTTACTGTTATAACATGTGTTTGGTAAGACATAGTGGGTTATACCATAGAAAACCCTCAAACTTTCGAATAATTAATTAAGGAATCTAGCTAGAAATTTTGGGTAGTACTACTGGGTCTGACAAGTCCCACCCGTGTGTCCCTAAGTCAACGGGTGCAACATTTTCCTAAACTACTAACAGCATCACAACCTGGTATGTCGTGGCGGGAGGCAAACAGACAAACATAGTCAGCTTCGATCGTGAAATCACTATTGCTCTTACTAATGAAATTAGAGTAGCTATCTATTTCAATGCACTTGTTTATATTTTATTAACGCTACTGTTTACGATGATTACAAACTCTTGAACTCACCAACCGTCATGTTGACACTTTTAGTATGTTTTTCTGAGGTTGTTTCTAGCAGCTGCCCATAGGAGCACACACGTGTCATGCATGCTTTGTTCAAACATTGTTTTACTTTTAATTCAGCATATACTTACGTATTTTGGTTTGGACGCATGTTTTGCGCAATTTACATTTAGTACCTTGTCTTTGTACTATTTACAAAATGCTTCCGCAAAAGTTTTAATGTTATAAACTCTGATATTATTTTAACTGTTGCATACAGTGTCGTTCTGAGTAACTAATGATTGAGATCCATGTTTGTTCACTCGCCTTGCGGTGAAACCCCGCACGTGGATTTTGAGGGTATGACAAATTGGTATCAGAGCCATTGGTTATAGGGAACTAGGTTGCATGCACACTAGTCTATAACCACACAGTTTGTTAGTTACTCGTTACTTATTCTATACTGTATACTCATTGGCATACACCTCACGTACCTCGTAGCATGGCATCATCTTCACGGGCTCTGGGTAAGAGGCCTGCACGTTCTGAGTCACTAACTCCTCCACCCGTACCTGATAGAGGATCTAACTGGCCCCGACATCCCTATCCTTCTCAAGAGATAGACTGGGATCAGCCTTTTGCACTACCCGAGCGTGACTCTCCATGGAACTGGAATTACTCTCCCACCTATGTTGATTGCATGGTCTACAGGGAGCGTATTCCAGCTATAGCTACTACTGGACCTAGGACTAGGTCGGCGACTGCCTCTACGGCACCTACCCTTTCTTCTCTGCGTATTCCTCTCGAGCAGGCGGTTGCAGCTTCGATTGTTACGCTGGACATTGAGCGACAGCGCATCAGAGGACTTACTGACGAGAACTCCATTTTACGACACGAGATGCGTCAGCTGCGTTTACTGGTAGAGACACTTCAGGAGTGACTTTCGATGTCTATTGGTGGGCAACATACCTTGGCTGGTAATGTTTTTGCACTTACGGAGCGCATGTTCACGCAAGAGCTTCACAGTGTAGGGACAGATGACAGATTGACTGAGCTGGAGCCACAGCTAGTGACACTTCAGATTGCGGACGACCCTGCACCTGGGGAAGACCCTAATGAGGAAGACCCTGGAGAGGAACTTGAAGAAGAGGCCGAAGAAGCCCTGGAAGAAGAAGAACCAGAAAAGATGGAAGAGGACAGTGATGGATATGATGTGTTGGATTGATTTTCACATTCATTTGACTTGGACTACATAGTGTTTCTTTTCTTTTTAAAACCTATGTAGGAAGGGTTTCTCCCACCCAACTGAAAAACTGAAAATTTTGACATTGGTGGAATATTTTGTGAATCATTTACAATTTATTTGTCTTTGGTTGTTATTTTGGTTATAAATGTTGTGGTTGTGACAAATTCATTATTTCTTACTATTTACCATACTTCGATGAGATTAATATGTTGGATGTTACTGATTATTGTATTTATGAATGTAAAGTGAAATATGGACGGTCGTGGTAGAGGATGTGGACGTGGCCGTGGACGTGGTGCCGGTGGACGTGGTGCCGGTGGACGTGATGCCGATGCTTAAACATGACCCCTGCCGAATTAGCCGCCTTAATCAATCAACATGTGCGGTAGTGGTAGGCGCTCAAGCTACCCAATTTGGAGGTAAACGATGACCCTGGTCATCAACCACGTATATCTTCTATTAGATGGTTAATCCGTTTGGTTTGACTAAACAATCCAAAACATTGAATACAGGACCGCCAGCATGCACGTATAAGGCGTTCATGGACTGTAAGCCCCACATATATAGTTCAGCTGAAGGAGCCGTAGGGCTTGTGCGGTGGTTTGAAAAGACCGAGTCGGTTTTCGCCAAGTGCAACTGTCCAGCGGCGGACCAAGTGAAATACGCCACCGGGACACTTGAGGGTGCAGCGCTCTCGTGGTGGAATGCACAGGTGCAGATGTTTGGCCAGGCGATGGTAAATGCTTTACCGTGGGATGAGTTTAAAGCGATGATAATGGAGGAATATTGTCCTCGCAATGAAGTCCAGAAGTTGGATGCTGAGTTCTGGTGATTGAAAATGGAAGGATCTGAGATCGAGGCTTACACTACGAGGTGTCACGAGTTGGCAACACTTTGCCCTGGCATGATCGACCCGCCGATAAAACGAATTAAGCTTTATCTGCGTGGCTTGGTTCCAGAGTTACAAAGTATGGTGGCTGTTGCGAACCTCACCATTATTTAGCAGGTTATTCTTTTAGCTCACAAGCTTACTGACCAATCGGTGGAGCAGGCAAAGCTACCCAAACGGGGCGCTGTGGCAAGCGTTCCTGATAATAAGCACAAGTGGGACAACTCTGGCAGTAAGGGATCATTGTCAAACAACCAACCTCAGCAACATCAGCAACAATAACAGCACACTCAGCAGCATCAGCATCAACAACAGCAAAGGAGGTTTGACAAAAACCATAGTTTCAATCAGTCATCTTCTTCATCTCAGGGACAAGGTGGATACGTGGGGAAGTATCCGATGCAACTATCAGCACACTAGCTGGTGTGACAATTTTCGATGTCAGCGTTGTGGTAAGGCTAAACACGTGGCAAAGGATTGCCATGGTGAGTTGATGAAGAAGCCTCAACAATCCTAAGAAACACCAAAAGGTTGCTTTGAATGTGGAAAGGAAGGACACTACAAGAGGAATTGTCCTCAGTTGAAGAAAAATAGGAATGGTGCTAGAAATGGTGGAAACAAACAACAACAACAATGGCAGTGGTAACAATAATGGTGGCAACAACGGAGTATCTAAGGGGAGAGCCTTTTTCATGGGTTCAGGTGAGGCCCTAAATGACCCTACTACTGTTACTAGTAAATTCCCTGTTAATGGTCCTTTTGCTACTGTATTGTTTGACACTGGAGCTGATAGGAGTTTTATTTCTACTAAGTTTATGTAACGCCCGAAATAAAGTTGGAACGAGCCAATTAATAATAATGGGCTTAGCCGGGATTATTTAAAGAAAATAAGCGGGAAATGGAGTATGGACCGAGTAGACCTCGCGGGTTATGTGTTCGGCGAGTTTAAGGTCCTGGGAACACCTGGTATATATAAACGGGTCAGCTTGAGCCACTCTAATTTGCAACTCAACACCCAACTTCTGGAGAGAGAGTGTAGAGAGAGAAAGTGGAGAGAAAGTGATGATCCAAGGCTAGGTTGATCAAGAGATTGAAGATCGGTGTTTGTGGACATCCAAACAACAAGAAAAGACCAAGAATCTAGGTAAGAAACATCGTTTAACCGGTTCTTTAAGGGCAAACCCGGATTCTAGGGTTGGGGTTTTTGAAAGTGGCAAAGAATCACCCAAAACCCACGTTTTTGTGTAAGAAAACATGTAAGAAGCTTAGATATAGCTTCTTGGGTGATAAACCAAGGATTTGGGTGTAAAAGATTGAAGTTTTGGGTCAAAAATGGGTTGGTTCGTAATTTCAGCCCGTTTTGCGAAACTGGGTGTTATCCAGCGAAATTATGTAGTCGTCCAGCTAAACTATGGATCTTCCTACGAAACTATAGTTTCGCAGGTAGTCTTGCAGACTTGAATTTCCAATGAAAGTTGGGCGAAACAGGCAGCGAAACTGGCAGCGAAGATGCCAGCGAAACTGCCAGCGAAAGCCAGCGAAACTGCCAGCGAAACTGCCAGCGAAACTGGCAGCGAAACTGCTGATCATGCAGCGAAATTAGCAGCGAAATTAGGCAGAAATTAACCCTTTGAGTGTTAACTTATCTGCAGGTTGTTTAGTGCGATCCTTGCTTAGAAAGCTTGATTGAGAAGGTACTCGCTGAGTTCAGGTGAGTTCTAGATCCCCTATTTTAAAGGTTTTAAACTTGTTTGGGGCTGGAAATGCATACTGAATATATGTTTTAAATGTCCAAGAATTTAAAAGGTTTTAACAGGAAGATCAATTTTTCCATTAGGAAATGTGCCATATAAATGTTTAAACATCATGCATCAGCCCCGCCCAGCCAGGAGCGTTGCCCCTTGGACCCCACTAGGGGCTGCTGCCCCTAGGACCCCGCTGTCAGGGGCTGCCGCCCCCGAACCCCCGCTGCCCCGCAGAGGGTCGGTTATGTTTTTATGTTGAACGTATATGAATGGTTGATGCATGATGTTTATGATGATGTGTGATGGGGTATGTGATGTTTATGTGATGCTATGTATGAATGTAATTACTTGATTATGGTTACAATTTTCTTCAACCACCAATTCACATAGATAACTCAGCTACTATGTTCATCACTGCTAATCCAGTGTAACATAGTAAAAAAAACATATTAAAATCAGATACCATTTTCTGAGAGACTGCTCAGAAAAAGGTTTAATCAAGTTGATCAAAGTGGATACAACAAATCAGCTTGCTGATTTATTCACTAAAGCCTTTGACTCAGTTAGATTTAATTTCTTGATTGAGTCTTTAGGCGTGATCAACTTAGATTAGTCTTCATCACAAAGAAAAGCATGCTCTGTCTGTCAAATTCATAATAAATAAAAAAATCCAAAACATTGCTTGTTAATATGCTTTCTTGTAAAAGTAGTTCATATTTTGGGAAATGATAGTACACTATGCCTTTGCTTACATTCCTGAATTTTATCACACAATAAAGACTAATCAGATGTGATTTGATATGTGAGTAGGTTCACCTTGAGTGGAAAATATAAAAGTTCATGCATAACATAATGCCAAGGTGACTAATTATGGATAAATCCATTTTGAGAAACAAGCAAGTAAGTGCTATCCTGCTATGATCAACTTACTAACCTAAGCACACTATGTTATGAAACTTTATAACCTCTATCTTTGCACATCATGAACCCCTTTGTTTTGTGTAAACAAAGACCCGGGTTAATAGACACCTCTGTTTTACGTAAGAAAAGACCTGGTGTCCTGATTCTGATCATCTAGAAGTTCCAAAAAGGAATAGCTCTAAAAGAATCCAATATGATCAACTGTATATTAATTCAGAGCATCAAAAATCATATCAGCATTAATAAGATTTCAAAGAAATGTTAAGATAGAGATTATAACTTAAAGAACATTGTTTTAAGTGTGAAAAGGTGATAAATTGACTCATAAATGGAGGACAAACTCTAATGTGAATTGAATGTGAAGTCCATATTTGTCTATCTTTAATCAGTACCAAAACATGATAAACAGCATGACAAGTTGAAACTATACTCTTGCTTGAATTTATATGGATCATAATACTTGCAATCAACACTAGATCTATGTCTACTATCATCAAACAAAAACTATTTCAGGAAGTTGCTTAGTGTCATAGTATGATCCCATTGTATGATATAAATTTTTGTAAATATATTTAAGTTTCTGCCTATAAACAAAAATACAAAAAGATTTTGTTTTTGTTCTTTTATTTGCTAATAAGATTGACAGATAATTGCTTTTCATGCTATTCTCTTTATAAATATCTGATAAATGCATAATTTCATGATTAATCACAAATTTAGGGGGAGTAGTCATTAGCATGAAAACTGAGTTTATCATTTTTACATGAAGAAAATTGGAACTTAAGCACTAACTTGGTTGACATCACTGCTTTTGATGAAAATGATCTGGGAGAAAAGGAAATCAATGTAAGCAAAAGTTTTCTTGTTGCTAAATACAACAATCTCATCATCAAAAGTAATACAAAACTGGAGAAGTTTAAAATTCTAAAATAGGAGATGAAAGAGAAAGATGAAACAATTGCATCTCTGGAAGGATCAATCAAGATGCTAAGAGAAAAGATTGAAACAAGTAATGAAGTGATGATACTATGGATCAGCTTGTGAATGAATCCTGTGAGACTGCTAAGAAAGAAAAACAAAAGAAGGAGAAAGTCTTGACTGAGCTCAACAATGCAATGAAAACTATCTTTGAGCAGTTGATGAGATAGAAGTCTTAAAGAAGAAGGTGACTGAACAAGAAGTAGGTAGTCATCAAAGAAAAGAAGCTGCTGACATTCCTATGATAAAAGCAAAAGAACCAACCATCAAATACAATAGGAAAAGAAAGTATTTGAGATAAACTCAAAATAAAGCTATTGAAATTGAAGATACCCTAAAGAAAACAAAATGCATGTCTACTGAGCACACTCCATCAGTTGATCTTTCCACTCTCAAACAAATTGAAAACATGAAGAAGAGAGTGAGGCTGAGTGGGAGGACTTAACAAAAGATGATACTCCTAACGATGCTGAAGAAGCAAGGTCTGGTGACTTGCTATCTACTAATGACATTTTTGAGGAAAGAAAACAATCATCCATGTTCATGGATTTAATCAATAATGGCTTTCCATATGACATGATAGTAAAGATGAACATGACTGAGATGATTCAAGTACTGAAGGAGTTTGATGCTGCTAGATTAATGCTTCCAGTATGCAACTATGAAACCTTCACAAAGTACAAAGCAATTGAGAAGATAAAGAATGATTTGGGTCACAATGAAACCAAACAACTTACCAATACAATATGATTTGTTGGCTACAAAGTCATAATTATAGGTTAGATGAACTGAAGGGAAGAACAGTGGGTGAGCTAAGAGCAATGATGGATTATATGATGAAGGTTAACTAGAAACTGGAGTAAGATTCAGAACCGGAGCACCCAATCCAGCTTACAAACAATCAAAACAATCTTCTGCTAAGCCAATAGTAGTTGAAAGAAAAGATATGCACAGAGGCAAAGAGAAACTAATCAGGGAGCCAAGGGATGTAATCCCCAACAAAATTTGGCCCCTGGGAACAAAAGTGAGGGAAATAACAGAACAGAAAATAACTCTGATTCAACTGTTTAATCAGATGCCAACACCAAGATCAGCAGCAGACAACAAGATTATAGCTTGGAAGTTTGATCAATAATAGAATTGTGCTACAATTAAAAGGGCATCTGGGATGGTTCAATACTTTCCATGGATGGTGACCCTTCTTACACTCCAGATGCAGACTTTCTACTCTACAAAACATCCTAATCTCCAACTACCCAATCAGTCCAAGGGGAAGAGATTTTTCTGTTCTGATTGCAAAACTAAGAAATAAGTTTAAGGGAGATGTGCTGAAAGAAGCCAAAAGAGAGGATGCAGAACACAAAAGAAGAAAAAAAGACAGAAAAGATCTCATTCTAGTTCTTCAAAACTTGTTGATGATGAATTTCTGAGGAGAATTGGATATGCAGACAAGGCTGATGCATCAATCAATACAATTGAAGGAAATCAGTACATATTTCCCATCAGTGAATGGGGATATGTAGAAAGAACAAAAGAGTTGGTGCTACAAAGAAATGACCTACACAAGAAAGCATCAAGAATCAGATTATTTGACCCAACGGAAATAAAACTTCTTCATCCAAGCTACACATCTTATTTGCATGATAAGTATTTTCCTAAGTTGATAGACAAAGTTGCTCAAGGTGACATATGCTTATATGTGCACATCATACAAGTCATAGACAAGCTGCATGGAAAACCATACTAGAGAAGAAGATTTGAGGCTGGTCAGCTCATGGGATCTGAAATCCCATCAATCACTGAGCTTAGAATGTAGAGCGAGATGAGTGGAAGTGGTGTCACATAACAGTGTAGTGGCAACACTGACCACGGAAGAAGACATTCTTGGGATAAATTACATTCTTAGGATAAATTACAAAACTCAGGTTCAGACTGAGGAGACTCAACACTGGTATTGAGGTCAACGGTGGAGGATGGTTGGACCTCTGGCTGAGTGGGAGCCCTGAGTTCCACTCGAGCCTTTTTGGTTTGAACAGAGGGGACCTGATCAATCAGAGTAGATTGATCAAGGGTTCGTTTGGGGTGTCTTGTGTAAGTAATGGTGAGTGGGTGGGAAGGAGGTGATTGGCAGTTGTGGTGGTGTCTGGTGTGGGTTCATCACCTGCTGGGCTTGTAGGGATGTCACCAGGAGCCGTTGGCTCGTGCATACCTGGAAGAAGATCAGTGAATCTTCCAGTGAAGTTGGTGGACACCTTCTTCAAATTTTTAAGATACAGGCCACATGTGAGGGACCAGTAGAATATCTTCACATTATAGTTTGTCCTGGTCCATCTCACAGTTGAGTATGTGCTAAAAACCGGGGATACATATAGAATGGATCCCGGGTGAGATTGCCTCTTAAGTGTTCAGCACAAAGTGTGAGTAGTTGAAGCACAAGCCTTTTACCAACCCGTGGACTAGGTAGCCCAAATCATATGGGATTTGATACCATTCCGCAGACTTGTTGGATATGCAGCAAGAACTTCCAATTATAGGAGAAGTTGAATTTGTAGACTGTGGACTTGCTCACATTGCCGCCATATCCCATCTAAGTGTAAGTGTCTTCTAACTGAGATTTAGGGAATTTAGTAGAGGTGCCTCATCAGGAAGCTCTAGATGCTCCCTGATGGTTGATTCATAAATTGTGATCTCCTGCCCACAGATCCTCGATCTGATGACCCTTTCATCATTTAGTGTCTCGCTTCGACCATTTGCCCAAAATTCGGCCATATGGTTAGAGTAGATGGTGGGGTTAACAGTGAGGGTAGTGGAGTATGCCGATTGGGACAGAAATTCAACAATAGGGGCAAAGTCGGCATCCTTTGAAGAATCAATGATAGCGACCAGATTATGTTAGGGAGTTAGGGCCATTGTTAAAGGGTACTGTTGGATTGAAGGAATTTGAGAGGGAGTGAAGAAGAAAGTGGAAATTTGGGGCTTTTGCGATGGTAAAGAAAGTAAAGAAAGAGAGTCGGTAATTTTAAATAGGGGGGGGGGGGTAAAAAGCCAAATCGACAAGGTGAAAAGACCGTTTGGGTTTTGATTTGACAGGGGCAGTAAGATAAATCTTTTAAAATATGCCGACAATCATCAATAAAATCTTATTTTTTACAAAGTGGGGCACAAAGATTTCCATTACACGGTAAAAGTTTTCTTCTGAAGGTAAAATTGCTTCCCAGAGAAAACATGTTTGTTTCTCAATATTTTCTTCCAAATTCATTTTTCTTCCGAAAGCAAATCATGTCTTAATGAAAATTTTTTTTCGAGAGTACTGTCTTCTTCCGAGAACAGAAGATTAGTAAGCTTCGGATGTAGATTTGATCTAAGATCCACTTTTATTCCAAGGCTAAAAACTCTTCGGAAGATAATATTGATGCAGAGGAATTTGCCTTCGGAAGATTGATGAAGATTTCTTCCGAGGGTAAATTTCTCTTCGGAAGAATTTACACTTAGGTTTTTAAAGAAAGCCTTTTTGTAACAGGGCTTAGATTGTATTTAGATAACATAGACAAGACACATTTTGAAAAGGTTATTCAAAAGAGAAGAACTAGTCAATGTTAATCATCCTAATAGCTGTAATTAAGTATTTAAATCTTTGTTCAACAAAGGCTTTGGTAAACAAATCAGCATATTGTTCATTTGAATTCACTTTGCCTAGCTTAATTAGATTTTTCCCATGAATATCTCTAATGAAATGGTACCTGATGTCAATATGCTTTGTCTTGGAGTGCTTGACCAGAATTTTTGTGATATAAATAGCACTCTTGTTGTCTATATGGATAGGAGTCTCCATGAAGTTGAAAACTATAGTCTAGCATAGATTATGAATCTATAGCAATTGAGCACAGGAGCTCATAGCAGCAATGTATTCAGCTTCAGCAGTTGACGTAGAGACACATGATTGCTTCTTGCATTGCCGGGAGATGATCCTTCCACCAAGAAATTGACATCCTCCAGATGTGGATTTCTTGTTAATGTTGCAGCCACCATAATCACTATCAGTGTATCTGTAGAGGTTGAAGTCCTATTATAAGATACTAGAGACCCAGTTTTGGAGCTCCTTTAAGGTATCTAAGAATTCTCTTAGCAGTAATTAGGTGAGACACCTTTGGAGCAGCCTGATATCTTGCACAAATGCAGGTTGCAAACATGATATCTGGTTTATTTACAGTGAGATACATCAGAGATCCAATAATCACCCTGTATTGATGCTGATTAGTATCCTCCCCCTTAGAATCAGGACAAAGATTATGATTTCTGGGTATGGGTGTCTTGGCTGGCTTACAATCTTTCATCTCAAATCTCTCTAAGATGTCTTTGACATACTTAGATTGATTGATGAAGAACCCTTCTTCTATCTGCTTCACTTGAATTCCAAGAAAGATATCCATCTTTCCCATTAAACTCATCTAAAATTTCTTCTTCATGATGCTTTCAAAGTCTTTGCACATTTGGTCATTTGAGGAACCAAATATGATGTCATCAACATAGACTTGAACAAGCAGCATGTCCTTTCCAGACTTCTTTATGAATAATGTCTTGTCTATGGTGCCTCTGGTGTAGCCATTATGAATAATCTCCCCACATAAGAATGCATATTTAACATCAAGTTGATAGACAGTGAAGTTCTTGGATGCTGCAAAAGCAAGGAAGATTCTCATAGCCTCAAGTCTTGCAACAGGTGCAAAGACATCAGTGTAATCTATCCCTTCCTCCTGTGTGTATCCTTGAACAACAAGTCTTGCCTTGTTCTTGATGATCAAACCTCTATCATCTTTCTTATTTCTGAACGCCCACTTGGTGCCAATGGGGACTTGGCCAGGTGGCAATGGACACAAGTTCCATACCTTCTGCATCTTGAATTGAAGTAATTCCTCTTACATAGCTTTAACCTAATTGTTGTCCATGAGGGCTTCTTCTACCTTCTTTGGTTCCATTTGAGATAGAAAACATGAGTATAAATAGACATTCCTATTATGGGTCTGTCTTCTTGTTCTCATGCCTTCTAAGACATCCCCAATGATGTTCTCAGCTGGATGGGTGTTGTGTATCCGAAGCCTGGGAATCACATCTCGTTGCATAGATAGATCCAGGTTTGAGAAGTTCTGCTTGGGATTTGGAACACCATGACCAGTTGTTGCCTCAAACTCATTCAATGAGGACTGATTGAATGAATGTGTGACAGCATCAATGATATTTTGCTAAGAAGCAATAGTTGCCTGTTCCTCTAGATCACTGTCTTCATCAGCTTGGTGTTGAGTGATTAAGTTGTCAACTGCTGAGTTATGAGGCTCAGTTGGCTGCAACTTGTTGAAGCTCCATTATTTCCTGAGATGTTCAAGCTTTTAGGACTTTCAGTAACAGGAGCTTGTTCTTCAATTTCTCTTTGGTGAACTAGGAATAGGTCTGGGTAACTCAAGCAGTTGATCTTCATAGGGGTCACTTTGAGTTCGTGTTCCAGCTGAAACCTTCTCACAAGATGGTTTAGAATAGTTTGGAAACAATTCTAAATTGAAGATATGATCAGGGCCATTCCCCTTAACACAAGGAGTGTGCTCATAACAACAATGTTGGATGATTCCTCAAATTCTTGATTTTTAATGTTATATACTCTATAAGCAATAGAGGTTGAGGAATATCCAACAAAGATAGCATCATCTAATTTTTCATCAAACTTTGCTAATGTCTTTTGTGTTAAGTATGGTACACCTACTGCCAAAGGACCTAAGAAAGCCAATGAATAGTGGCCTCTTGTTCCATAACTCCTAAGGGGTCTTTCTATGGGGCTTAACAATAAGAACCTTGTTCTGTGCATAACATGCAGGGCTAACTACCTCTGCCCAGAAAGTTAGAGGCAGCTTTGAATCAGCTAACATAGTTCTTGCAGCCTCAATAAGTGTCATGTTCCTTATCTCAGCAACACCATTCTATTAAGGAGTTCTAGGATCACTATATTGTCTGGCAATCCCTTTTGAGTCACAAAATAAGTCAAGAACTTGATTCTTAAACTCAGTCCCTTGATCACTTCTAATGATTTTTACCATGTGATCCTTTTGATTTTCAATTTTAAGAATAAAAGATTTTAAAGTTTCAGCCGTTTCATCTCTAGTTCTTAAAAAGAATACCCATGTAAATCTTGTAAAATCATCAACAATCATAAGGCAATATGATTTCCTTCTAATGCTCATTATACTTGTGGGACCAAAAAGATCCATGTGCAATAAGTATAATGAAGTGGTGATGGAGTTAACCTCTTTGGATTGGTGAGTAACCTTGTGTTGCTTTCCTTTCGGCAGGCAACATAGTTATCTTTACAGAAAAATTCCTTTTTAGGCACACCATGTACCAAATTATTTTTAACTAGTTTATTCATGGTTTTAAAATTAACATGGCATATTCTTTTATGCCAAAGAGTTGACTCATCACCATTGGCTTTGGAAAGAAAGCATGACACTTCACCCAGTGGGGATGCATTGTTCATATCAAGCTTGTACATATCCATTCTCCTGGGAGATCTAAGAAGCACCATTTCTTGAGGAATTGTCATTCTGGTTTTGAGGATAATGCACTCATGTTCTATGAAAAGCATTTTGTGCTTTTGATCATAGAATTAAGAAAAACTCAAGAGATTATGTTCAAGCTGTTTGACAAAGTTTACTTTGTTAATGTTTAACTTACCATTGGATAACCTACCTCTGCCAGAAATATATCCTCCAACTTCACCTCTGAATTGAACAGGACATCCATCAAAATGTTCAAATTGTTGTAGGAGAAATTTTTTCCCTGTCATGTGCCTGGAGCATTCACTGTCCACAATCCAGATATTTCCATTCTTATCATGTGGATATCCCTGCACAAAGGTGAAATGATTAGTTACTATTGGAAACCAAGCCTTGTTGGTCTTGGTTTCTTCCAATATAGATGATATAATTGAACCAAATTGTATGCATGTGGGTTTGGGCTGTAGCATCTTTTCTGATCCTCCATTCTATCCTTTGGTTGATCAGTGTAGATGAGCCTGAAGAGGCTTGAGTAGCATGACCTTCTTTCGAGGCTTCTTTCTTTCGAAAGAGATTTTCACCAACCTTTACTTCTGAAGTAGTCTTTTCTCGAAGGTTTCAAAGGATTCCTTTTATTCCTTTGTTTGTTCTTTGGCTTGTCTTCCGAAGCTATTTTCCTTTAGGAAGAATGAGTTTCTTCCGAATGCAACTTGGCTTTGGAAACAAGCTTTCCTTTCCTTAACACTTGGACCATATGGAAAGGTCCAAATGTGAAACAATCCTTGACTACTTCTTTCTTAACATTGGATGCATAATGTATGCTTGCAGGATTGTAGTAATAATCTTTTGCCATGTGGTTATGCAGACCACAAATTATGCACTCAATGTTACTCTCGGTGGGACATGCGGGCTGTTGTTTCTTGCATTTCTTCTTTTTTCAACAGCCTTTCCCTTTAATTTTTGATCCTTCATTGGATAGGAGTGCTGGTACTACACTCTTTTCCTGAATTAGAACCTCCAACCACTTGGAATCCGGCTGAGATGAATACACCTTTTTGTCTTGGCTCTGTCTTCACCTTGGTCTCAGCCACCTTCTTGGTAGTTTTCCTTGCTGCCCGGATCTTGTTCTTTCTTGCTTTGGTGATCAAGGATTGATCAGGGGTGGAGATGAGGTTTTCTACCTTATCTTTTCCTGTGGTGGTTACCATCGTTGCATCATTCTTCAGCTCACTAGGTAGTGCGTCAACAGTTGGAACCTCTTGCTCATCAGTACCACATCTTGGCTGTCTAGCACACATAAGCGAGTGTGGTGGAGCAATTTCATTGGATCACAACCTACTTTTGTTTTGGTAACATTCCTTGGAGTGGGAGAATGATGCAATGATGGTATTGAAGTTATGCTCTTGAATAGCATAATTCTCTGCTTTAGCGTCAGCTATTACTAGCTAGGCTTGAGCTTTAGTCAACTTGGATATTAGATCTTTTATTTGAGTCCTGTAGTTGTTACGTTCATGTTTAAAGAGGATACAGTTTTCTCTAACTCTTCTATTTTGAGTTTATAGTTAGATTCTACTCTCTTAAAATAAGATTTTAGAATATTTAAGGAGTTAATATCAGATCTAATTTCCATGTTGTAGTCTTGATATAATTTAACCTTAGCAATACAGGCTGGGGCACAGAGATGTTCATATACCTTGCTATCTTCAGTTCCAACCATGAGAGCTTGAGTAGGGTGACATCTTGCACCATAAAGCTCCAGTCAACTTCTTGAGCAACAACTGCGTTTGCAGCTCAGTAGGTTTGGCTGCAGCCTTTGAGGTAGCAGGATATTGAGAGGCTTGAGCTGCTCCATGATTAGATCTTGGAGCTTTACATTCCCAACGAAGTGACCATGCTGGTTACAGTTGTAGCATTTGGCCTTGCTCTTATCAAACACGAATTTGCTGTTAGTTAGGTTTTGAAGGAACTGCCTTCTGGTTCTTTTAAAGAACTTCTTTGCTCTATAGGTTAAAAGAGCCATTTGCTGGACAATGTCCATATATTTAATATCATCTGGGCTGAAGCACTCTAGATTATCAAAACAGAATTGAAAATCTCCAGAGTGCTCATTTCCTAAAACAAAAGCACAACTATCCTCGAAGGGAGTGTGTTGAGCCTGTTGAGACCTGGGTGTCACAGGGAAAATGATATTGGCTCAGAAGAGGATGATGGATGCTAGGGGTGGTTCGGGTACAACAGAGGCTGGGGATTTCTTGATCCTTCAACAACATGCATAACATTATTAAATGTACGATTTGAGGGTCTATTCATCTGGTGGCTCTTCTGAGTCTCCATCTCCATATGGTATCCATCAAGGATTCCATACAATTCAGCAATAATGAGAGTGTTGAGATTTTCAGTTCTTTTGATAGATAGAAAGTAAAAAGTCCATTCATGAGAAAGTGCACTCATGAATTTCCTGACTATGTCTCTTTTCTCAAGAGCCACTGCCTACTCCTATAGTTTGAAAAGACGTAATGAAGTCCATATACCTTAAGTATTGTTGGCTCAAGGTCTCACCAACAACATAAGTGAAGTTTTCAAACTTTTGCTTCAGCATATCTTTCTTGTTCTCCTTTGATTTAACGGAACCAGAGTACACCAGCTTCAAAGCATCGAATAGTTCTTTGGCAATCTCCATTGCTAAAACCTACCATTATGGAGTTTGGTATACCAGTGAGCAACACGGTCATGGCTTTGCAGTCGATGCCCATCTTATTGAAGTCTTCATCAGAGTAGTCTTCAACAGCTTTCTCAATCATGGCCCCCTTACAGCCGGGGCCGCCACCTTTGGCTTGTAAGGACCATGAGTGACAGATCTCCACATGCGACTATCTGATACTTGATGAAACCTTCAATAGGTTTACACCAGGTTCCAAAATCATCAGGGGTGATGATAGGAGCCTTGGTCATGGTTCCCATCTCGGACTCAGTGAATTTTTGGTTAAGATCCATTTGAGTGAAGTGAGTAAGTGTGAAGAAACAAGGGTGATTTGGGATGGTTAGATCTCACAATCAAGAGCCTAAAAAGCTCTGATACCAATTTCAGGATCGGTGTTGGTCTCTTAACACAAGTTTTAATCTCACAAACTCACAAAGTTACACTCGATTGATGAAGAAGAATCTCTAACTAAGTTGATAATAATATAATAAGTTAATGAACACAAGAATGGTTTTCAAGATACTTGTATATATACTTCTCAACTTAGTATTACATGAGTCTTACAAATATGGTTACTGATGTTATAATGAGAAACTATATATACTATATTTATAGTCGGTTATACTTGGAAAACCAGCTAGACTTTACTACTAGACAAATACTATATGCTAGAGGTAAAGTATCTAAGATAAAATACTATCCTAGCTTAGGTAGTCAAGACAGGTCCATGACTTACCTTTTGTCACCAACTAAGTATGGTAACTGTACCATTGATAAAGGTGAACAGTGTATTAAAGTATGATCAACTACATGGGCATGGGAAAACGCCATGCAGTATGTGTATTGTTGCTAAATGAAGTATACGATTATTATTCTTGATTGATAATAGTTCATGTGTTTGTAATTAAAACCATTTATAAAGTATAAGAAAGATTAATTTACAAAAGGTGAACAAGCAGGGTTAATTTTGTAAATCTATTAAACTAAAATTAACAAAATTAAAACTCTTGCCCCCCTCGTGCACTATTCGGCTGTGAACTATCCCTAAACATCCTCCCCTTTGCGATTTTTGTTCAAGAGCAACATCTTCCATACGATTTTGGCATGAATTGATCATTACAACATTGTAGCAAGTTCAATTCTTGACCTATTACACGATTTAAGGTGAGTTTAACAAGTTGTTCTTCATAGTTTTTATTCAAGAGCAACACTAGTTCAATTGACATTTAAGAAGTTGAAATTGATATGATTTACGGATGCTATGATATTAGTTGTATTGTATTGATGCTAGTTTACGTGGATTATGCAAGAATATAAGTACAAACTTTAGTTCTAGAAAAATTTGGATTTGATGAATTGTGTGTGTTAAATGTGTTTAGATGGTTCCTATGAATTAGATTAGGCATAATGTTGATAAATCCATTATTGATTTTGATGAGAGATTGGTTTTTGGGTGTTACTTTCCCGATGGGGAAACTTTATTGATATGAATCATTTGATCTTGTGAATTGGGCATGCATATTTTGTTAAGATCATGCTAGAATGCTTGTTGATAATGTCCATGTGTTAGAATTTGTTAGTTCGGTCATTTGGATGCTTGATAGGTTATTTGGGAAATCTAGGTTTCATGAGAGATATTATGCAAAGTGATGAATTTCTATTAGAAAGTTATGGAATTATGTTTGGGTTAAAGTATGTCTATGTTAGATATGTTCAATGAGTAGTACTACTGGGTCTGACAAGCCACACCCGTACCACTCGAGGTCAAACGGGTGCAATATTGTCTTCAACGACTAACATTGTCATGACTTGGTATGTGGTGGTGGAAGACAAACAAACGAACATAGTTAGCTTTGATAGTGAAATCACTATGGTTATTACTCATCAAATTAGATTAGCTATATATTTTATTGCACTTACTTATTTTTTACAACTGTTATTTTTTATGTTAAATGCAAACTCTTGAACTCAGCAACCGTCGTGTTGACATTTTAAGTATGCTTTTTCTCAGGTCGTTATTAGCAGCCTCATCTAGGAGCATCAAACATAGCCTCAAAAACAGCTCTAAAACATACAACAACAGAGCGCCATCGAACAGCATGCTAAAACTCACGGTTACTTCAAAAATCTTTTGCCGATAATCAGTAAAAAGAGGGATTTAGAACTCACCTATTGCAGCCTTCGAGTAGGGCACTTCAAACTCGAGACCCACCTGCAATACACACCTAAAACCCACGAAAGCAAGCCCTAAACACCCAAAATCTCGGTCTAGAACCTGAAAATTCAGTTGAAACCGAACATATATTCAGGAAAAACTCACCTTTAGTAGCTTCTTCTTCTCCTCTCTCTGTAGAACCGTTGAAAACTCTGCTTCTTTCTTCTTTGCAACCGAGAATAGGTAGTAAGTAGGGGCATGGGCGGCCATGCCCTCCTTTTTAAACACAATAATATTAAAGTTTGCATCTTGCATAACTTTAGTCCCTTAACTTGGGTTATTTATCCTTTCTTTCTTTATACTTTCCTTTTCTTTTCTTTTTAATAAATTTCCGGGTGTTACAAGTCCACACCCTTAAATAGGTTTCGACCCCGAAACCTGTCACTCCTCGAACAATAGTGGATAATGCTGTCTCATCTCTTCTTGATCTTACATGCAGGCTCAGACCCTTTTTTAGGCTCCAGCATATTCGCACAAATGAAACCACCCTTCTCCTTAGCCCTTTTCCCTTCTACCAGTAATGGCCTCCAGTTGCTCCACGTAGTTGAGTCGTTCGTCCATCTCGATAGTGTCTAGTGGCACGATCATGCCCTCCTTGGCTAAGCACTTTCTTAGATGAGATACGCGGAACGTCGGGTGAATTCCTCTTAACTCATCGGGTAGCTCCAGTCGATAGGCCACTTCTCCTATCTGAGCAACAATTCAGAATGGCCCTATATACCTTGGTAATTGCTTTCCTTGCTTTCAAAATTCGATGCTCCCTTTCCAGTCAAGGCCTTCATCATAACTCCATCGCCGTAGGTCGGCACCGAACTCTTGTCGGGGCGCAGTTGATCAACCCATCTTCTTCACGAAACCCAATGTTTGTCTTATAGGCTGCTAGCCAATCCTTCCAAGGTACACATCAATCCACCTAGATTGATCTTGAACAGTCTAGCAGGAAACACGTGCTCTCCAATTCCATCACGCAATCCTCTAGGGCATCAGGTAACCTAGTGGACTTACCAATAGCAATTTCTACATTGAAGGCCTCATCAACCTTCCTACTCTAACATGCAACTTATCACAGAAGGAAGCAGGAATGAAACTACTACTAGCACCACGATCAAAGCACAGATGCATAATTTAATTTACTAGAAATGTACCTGACGTCATGTCGGAGCTCGCTCTAGCCTCCTCTCGGTCATAGCGAATGCTCTAACCTTCATCCTCTACTCTCTTTTCAGCCCCTCTTCCGCACCGGAGCTCTCTGCCCCCGACTTCTTGCAGTCTCTGCTCATATGCCCAATCTCACCACATCTGTAACATCTAGCCATGTGACAATCCCTCGCCCTGTGGCCCTCTTTCCCACACTGGAAGTAGATGTTCGATCCCCACCTGTACTCCCCCTTGTGGTCTCTACCACACTTCTTGCCTTCTTCTTCCCTCCTTGTTACCATTTTCCGATCATCGACCCTCCTCGTCTTACCTCCAGCATAATTCCATCATCATTATCCCGCCTTCCATTCCCATTTTTAACATAGCCCCGCTCCTTCTCTTCATCCACTATCTCCACCGCCTCTCGCTCGTCACACAGCCTCCCCCCTAGGTCGACCACCTACCTAAACGTACCTTGGTCTGGTAGCGATCAGATGTCCGCGGATATCTGCCGGCAGACCTTGAATATACCCTTGATCTTTCGTGACACAACGTCACCTGATCTAGCACTAGCCTTGCCATCTCATTGAACTTCGTGGAGTACTGTTGTTGCGTCATCATTCCTTGCCTCCAACTGCAGGAACTCTCTCTCAACTTTGTCAAGCTCCCTATAAGTGCAAAAATCCTCAAGTACAATCTCTTTAGCTCATTCCACCTCATCTTCCTGATTGCCCTGGTACCCTTGTCTTGGACAAGATTGTCCTACCAGCACAAGGCTGAATCCACAAATTAGATGGTTGCAAACTTCACCTGCTGATCCTCGCTGCACTCGCTAATGTTCAGTACTGCCTCTATCTCCGTCACCCAACAATGAGTAGCACCGCACTCCATTCCCATCAAACGTAGGGGGCCTGCACCTTTGGAATGCCCCATAGCTGCATCCCCTCACAGTTTCCTGTACAGCTTCCTTCTCCTCCTTTTGTCACTGGAGTCAACCATATCAGTCTCTGGTTGCTCCCTTCCCTTAATACTCCTTCCTCTCCTCCTCGTCAAGCGGTTCTTCCACTTCTCAGCTCTTTCTTCTCATCCTCCTTCACAGCTTTAATAATCTCAGTCACTACAGTCGGCAGAATTGTCTGCATGACCTGATGAACCTCCACAACCACCACCTCCTTCATTGAGGCTCTCAAATTAGCACTCTCGTCCTCACCGTACTGGTGACGAAACTCTGGCTCTTCAAGAGCCATCTCAGCAGTCTTAGCTCTGCACCTCATGATGCCCGGTCTAACACCACGTCCACCCCGACCTCCACCTCGCGAAGCCTCAGAAGATCTAACACCAGCCATCACTAAAACACAAGATTCAGACACCAACACGGCCATTTAAGGTAATAGCTCAGATTATGTCAAATATAGTAAGTCCCTAATTACAGTGGCCAGTTGTGATTAGCCACTTACTTTACTCTTCATTCTCTGAGCAATTCCTATCCTGAGTACATCAGTATCTAAATCTACACAAAAGCACTAAACCACATAACACACGCACATAATTCCCCTTTTTATTAACTTACATAAAACGTTTTCATAAAGCCTTTACCTGTAGGCATGTAGCTACTAGGACTGGGATCCCTTTCCTTTTCGTGTACTATTCTCAGTTTAAGTTTAGGTTTTTGAAAATATTTACCTAATTCTCTTAATCTTTGGCTCTGATACCAATTGTAAAGCCCCGTCCTGGGACGCTTACAGTTGGACCGTCATCGCATAAAACATTTAAAAAGTACATCATTATCGCAGCGGAATTTAAAAAAACTTCTCATCTATAAATTAAAACATATCATTCATTACATCAATCATGTAAATTTCAAAATACAACATATCAAATGTGAATACCAGCCTCAAAACGCTCCCAATAGCTTATGCATCCATGCCTGCACCTTCTCATCATCAACACCAAAAACTGCCAACTATTATGCATACAAAAAGTCAGTGACGCAGAGTGAGTCCTAGTTTTATAAATAAAATACTTTACTTTCATTAAAACATAACCTTTACGTTCGTTCGTGATCAATCATCATACGTACACATTGATAATACTTATTACTATCTTCATCGTTCATCATTATTATTCATTACCTCTTTTACCATCATCCAGATCATGTCTCATGCAATACCCGACTCGTGCTCGAAAGCTGATACTATGCGGGGCCTTTAAACAAACCTCCGATTCGTGCCCGAAGGCTGACATAGTACCGAGGTATGCAACAAGACCTCATCTCTTTCACATGCCATCATATCTCATGCAATACCCCCGACTCATGCTCGAAAGCTGATACTGTGCTGGGGCCTGTAAACAAACCCCCGACTCGTGCCCGAAGGCTAACACAGTACCGGGGTACACGACAAGTATCTCATCGTCCGTTACTTCCATTCTCATCATTCGTTATCTTCCACTTTCATTACATAATACTTTACGTATGCACTCATACATAATAGGTACAGCCACATCATACATATCATAAACATCATCAGTAACACACAAACATGCATAACACATCAGGCATAACCATCACATCACAATGCAACTTAGCACAATCATCTACCTCACGAAAGCCAAAAATTCCTAAGTCTACCAAGAAATGCGTAAGAACAACTTAGGCGCATGAGCACCAAATGCGGATGAACAGTCTTGGTGCATGAGCACTATGCGGGTGCTTGATCACTATGTCACCGCATGAATACTGCTTGGGCGCATGAACACTTAGGTGCATGAGCAACTCTGGGCGTATGGGCACTGGTGGGGCACATGGTCAACACTTAGGCGTATGGGCACTGCTAGGGCACATGGCCAACACTTAGGCGCATGGGCTCTCTAGGCGCATGGGCACAGTTAGGCTCATGGAAACAATCTGGCGCATGACCAACAATCTGAAATATAACAAATTTACTACAAACAACCCCCAAACATCAATCTAGCACATCTTAACAAATCTACCATGCTACAAACACTAGAACATGCTAAATATCAAACATAACCTCAAAAACAGCCTTTAAAACAATCAACAACAGAGCGCCATCGAACAGCATGCTGAAACTCATGGTTACTTCAAAAATCTTTTGCCCGGTATGCATAATAGCCCCAAACACTTCGAAAATCAGTAAAAAGAGGGAATCTAGAACTCACCTGTTGCAGCCTTTGAGTAGGGCACTTCAAACCCGAGACCCACCTGCAATACACACCTAAAACCCATGAAAACAAGCACTAAACACCCAAAATCTCGGTCTAGAACTCGGAAATTCAGTTGAAACCAAACATATATTCAGGAAAACTCACCTTTCGTAGCTTCTTCTTCTCCTCTCTCTCTAGAACTGGTGAAAACTTTGCTTCTTTCTTCTTTGCAACCGAGAACAGGTAGTAAGCGGGGGAATGGGTGGCCATGCCCTCCTTTTAAACACAATAATATTAAAGTTTGCATCTTGCACAACTTTAGTCCCTCAACTTGGGTTATTTATCATTTTTTTCTTTATACTTTCCTTTTCTTTTCTTTTTTAATAAATTTCCGGGTGTTACAACTTTTCATTTCATTTTATTAAAGTATCACACTATTAAAAAGTTAAAAGACTAAAATATTTTTTCAAAATTTCAATTTTTTAAATCTCGAAATATAAACAAATCATAAGAAACATAACTTAAAGTTTTTGTGAATTTTCTATAATAGGATCATACTCCTTAAAATTCGATTATTAACATCGTCTGACTGTCTTTAGAATATGACTAGTTAAGTTTATTGTTAATATGTTTAACCAAATTTAAACTCACACTTCAATATTTACTAACAAAAGTATGTTGTGACTTTTATCATGTTAGTTTTCTTTATACAAATCAAAGGGTCGAAGTTCGGAAATCTTGTAAAACTTTTATCCAAATCAAAACATTTTGGAGATTCCAACTCACTTATTATTATTGAATTTCTAATTAAATTATTTGAGCATAACTTGCATGAGAAACGTTTCTAAAAACATAGTATGAACAAGTTGTAAGACTTATTAACAGCCAGTTGGAACTTATGGTTTGCCCTCTCAAGCTATTTAGGATTTACGTGCGAATTCGGACTTACAATCCCCATCTTTTGATTTTGCATCGTGTGTCTAAACAATTCTCAAAAATGATAATATTACTATTTAATACATATGTCTTTGACATATCTTTTATTTGTATGCGTATTGTATTTTTCATCCCTATATGGGTTTGGCATCTTTTTGCTCCTTTGTCATATAATGATTTTCTTTGTTTTTTTGTTCTTTGTTTTTACTCTTTCATATATATATATATATATGTATGTATGTATATGTATATATATATGTATGTATGTATATGTATATATATATGTATGTATGTATAGTATATATATATGTATGTATGTATATGTATATAATATATGTATGTATATGTATATATGTATGTATATGTTAATATATGTATGTATGTATGTATACACATATGAGAATCACTGATTCAGATAATGACGAACTTGAGTATGACAAGACTGTAACTCTCAATTTTTTTAATATGTAATCAGTGTTACCTCAAAATATTGATATGTTACCCACTTGACAAAGCAGATTTAGTTCTAGTTATCACAAATCATATTGTTTTTCATTCTTGTAGTAGAGCCTATCAACATTTTAAATTAGATACGAGTCAGTTCTTTTAAGCCTTTATATGTAATATATCAACATCAAGAAATATCCCATGTATATCACTATGTATCTAGAAAATCCAATTTTAGAACTTTTTATCTAACAAAAATCTTTTTGAAATTTTTATAATATTTGAACACCCCTTAAACCAATAATATTTCAAAATTGTTTTATTTCTACTCTAAAAATTTTGATTATCAAAAGAAAATTACAATTTTAACAAACATAAATATGGAAAAATTGGTTTTGCCTGTAGTCAAAGGTCTTGCTTAATCACCAAAAATTCATCATTTCTAAAGATTTGACAAAAAACTCAAAGCGAGAATGGGACCAAAAGGCCTAGTGAACGATCTCATAAAAATTTTAAGGTATAAGTTTTCTTAAAAACAGTAACGAAAAAATACATGCGGATGTCTCCACCTTAGAATGCTGAATGGAATTATCAGAATATCAGAACTGCCAGAGTATCACACCTAATGGTGGTATCTTAGATATTAGGACCACAATCAATCATTTGTTTTTGAATCAACAATTTGGAAATAATAGCTAGACGCATCACAAATTCAACTTCTATACGTGGATGTGAAAACAAGTTTGGCTCTTGGCATTACAATGAAATCATCCTATTTCCAAAAACTTGACATACGAACATTGTTAATTTCTTGTCCATGTTAAAATACCATAATTACTACGTGTAAACATAGGAGGATAGTGATCAGTGATCAATTAGTTTGATCAATTAGAGTTTAATCACAGCGGAATTAGAGCAAGAATTAAGCAAATATAGCAAGAACACAATAAATATTCAATGGAACAGTACACGGTTATATAGAAATAGGGTTTTCTGCATTGGGATAATAACATTCATGCACACATGCTTCGGTATGGCGGCTGCTAGGTTTTCCTAAGCTGCACCGATTACAATTAGGTCAGCATTCCTTATATAAAGGAATGTGACGTCTGCTGATGTCACTTGATAGTGACGTCTAACAGAATTATTACAAACTACTGAAAGTAAGCAAACTACTGAGAATGTTCACAACAACTGAGAACATCTCTAGTATTCTAAGTACACGAAGAAACATAAAACTACTGAAACTACAAGTACAGAAAAGAAAATACAACTACTGAAAGGAAACCATCACAACTACTGAAGAGGTCTTCTTCAGCTGTTGTGACAATCATCTGAAACTTGGTCTTCAGTCTTTGTCTTCAGCTCTTTCACTTCAGACTTTGTCTTCAGCTCTTGTCTTCAGACTTTGTCTTCAGCTCTTTCACTTCAGACTTTGTCTTCAGACCTTGTTATCAGCTGATGTCTTCAGCTGTTGCAGACTACTTCAGTTGTTGTAATGTCCGTGGGACTTAAAGGTTTTTCTGATCAGGCTCATTGGTTCTTTTGGTCCAACAAACTCCCCCTGAACCAATGCAGCCAAAACCTTTAAGCTTATTGAGGTCCCACTTATTCTTGGCAGAAATACTCTCTTGATCAGCTTTAGAGATATAGGATAAGCACAGGCCAGGGAACAGGTTTCAGTAGATGTGAATGTCAAAGGATGGAAGGGAACTCTGTCTTGGGGAACTGGACACAGAGCCGTTATCCCAACCATGAAACCTACTTCCCATTGATGAGTCTATAAGACTCTCTGACGTAGGCCTCAAGGAGAACAACTTGTTCCTCCTTAGTGAGTTCTTCTGCTTCTCCTTCGAAGAAGAACTCTGGGCCATAGTACTCTGATAAGTACTTTATCGTCTTTCCATTTTTCAACTCAACAGTTGTTATCTCTCTGTAAGCAAATTCATCTGGGTGAGTCCCTTCTAATAACAACTGGAGTTCATTTTTCTTGATCTCTTCAAGCCTCTTGTATAACAACCCCTTCTTGACCATTTTGTTCTCCATTAGAGTTTGAGGGGTCATCTTTGACTTGTAGGCTCTCTTGAAGTCTTCAAGTATTTCCCAGGGTGAGACTACAATGGCCAACATAATAGCAGCATCTATGGTCTTTCTCACTTGGCCATTGTATCTACTTGGTATGGATTTCTTATGAATTCTAGAACTAACCCTGGGGTCTGGCCAAATCCTTACTCTCTCCTTTTGATATTGAAAGGTATACCTGAGAGCATACAGCCTTTGAGCATGTTTCTTCATGGCTTGTATAGATGATGACTGAGGAAACTCTTTGTCAATCATCTTCAAAAGTTGCTCATCGTGCTGTTTCTGCTGTTCTTCTTCTTCAATCTTAACTTTCACCATTTGCCTCTGAAAGTCTGGTGTGATCATTTGTTGACTTCTGGGCTCAGGTAATTTTAGAACAGCAGAGATTGGCAGACTATCTTCTTCATCATCTTCTTCTTCTTCTTCTACCATCCTCAACACCCTTCTCCTCCTTCTGGGTGCATCACTGGATGTGGTTTGAGGTGGTTTTTGGGGTAAGGGAGTTGGTTTTGAGGGTTGAGTTGATTTGGAGAGTTGTGGGGTTGGTTGTTTTTGAGAGGGAGTTTGGGAAGGCTGATCTAGCATTTTTATGGTGAGTTTGGCTTTGGAAAGCTTGGCCATATCAGTTCTCTTCCCAGCACCTGCTTCATCTAGTGCTTCATAATTAACCCCTTGTTGAATGCTTCAGAAGTACAGATTCTGGTGGTTATTGCCAGAATACTGTCTCTGGTCCATGATTTAATCTCAATTAATGATCTTCCCAAGTATTTTGCAGTAAACCTGATCATTATTTCCAACCTCTCCCTTTCCATCACACTATAACTGGCCCATCTTTCTTGTATCTCTTCAATCTCCAGCTTCTGATCTCAGTGTCTAATGTGGCTGTATCAAAGCCCTGTCTGAAGAGTTGATCTATTATTCTGTCCATTGATCTGCTGTGAGCTTCATCAGCTTCTTTAATCAGATCTTCCAATGATTTCTCTTCATCAGGCTTTTGAGTTTCAGCACTTTTCTTTCTTTTGTATGTGATCAGCTGTTTTTCCTTTTCTTTCTCTTGTTTCTCATTTTCCACACTCTTTCTTTTTCACTGCCTTAGACTGGGTGCATTGGGTTCAGGGGTTTGAATGGCAGAAAGCTTCCTTTGCACAGCATCATCAACAAGTGTTTGTAGATTTGAGGAAATCCTCTCATCAATGGCTTTATGCACAATCTCATTGATGATGGGAGTGATGAGAGGTAAGGAATTTTGAAATGTAGCAACCATCTGCTCAGAGGGGTTCTGTCCCTGAGAGGTGGTGCCAAAAACAGTGGCTGGTGGCTCAGTTGAGTGTAGTGGCTGAGTGTTTGGTAAACCTTCAGATGAAGGTGCCATCTGTGGGTTTATTGGGGCAGATGGACTTTGATCCTGAGACATTTTGGCAAGCAGTTCTTTGAGTCTGCTCACCTCAGCCTCAAGGATTGTGTTATGGGCTAAAACATCAAAGAAAAAGCCCAGGTCATCATCAGTCTTTGCTGAATCACTGACCTCCTGATTGAATCAGGATGTACATGCCCTGAGTGTAGATCAGTTGTAGCATGTGCCCCTTGTTCTTGGTTCTGGGGACTTCCTGCCTCAGGACTGAGTCCTTCATCGGCAGTTGCCTCTGGTGAGGTCTTAGAGATGTTACCAACTTCATCCTGTTCATTTGCTGAATCAGTAGAAGTGGCAGCCTCACCAGATGTTCTAACCTCCTCCTCTACACGGGGAGATTGAACATTATAACCCCTGTGCTGTGGGTTATCAGCAGCATTTTGGTCCTCTTCCTCAGCTGTTGAGGTTCTCCCCATTGTAATTGGTGTCTGGGGAGGAGGAGAGGAATGCAGCTGACTCAACACTTGTGCAACAATAAATGTTGGGCTTTGAGGGGCGGTTGCATTTGGAGATAGGTTTGAAGCAGATTGCACCCGGGGTGACTGGTGCTCTTCAATGGTAACCTTCTCAATTGAGATAGGTTCCAGCATTGTGGTATCCCCAATTATGGTTGCATCAGGATCCTGTTGAGAGGATGCCTGAGCGGCTAGGGCTGGTGGAGTCTTTGACACTACTGGGGGGTTAGAACCAGTAAGTGTTTCCTGTATTGGTGTTACAGGGGCATCCTCAGGGGACTCATCTCCCTGAGTAGCCTTTTTGGGCTTTTTGGTTTTGGGTTTGGTGGGGACTTTGGATCTGGAAGTGGAGGCTGTGGGTTCCCGCTGCTTGGGTTTGAGCAGCCGGGCAGCCCCTTTCATTGTAGGGTCAGAGTTGTGCCTGGAGTTACTTCAGCAGCAGGGGACTCCAAGGCCAACAAGGCCGTCTGATTTTAGCTGTGTTAAAATTATGGCCATGAGAAACCTGGGATATAATATCCATCTGTTTGCCACAGGTTTCAAGGCCAGATCCTTTAGTTCCATAAACACTATCTCAGAAAAATTTAAAGTTTGTCGTTCAAAGATAGAGTATAATACCTGTTGCCATCGGGAAGACATTTGATCCCATGAGGAGGTTTTTGGTGCAAGGCAGACATTCACCATGTGGAATATAAGACGTTCAGCATCATGGAAGTGCTTCTTCAGAATGGTGGTAGCACTTAAGTCTCCTTCATACCCGTTGTTGATGAAAGACATATCGGTTGTGCCTTTCGGGTATTCTGTGACACAGGTGGCATCATGTAGATCTAGGGTTTGTCGAATGATGTCCGGAGTGATGACCACCTGTTTCTGGTTGACCAACGACTGGAGAGTGATTTGGCTATCATTCTCACTAGTTTGCACAGAGACGTTGGTCCAGAACTGGCTTAGGGAATCGGGGTAGATGGTAGGATTCAGAAGAAACGCGGTTCGGTACTGGGAATCTACCATAAGATCGATGGCGTTATCAAATTTGTTCCAGAAGGCCGATTTCGAGAGGTAGGCAACACAGTTGTGTCTGGGTTTGAGTTTCATGGTCGCCATTGTTGAGAGAGTGAAGGACGGAAAACGGCTAATGAAACGTCTGAAAGTAGGTTTAGGTATTTATAGGGTAAAAAAAACTGATATAAAACGACTGAAAGTGTTGGTGCTGTCATCAGTTGTTTGAAAACAACTGAAGACCTGGTTTTAACTTTCAGAAGTAACAACTGAAGACTTGGTATTAGTCATCAGTAGTTGTGAAACTACTGAAGACATGGTTTTGGCTTCAGTTGTTTGAAGTGAAGCAGCAGTTGTAGAAACAACTGAAGAGAAAAATTTCTCATCAGCTGTTGTCGTCAATTCTTAGCTCATCAGCTGTTTCATTCTGACCTCAACACTTCATCAGACTTTGTCTGAGTTTCAGATGTTTCATAGGTCATCAGTACTTATCTGTTATTCTGACATCAGCAGTTGTAACTACAGCAGTAGTTGTAACCACATCAGTTCTTTTCAACAGATGAGTACTTCAGTACTTTTAAGTAATTTAGTCTTCAGTAGTTATGAAAACTACTGAGGATAAAAGAACTTCAGTACTTATTTGTGACAGTAGTATACGAATGCTCATCAGTACTTGTTGACTGAGATCATCAGTAGTTGTCACTTATTCTAGCTGCAGCATACCAAGCCTTAACACTAGGTTTTGGAAAGTTGAACTGTCCAAAGGCTTAGTAAATATGTCTGCAAGCTCATCAGCACTAGGAACAAACTTTGGATCAATCAGACCTTTTTCAAAACAATCCCTAATAAAATGGTGTCTGATCTCAATATGTTTGGTCCTAGAGTGCTGGACTGGATTCTTGACAATACAAAGAGCTGAAGCACTATCCATTAGTAATGGAGTCTTAGTCTCTGTAATGCCATAATCCAGTAATTGATTCTGAAGCCAGAGTACCTGAGATGTACAACTTGCAGCAGCAATGTACTCGGCTTCAGCAGTGGATGTAGCAACAGATGTTTGTTTCTTACTCTGCCAAGAAACCAAACAGTTGCCTAGGAATTGACATCCACCAGAAGTTGATTTTCTAGTTAATTTACACCCTGCATAGTCACTATCAGAAAAAGCAACTAATTTGCAAGAGTGCCCAGTGGAATACCAAAGACCTAGAGATTGAGTACCTTGCAGATATCTAAAGATCCTCTTGACTGCAATCAAATGAGACTCTTTAGGAGCAGCCTGAAATCTAGCACAAACACAAGTTGCAAACATAATATCTGGTCTAGAAGCTGTTAAGTACATCAAGGACCCAATCATACATCTGTAAAGTGTTTCATCAACAGCTTTACCTTTCTGATCTGCATCCAGTTGTGTGGTGCTGCACATGGGAGTAGAACAGGGCTTACAGTGTTGTAAATCAAACTTTGCCAAAAGACTTTTTGTGTATTTTGACTGATGAATGAAAGTTCCATCAGCCTTTTGTTTGATTTGCAAACCTAGAAAGAACTGTAATTCTCCCATGGCACTCATTTCGAATTTTTGTTGCATCAACTTTGTAAATGCATCACACAACTGTGGATCAGAGGAAGCAAAAATAATATCATCAACATAAATTTGAACAAGGAGCTTATGCTGACCCACTTTCTTAATGAACAAAGTTTTATCTATGGAGCCTCTAGTGAAATTATTCTGAAGAAGAAAGTTTGACAGTGTTTCATACCAGGCTCTAGGAGCTTGTTTCAACCCATAAAGAGCCTTATCAAGTTTATACACCCAATCAGGATGTTTATTATCCTCAAAACCTGGTGGTTGACACACATAAACCTCTTCTTTTATTTTACCATATAAAAATGCACTTTTGACATCCATTTGAAAAACTTTAAGATTGTGGAATGCAGCATAGGCTAAGAACAATCTAATTGCCTCCAGTCTGGCTACAGGGGCAAAGGTTTCATCATAATCAATACCTTCTTCTTGTGAAAACCCCTGGACAACCAGTCTGGCCTTGTTCTTGACAATTTGCCCATTTTCATCTGTTTTATTCCTAAACACCCATTTAGTGCCTATTGCACACTTACCTGGGGGTAGAGGAACCAGTTCCCACACTTGCTGCTTTTTGAACTGAAGAAGCTCAAGCTGCATGGCATCAACCCATCCATTGTCTCTTAATGCAATATGATAGTTCTTTGGCTCTTGCTGACTGATGAAAAGAGCATAGAAGCAGAAGTTGGACAATTGACTTCTAGTTGAGACACCAGCATTGATATCACCAATGATTTGAGACGTTGGGTGATTCTTCAGCTCTGGATACACTATGAGATCTGTGCAAGTGTTTGTAGCACGCTCAGCAGCAACAGATGTTGATCCAGATTCTTGAAACCAAGTGTTAGATGGCAGGTCAAATGAAGTAGAGGATTCAGAAATCTCATCAGCATTTGTTGTGGATGGTGCTACTGAAGCTACAGGAACATCAAGTTGAGTAGACTCAGGCAGTTGATCACTAAACTTGAATAGGTGAGTACTGGGATCATCATGAACATCAGTACCACCAGATGGATGACTAGCTGCAGAAGGTGATGAATTCACATGATCTGCAACAGCTGGAGGCTGATAAGGAACATATTGCAGTATGTCCAGATCAAACAACTCCACAGGGTTTTGTGGGATTTTGTCCTTAGGAGATTCATTGAACTTCACATGCAAGGTTTCTTCAACCATCTTTGTTCTACAGTTGAACACTCTGTAAGCCTTGCAAGTGGATGAGTACCCAACAAAATACCCTGCATCCACCTTAGAATCAAACTTTTGGAGTTGATCCTTTGTGTTGAGAATGTAACAAGGACACCCAAATGCTCTGAAGAATGAAATTAGAGGAGCCAAATGATGTAGAACTTCATAAGGAGTCTTCATCAACCTCTGATTCACTAAAGCTCTATTTTGCACATAGCATGCTGTGTTGACAGCTTCAGCCCAAAAGGTCAGTGGCAAACCAGAGTCAGCCAACATGGACCTTGCAGCTTCAATTAGGGTCCTGTTCTTTCTCTCCACTACTCCATTTTGTTCTGGAGTCCTTGGATGCTATACTGCCTCTTGATTCCTTTTGAAAGGTAGAAATCATCAAGTGTATGGTTTCTAAATTCAGTTCCATTATCACTTCTTATACACTTGACTGATAGGGAATACTGCTTCTCAACATACAACACAAAGTTAATAATTGTCTGAGCAGCCTCATCCTTTGAATGCAAGAAGAAGGTCCATACAAATCTGGAGTAATCATCCACAATTACCAGACAGTATTTCTTCTTTGCCATGCTCATTACTCTCACAGGACCAAAGAGATCCATGTGCAGTAATTGCAAGCAGGCAGTGGACTTTGGTTCTTCTATAGGAGGGAATGAGACTTTGTGTTGTTTTCCTTTTAAACAAGCAGTGCAGGTTTCATCACAGAGGAACTCCTTTATTGGTAGACCTCTTACTAAACTATTGTGGATCAGCTGATTCATGTTTTTGAGATTAACATGACCCAGCCTTCTATGCCACAGTTTAGATTCCTGAGGAGAGGCCTTGGAGAACAGGCAAGGATGACCTTTTAACGCAATCTTCTTTGACAAATCCAAGGCATATACTCTTCCTATCCTGTTGGCCTTCAGGAGAGTATGTTCATCCAATACCTTGTCAATCAGCCTCAGAACTTTGGAAGACAGAATCCGGCAGTTCTGGCTTGTGAAAAGTGCAACATGCCCTTTATCACACATCTGACTGACACTCAGTAGATTATACTTGAGATTCTCCACATGGTTAACATCATCAAATCTGATTTCTCCATTTGACACAAATCCTTTCCCGATGATGTAACCCTTAGCATCATTTCCAAATGAGACAAATCCCTTCTTTCCTTGAGAGTAGTCATTAAGAAGAGAACTGCTCCCAGTCATATGCATAGATCCTCCACTGTCTACATACCAGATGCTTCTTTGGCATGCTGAAGAACCCTGCATTTATCATAAGAAACTAGTTAGCTTTAGAGACCCAAACCTTTTTGGTTTTGGGTCTGTTTTCATCAACAGATTTAACCATAACTTGTTTCTCATGATTAACAGCTGATGAAGGTGGAGATGGTGCTGAAATGGAATTCTTAGATTTGGGCTTGGATTTCCTTTTCAGTGGTTTGATCACAGGTGCATCTAGTTGGTTAACTCTCCCCAACAAATGCTGAACCATCATAACAAGTTGTGTCTGATTTGTTGCTAAAGCCTTCAGCTCATTTGACACATCAGTACTTGTTTTTGATGAGTTCCTGTGACCCACCATTTCCTCCTTGAAATTCACAGACTTCGTCTGATGTTTATCATGAGAACACTATCAGCTGTTTTCTGATAAACCCCATCCTTCTTTTTGGATTTTGGTGAGGCCTTGGGTTTATCAGTTTGAGATGACTGTGGTACAAACTTGGTTTCAAACTCATTTTTCATTTTATTTATCTCTTCTTTAATGAGCTTATCTCTGTTGAGTTTGGAACCCTTTTTGTACCAGCATTCATCAGATAGATGATTGAATTTACCACATATTTCACATGGCTTATTCTTCATCTTGGATTGATCAACTGCTGAAGTGGAAACTACTGAAGGTGTGATCTTCAGTACTTTCCTCCTTTCAGTACTTGTGTTAAGTACTGAAGGATCGGTAACAACTGAAGACTTGTTCTTCAGCTGTTCTCTATCCGTCCTGAAAGACCGTATGATAGATTCCTCAGCAGTTGTTAATCCTTTTATTTCATCAGATTTGAAATGCTTTTCAGATGTTGTGACTTGCCCTTCAGTACTTGGAGTACTTTGAGGGACAACATCTGAATTTCTCAGCTTCATGTGTTTATCAGCATTTAAACCATCAGGCAATTGATTTGCTGAGATCTTAACACTGACTTCATCCTCTAATTTTGTATTATCATTTGAGGATGAATCACATGATGATGTGGTTTGGAAATTACTTTCACCTTCAGATTTTACTATTATTTTGAAGTAAAATCAGTAGGTGGTGCAGTATGATTGTAACCTATTCCAAACTTCACATTTGAAGCTGTTTGCTTGCTGAGAAGCATTTCAAATCCCTTGCAGGATGTTACCCAGCGGTCACACTCAACTTGGGTAGCTGCAAGTGTCTCTTTGAGACTTCTGTGGTTCTCGAGTATGACCTCTACCTTAGCCTTTTCATCATTAAGTTGGCATTTAAGCTTGTAAATCTCATCATCTTTGTCATTAAGTGCAGACACATACTCATCTTTTCTTTTGGAAATAGTTTTCTCAAGCTCAAGATTTTGATTGATTAAAGCTACATTTGCCTCTCTAATAGAGACAAAGGCAGCTATGCATGATTCAGAACATAACTTGGCTTTAGCCTCAGAAGATACCTGGGTTACCTGTGAAGATGAAGCATCGGAGCAGGAACCCTCAGTAGACTCCAGGGCCATGAGAGCAAGATTCCCAAAAGGATGTTCACCACCATGTTGACCAGCACCAGCAGATAATTGCTCATTGAAACCAGAAAGATCATCTGGTAAGCTGCTCCAGTCAACAACTCCTGGTGTGAAGAAGCTGTGATGAGGTTGAGATTGTGATGGAGATGGTTGAGGCTCAGGTAGGGCTTGAGGTTGTTGTGCTATAGGGACATGAACTGGATTTGGCTGTGGCATGTAATAGCAGGGATAAGGATATGGCATTGGACCCTGAGGGACAAAGTATGCAGGAGATTGAGGTTGTGAGTGATGACCAGAACTAGCAGGATGTTGCCCTTTATTTTGTGAACTATTGCTTGGAAAGGTCACAAAGGGTGCAGAGGAGTTAGATCCAGTTGATCTACACTCTCTTGCAAAGTGCCCAAGCCTGTGGCATTTGTGACACCTCAACTTACTCTTGTCAAAACCAACTTTGGTTTTGCCAGAGAGTCCTGGAAATTTCCTACCAGTTCTCTTGTAGAACTTTTGAGATCTGATATTGATCAGGGCCATTTGGCTCAAAATATCCATCTCTTCTAAATCATCATCAGCAATACCTTGCAAATCATCCATGATAAAGCATAAATTATCACTATTACACCCAGAATGACTGTCAACACCAACAAATGCATGATCAGAACTGTTTGAAGAGAAATCTATATGCTCATCATAATGACTTTCTGATCCAGCATATTCTGACTCATGACCGACCAAGGCAGTGTTACCTGGTACAAAGTCATCAGAGAGCTTTCCTGATGATGCCAGTTTCCTTTTCTGCTCTATCTCTCTTTCAAATGTAAGCAGTTTCCCATGGAGTTGGGTGAGAGATAGGCTATCCAGATTTGCACTGGAGCGTAGGACAATGGTGTATGTGTCCCATCTCTCAGGCAGTGATCTGAGGAATCTGTTGTTCATCTGGCTGTTAGTATACTCATGCTTGACCATTTTCAGCTCAGAGATCAAGCAGGAGAAACGCTCAAACTGTTGAGTCAGTGTCTCACCCTTCCTATGAGAGAATGTCTCATATTGTTGGGCGAGGATTTCTCTGTTGTTTGCTAAGACCTCATCAGTTCCTCCGAATTGTTCCTTCAAAGCATTCCAGAGGTCATGAGCAGTTTCATGATGCATAAGCCCAGAATAGATTTCATTCGGCAGTGCCATGGCCAGAATTCCATGGGCTTTAGCATCAATCTCAAACAGTTTACGATCTTCATCTGAGTATTGCTCCTTCTTCTTCGGAACCATTTGATTGGTCTCCGGATTGTTCACCATAGGCTTGTGTGGACCGTGAACCACAGATGTCCAACAACCTGAACTGTTAACAGACAGGTGATGGAGCATTCTTCGTTGCCATATGTTATACTCACTCCTAACCAGCATCGGAGGCTTGGTTGAGGAGCCAGTATTGTGAGGATCATTAGATGGAGTAGTCATTCTCAGATTCAAACCAAATCAATCAAGTTTCAAAAGATTTAGCACAAAAACACAACAAACTCAATAAGAACCAAGAAGAAACTCAATTTAAATAACCGAAGCAGCAGAAAATCAATCTTTATAACCAATTCTTGCACATATGCTAATTCGATCAAACTATAGATATCAAAATAGCAGTTTCAATGATCAATTGTTAAACCGATCAATGATTAACCTGCTCTGATACCATTTGTTAGGATCAGTGATCTAAGTTTGATCAATTAGAGTTTAATCACAGCGGAATTAGAGCAAGAATTAAGCAAATATAGCAAGAACACAATAAATATTCAATGGAACAGTACACGGTTATATAGAAATAGGGTTTTCTGCATTGGGATAATAACATTCATGCACACATGCTTCGGTATGGCGGCTGCTAGGTTTTCCTAAGCTGCACCGATTACAATTAGGTCAGCATTCCTTATATAAAGGAATGTGATGTCTGCTGATGTCACTTGATAGTGACGTCTAACAGAATTATTACAAACTACTGAAAGTAAGCAAACTACTGAGAATGTTCACAACAACTGAGAACATCTCTAGTATTCTAAGTACACGAAGAAACATAAAGATTTTTTGATAGCTTTCATGTGTGATTCATTTGGATTACTCTGATAACGTGCACAAGGACAAATAGGAAACATAATGTCTTGCATACTTGTAGTAAGATATATCAAGGAGCCATTCATAAATTTATACAAATGTGGATCAACATCCTCACCGGTTGTGTCTAGAGCGAATGTTGGTTGAAAATACATTGGAATTGAAGCGATCTTAGATTCTTGAAATCATACTTATCCAGAATAGTCTGAATATATTTTTCTTGATAAATTAAGATACTCAGGTCATCTTATTTCACTTGAATTCACAAGAAAAAAAAATTCACCAAGAGAACTCATCTCAAAATTCTTCTTCATTACCGCTTCAAACACTTTGCACATATCTTTATTTGTAGATCCAAAGATAATGGCATCAACTATATTTGAACAACAATAAGATCTTCACTAGTGTTTTGTATAAACTGTAGGAGTTATCTTAGAGGCTGATGCAAACCAAAGTTTTCTTAGCAAGCGTTTAGAAATACAAGGAAGTTACTTCGAATGATTTGAGAAATGCAAAAAGAAATTCACTAAGTGTCAAAACATCTGAAGCCAAAGACCAATTCTTTCGAAGCCAAAGACTAAATCTTCCAAAGCTTCAAAACTAAATCTTCCAAAGCCTATGGACTGATTTCTTCTACAGGTAGAGAAGACATGCTTTCTCTGACATGCTTTTAACAAAAGCTAAACTACTTTCCGCTGCCATCTTTGATGACTCACTAACATATACAAGTTGGTGATATCTCCATGCTTTTGTCAACTATAGATTATGGTCTTTGAGTCTGTAACTTTCCACTCTTGTACTTTTATCCTTTTTGTAATAGATTAGGAAGTGAGTTATGACATGTCATAGTCACTAGTCAAAAGACAATCTGCCGTTTGACTTTACATTGATCTTGTTGTCTAGATTACTGTTCCAGCAAGTCCTTAGGATTAAGACTTGTAACAATTGTAAAACAATTGAGAGCAATATATATCATTCTTAAAAACCAATACTTTAGTTCTGCTTGTTTTCTTACTTTTTTTCTTAGTTTCATTTGTCGGTTCCCTATTTGATCTTTTAAGTATTACTCTCTCCAACCTTGTGAAAGTGTTGCATCACCGTTAACCAGTCCTGCAATTGGTATCAGAGGTCTTTAGGCTCTTGATTGTAAGATCTCACCATCTTAAATCTCTTCAGTTTCACAAAACACTTACCTACTCAAATGGCAACTTTCACTAAGTCTGCCATAGAAACCGACTCTATGACCAAATCTCCATTGATCACTCCTGATGACTTTGCTACTTCGTGCCAAAGAATGGAAGGCTTCATCAAGTCTCATGGCACCAGGATGTGGAGATCTATTGCCTAAGGACCTTATATCCCAAGCACCATTTCAGCTACTACTGGTGGAGGGATGATTCCAAAGGAAGTGGCTAACTATTTGGAGTAAGATTGGAAGAAGATTGATATAGATCAGAAGGCCATAACCGCTCTTCAAATTTCTCTTCCCAACTCTATCTATAGAGGCTTCAAGAAGTGCAAAATTGCTAAGCAGCTCTAGGATGTACTGAAGCTTATGTATGAAGGGTCTAAGGAAGCCATGGAAAACTTGAAAGATCTTATGAAGCAGCAGTTTGGGAACTTCACCTATAAAAATGATGAAACTATTACTCAACAATACTTTAGGTATGCTGAAATTGTAGATACTCTGATGGATGTTGGAGTTAAACTTGAGAATAGGGACATTGTGAGGAAGTTTATGTTCTCTCTTTATAAACAATGGACACACTACTATGTGGCCATTAAGAGAACTGAAAACCTCACCACCCTTACTCTCACAGAGCTGTATCATATCCTGACCGGTTACAAGATGGAGATGAACATGTAGAACCCATCCAGCAGCTCTTCCAGCAATCAACAGAGTTCATCCCTCCATGTGGCTGAAAGGGATAGCAGAGAACCATAACATCTTCTCATCTGCTTCACTGACAACTCATAAAAAGGCCATTTCATAACCTTCCCAGAGACACCAAGGAAGAACTTCATCCAAAGAAAACCATTCCAAGAGAAAAGAGTTGTAATAGCAAAACAAGTATGCAAGATAGCTAACCTTGAAACTATACAAGTGTGAAGTATTTACACTTATGAAAGGTAAACACTAAAACAAATCCTGGGCATTTATTATAGGTTTAGGATCAATGCCATACTACAACCATTGATCTACAAATTTTGGCAGACCATGAATATGTAATTCTATTAGATACACTTTGGCTACAATAAAGTGTACAATTCATATAGGAAATATGAGGCCCTGTTTAGGCGCTGTTGTAAGACATTACAGACCTAGATACTCTTAACTGATGCAAAAAGTTGCCAATATGCACAATATCAACATGAGATCTAGTAATAAGTATATGTCAGGTTAACAAGTTGAGAAAGGTGATTTCTTGCAGATCTTTATGAGGGTTGAACTCTCTAAGTCTAAATGTGACTTACATAATATCATATCTAATCATACCTTAATCAATCCAAGAGTTGAAAAAGTAAGTGTGCTGAGTACCTTGCCAAAAGCACTCATTTTTTGTCCTTAGATCTCGTGTCTCCTTTGCTACAGAAATGCTGACCTGGAACACACTTGATCAGGATTTATTCACAGTCTATGACTATCCACTAATTTCTTTTATTTCAATGTGCTGATCTTAACTGATATAATCTCACTACAGACATATGATTCAATTGTATATTATAGATTTTTATTCTGCTTTAATTTTGATTTTTGCATGTTTTTCTGTGTGCAGGCATATTAACAAAGACAACTGTGTGGGCGCTTAATCACTGTTTAGGCACATCAACTCAACACTTAGAAATTTTTTCAAAATTTTAAAATCCAAAAATATTTTTCAATTCGTTGTTTTAATTCAAAAACTTAAAAAAATAAATTTTTTTCTTAAAAACAAAAATTCAAAATGGTCAAATCTGAAGATTCTAAGAACAGAGTTCCTATGTTGAAGAACAGAGCTGATTTTAAGAACTGGTCTCTTAGATTGAAACATCATCTTAATTCTATTGACACTGACTTGTGGAAGTCAATAGAAGAAGGACCTCATATCCCAATTACATCAGTTGGTCCTGATAGAGGTTTTGTCTACATAAAAGACTCTCCAGAACCTTATCCTGAAGATGGGTTACAAGGTGATGATTTAAGAAAAGTAAAGAATGTCATTAAAGCATATTCATTGATGTGTAAAGGATTACCTCTAGAAGTCTTAACTGGACTTGATGGATATCAAACTGGATATACTATGTATAAAGCTTTGAAGATAATATATGAAGGTGGTAAGGAGATTCAAGATCTCAAGAAGTAGAAACTAAAGAGGCTGTTAGAGCTGTTTGAGCATTTATCTGGTGAAACTGTAAACCAAATGATGAATAGATTTGTGCATCTTACAACTGAGATGTCAACTGCTGGCATCAAAAATGATCTCAAAGATCTAAATTTCAGACTTCTCAATGCTCTTCCATCCTCATGGAAACAAACAGTGACATTGTTGAAGCACACTGAAAAATTCCTAATGGATCTTGATCTATTGATTGCTAAAATTGAGTCAGTTGAGATTGATGAAAGCTCAAGAAACAATGATAGAGCAGCATCAATGTCTCAGTACAAATATGTTGCATCTCCAGCTAGCACAGTGGAGAATGCCTTTATGGCAAAGAATGAGAATTCACCAGAAGAAGACGATGATCTGATTGTTGGAGCAAGGTTCTTTACAGATTCTTCATATACAAGTGCTCCTGCTTATGCAACTCCACACAACCTCAGTCTCCTCCTAAACCTCAAAACTCTAAACCTCAAACTTAGACTCCATCTTCTAACTCTGCTAAAACTAGCAAAGTTAAAGATGTTATTAACATCCTATTACAGGATGAGGAGTCCAAAAATGCTTTTACTGCTTTTATGGCTAGTTTTCAAGCTTATCAAGGTAGTCATTTAACACAATTAGATCTTGTTTTGCAGGACTTATTCGAGATGGATCCAGACGATGTAAAAGAGATGGACTTAAACTGGCAAATGGTGATGATTACATATAGAACCCAGAAACATTCTTATGTCAACAGGAACTATAAGCCAACTGCTAAAAAGACTGTTGGATTTGACAAATCTAAGTCAAGGTGTTTCAACTGCATTAGCTATGGCCACTTCTCACGGGAATGCAAAGCTCCCAGAAACAAAGGAGGGAATTGTCAAGCTAGTTCAAGCAATCAAAGATATCCACAACAGTCTCAAAAGACATTCCAAAAGCCATATCAAAGTCTACCAATGCCTGAACTTAAAGATGAATCTAAGTCTTCTGAAGAGCCTAAGAAAGCTCTTGTCGTGAGCATCAAGGATGGATATGACTGGACTGCGTATGTAGAGCACTTTACAGTTGACTTAACCTCTTGTTTATCTCTTATTGCAGAGGTTCAAGGTGAAGACTGGTCAGAAGACAGTGATCTAAAGGCTAAAGATGACTTTGAAAATGAAGAAGAAAAGTATGACTGGAGTGATAAATCTGATCCTAAAGAGGATTCAGAAGAAGTTGCATTAATGGCACAGTCAGATCAACCAAAGGTTGAAAATTTATCTTTTAACTCTGAGACTACTTCACCTAAATATCCTGAAATACCAGCTGAAGTAAGAGAAAAACTATGCACCAAATCTTTCTTTGAACATGTAGAATATTACCGAACTTACTCATACAAAATTTGTGAAAAGCTCAAGCAAGAGGAATTAATGCATAATAAACTTAAAAATGACCACAAAATATCAGATGAAAAGATCATTTCTCTACAAAGTTCATGGAACAAAACTTTGAAAGAACTAGAAATTGTTTACAAACAACATGAAGAAATGACTAAGAACTTGGAAGAGGAGAAAATAGCACATGCTGCTACACAAGTTGATCTGGCAAAAGTCAAAGGTTCCAAAACAATTATGGAACAACTAGTAAGTGGATGAAAGGACAAACAAAAAGCAGGCTTAGGTTTTACACACGAATCAATGCCTGAATCTATAACAAACACTTTACCAGAGAACTTCAACACGCATGATCATTCTCCTGAAAATAAAGCTAAACTTAAAACTTTCCAAAACAAAAACAACAAGATTTCTGATAATGAAGAAGAGTAAACCAATGTTGAAGTCTTTGAAGAAAAAGATACTAAAAAGATCAAAAACGGTCATCCGGTAAAAGTAAAATCATATGAACCACGACCGAAAAGTAAGTAAACATTTGTTCCTAAAGATCTGTTTTGGAAGAAGTGATCATTAAAAATAATAAACAAAACTCCAAAAACAAATATAAAGCAAAACAAGAAGATAGAACATCAGAAGATTCAGACTCTTATGGTCTAAATAATCCAGAGTTTATTGAATGGCAAAAAGATCAGAAAGGGAAAGAACTTGAAAAAGAATCTTCACCTGAAGATGTTCAATCTCAAATAAAATCAAGTTCTACAAAATCAAGGAACCAAAGAAGAAGAAGAAAATTGACTAAAGCTAAAACTGATCAAAATAACAGTCAAGAAAATCAGACAAAAACAACAAATCATGCAACTCAATTTAAACCAATAAAATTTGTGTCTGCTGGTACTTTGAACATGAACTTAATCCAAGAAGTTAAGCAAACTCCTAAGAAAAAATCAAACTCTGATCTGAAAACAGGTTCAGATTTGAAGTCTTCCATTGTTGTTAAATGATTTGTTTTTAAGGATTCTAAGAATGCAGTCCATGTACAAAAGTCAAAACCAAATATACAAAAGAACAAGTTCTCAAATCAAAAACAAAATTTGTCAAATCAAAAACAAAAGATTAACTTTTCGACGCCTAAATCTAAACAAGGATCAAACGTTGCGTCAACATCAAAAGTTAATAAATAGTTGTTTAAAACACCACAAAGGTACAGTGAAATTTGTGACATGTATAATCATAAGACTGCTGAATGTTTTTTAACAAGTACTGTCACATATGTGATATGAGAAATCACTCAACAGTAGATTGTTACTTTAATAAGTATTGTACCTTCTGTGATGAAAGGACTCATAATACAGAAAATTGTTACTTTAGAAAGAGTTCACCAAGGAAAGGATTTGCCAATATACAATTGAGCAAAGGGTATGCTAATCCTTAGTTTAAAAGAAATCAAACCGTTGGTTTTCAAAGATTAACTAACCAACCTTCCTTAGGCTTGAGATCTTTCAAAAGAAATGACTCTGTGAGACCAAAATAATACATTCAAGATCAATTCACTCCATGGCCTGTGAGAATGAATGATAAAAATTTTGAAAATAAAATTTTTTCAAAAGTTGGTCATTCAAATGGTATAATTTTTCTTAATAATGATCAAAAATTTATGAATAATAGAATTGGTAAATTCATCAAAAACAAGACTGATATGAATAAACTCCATTGTAAACAATTTACCATTGTTGATAAGTTTGGCAAACCCAAGACCATCTCGGCTTGGGTCCATAACTCAACTTAATTTTCTTTGTCTTGCAGGTACGCCCGAGAAGACCTATCAACACATGGTATGTGGATAGTGGGTGTAGCCGGCACATGATGGGCAGTTATGTCTTACTTCAAGATTTTAAGTTAAAAGATGGTACACACATCGCCTTCGGTGGTGATGTAGGAGGAAAAATCACACGCGAGGGAATAGTATCCAACGGGATAATAAGATTTGATAAAGTCAACTACTACTCATAATTGAACATTAATTTGTTAAGCGTTTCCCAAATTTGTGATAAATCGTATTCTGTTCTTTTTGATGATTTTTTTTGCCATATTTTGAAACCAGGTTTTCAGATTTGCAAAGACTGGGTGGTTGTTAAAGCTGTTAGGGATCGAGATGTATACAAGCTGGATATGTCTCAAGTTGATCCATCTACAGAAACAACTTGCCTTATTGCTCAAGCATAAAATGACGAAAGTCATCTTTGGCATAGACGTCTCGGGCATTCCAACTTCAAGAACATGAACAAGCTTGTATCAGGAAATCATGTTATCGGCCTTCCATCAAAGAAGTTTGCCGCTATTGATCTTTGCTTAGTATGTTTAAAGGGGAAGCAACACAAAGCGTCTTATAAGCCCAAACAAATAAACTCAAATTCTAAACCTCTCCAGATGTTGCATATGGACCTTTTCTGACCAACAAATGTGAAGAGTAATGGAAGAAAATCTTATTGTTTAGTTATCATTGATGACTTCACAAGATTTTCATGGGTTTTTTTTAGTGCTAAATTTGAAGCGGCTGAATTATTAAAAGAATTCATCACAAAAGTTGAAACTCAATTAGAACAAAAAGTAAAAATAATAAGAAGTGATAATGGAATGGAATTTAAAAATGTAACTATTGACATGTTTTATGTAGAAAAAGGAATTGCTCATCAGTTCAGTTCTCCCAGAACTCCTCAACAAAATGGAGTTGCTAAGAGAAACAACAGAACTTTGATTGAGGCTGCACGATCCATGTTAGCAGATGCGAAAATTCTATCACTTTCTGGGATGAAGCCATATCTACTGTGTGTTTCGTACAGAATCGTACTTTAATTGTGAAAGACAAACTAAAAACTCCTTATGAGTTGATGTTTGGCAGGAAACCAAACATAGATTTTCTTAAATCTTTTGGTTGTCCAGTTTTGATTTTAAATTCAAGTGATCATCTAGAAAAATTTGATTCGAAATCTGATGAAGGATTTTTCATTGGATATTCATCTGTTTCAAATGCCTTTCGAGTTTATAACTCTAGGACAAATGGTATACTTGAAACATTCAACGTTAAATTCCTTGAAAATTCTTTTCCATCAGTTTCAAATGGTCCAGCTTGGTTATTTGATTTAGATTCATTGTCAAACTCTTTTCAATCTAACTTGTTTAATCAATCTAACTTGCTTGATTCTATAGGTGAGAAGAAACTTCAAGGAGATCTCGGTTCTTTCAGTGATGATTCAGATTCTGATGATATGGATGACTCAAGCCCAGATTATCCATTTTTTTCTTTTGTCAAAGATTCAATAATTCTGTTTAATAATAATGATCAATCTCATCAAGATGAAGATCATTCAGTTTTAGAAGATCAAGATGTTTCACAACCTATTTCGAATGATGGTATAGAAATTATACAACCTGAGTCTGGAACGTCATCTATTTCTGGTGATGTAGTTGGTACCGGTAATCTTGATTACTTCATCAACTCACCGACTCAAGTTCCCAATTTCAATCCATATTCTTCGAACCTATTGCATCAGCTTTTCAACTTGTCCAAACCAATCTGGATGTTCATGTTCAAGGGAATGAGATTCCAACATCTTGTATTCACAAGAACCATCCAAAGTCTTAGATTATTGGTCCATTGAATGAGAGAACAATGAGAAGTAAATTAGAACAAGCAAATCTTTGCATATACTCTTGTTTTCTTTCTCAAATTGTTCCTAAAAACGTTACCAAAGCGTTAAAGGACAATAGTTGGATTGAGGTTATGCAAGAAGAATTATTGCAATTCCGCAAACAAAAGTGTGGAATCTTGTGGATTTACCTGAAGGAGAAAATGCCATAGGCACAAAATGGTTATTCAGAAACAAAACAGATGAACGAGGAATTGTTATTAGAAATAAAGAAAGACTCGTTGCACAAGGATACACCCAAGAGGAAGGAATAGATTATGATGAAGTATTTGCTCCAGTTGCAAGACTTGAATCAATTCGTGTCTTCCTGGCTTATGCATCATTCATGAAATTCAAGGTGTTCCAAATGGATGTTAAAGGCACTTTCTTGTATGGACCGATCACTGATGATGTGTATGTAAAGCAACCTCTGGGTTTTGAAGATTTGGAATTTCCACATCGTGTGTACAAGCTTAGCAAAGCTTTGTATGGACTACATCAAGCCTCTAGAATTTGGTATGAAACATTGTCACAACACTTAATCCAACATGGATACACGAGAGGGAAAATCGATCTATCTTTGTTCATAAAGAAGGATGTTGATGATCTCCTATGTGTATAAGTGTATGTCGATGATATCATATTTGGTTCTACAAGTCCAAAATTGTGCAATGAATTCGAAAAAATCATGAAGTCTTGGTTTCAAATGAGTTCTATGGGAGAAATAAATTTCTTTCTTGGACTTCAAGTCAAGTAATCTGCAAATGGAATCTTCATTAATCAAGAGAAGTTCGTTGACAAACTCTTAAAGAAATTTAAACTACAAGATTATCAATCAATTTGAACTCCAGCTGATGTAAACACCAAGATTGAGCCTGATCCGAGAGGAAAATATGTAGACCAAACTTTATACAAATCTGTGATTGGTTCATTGATGTATCATACTGCATCTAGATCTGACATAATGTATGCTGTTTGTATCTATGCCAGGTATCAATCAGACCCAAAGGAATTGCTGTTAAACGAATATTCAGGTATCTCAAAGGAAAATCGACTTTAGGGCTATGGTATCCTTATGAAGGTAACTTCAAGTTACATGGATATACGGATAGTGATTATGATGGATGTTGTCAAGATCGTAAATCTACTATGGGTGGTTATCAGTTTTTAGGACCCAGATTAGTCTCATGGCAATGTAAGAAACAAACAAATGTCTCTGTTTCAACCGCAGAAGTTGAGTACATTGCTGCATTAGCAGGATGTTCTCAAATCCTTTGGTTACAAAACCAACTGCTAGATTACGGGATCAATTTTCTTAAACTCCAATTTACATTGATAATACTACTGCTATGTTCATTACAGCTAATCCTGTCCAACATTCAAAAACAAAACATATCGAGATTCGATATCATTTTCTCATAGATAACTCTGAAAAAGGTTTAATCATTTTAATCCAAATTGAAACTGAAAAATAGTTGGCGGACCTATTTACAAAAGCATTTTTATCAGGAAGGTTAGAGTATTTGGTAGAGTCAATTGGTCTTATTAACCATGTGTAAAACTAGTTTTTGAGCATTTCAGTTACTTGAGTCTTAAAATGATCAGAACCCTCCCTTAACTGAATAAGAAACAACAAGAGAAACTGTCAAAGTTAACTGCCTAATTGTATATATTGTGTGTGTATGTTCAATAGTAAGTGAAAAAGCAAATACAAAAATAGAAAATTGTAAAATCAAATAGAAAAATTTAAAACAAAAACTACAAAAATAGAGTTTTTCTTTCTTAATTCATTTTTTTAGGAATGAATCTGTCTTTGCAATATGTGAGAAATGATAGATACATTAGTTTGATTAGTTGCATACTTCGCTTACGACTAAATTCGGACGTGATCAGATATGATGTGCAGGTAAACTAATGCAATTATACTGAAAAGGTAAATTCTTGTGATCAAACTAAATCACTCATGCATTCATGTTTGTCCATTTTAGTACCAATGAGTAGTGTTGACTTCTCAAAGTGATTGCTTGTTAAGTCATAATCTCATACCTGGTGGCGATTTGAATAACCATTGAGCTCTAATTAATTTAAAGCATCTAATCACTTCTTTGTTATGAGTCATCATAGACCTGAAGTGACGAGATATCCTTTGTTGTAAGTCATTACAAACCTGGATACTCTCATCTGATACAAAAAGATGCCAATGTGCACAATATCAACATGAGATCTGGTTATAAGTATATGTCAGGTTAACAAGTTGAGAAAGGTGATTTCTTGCAGATCTTTATGAGGGTTGAACTCTCTAGGTCTAAATGTGACTTACATAATGTCATATCTAATCGTACCTTAATCAATCCAAGAGTTGAAAAAGTAAGTGTGTTGAGTACCTTGCCAAAAGCACTCATTTTCTATCCTTAGATCTCGTGTCTTCTTTGCTGCAGAAATGCTGACCAGGAACACACTTGATCAGGATTTATTCACTGTCTATGACTATCCACCAATTTCTTTTATTTCAATGTGCTGATCTTAACTGATATGATCTCACTACAGACATATAATTCAATTGTACATAATGGATTTTTATTCTGCTGTAATTTTGATTTTTGCATGTTTTTCTATGTGCAGGCATATTAACAATGATTAGTGTGCTCTTCCTGTGACTATCAAGAAACTTCTATGTTTTATTAAACTTAAAAGTTTAGAGGGAGTAAAAAGTAAAAGTGTCAAAGAGAAAATTTTCAAATTTTAAAATATGAAAAATCAAAAATTAAATGTTTTAATAGATAGGATGAAGCTAAAAAGTTCAAGCATGTGTGTGTTTGATATAATGTAAAAATGAACTTGAAGAAAACATTTTAAAGTGGAAAAACTTCTTGCAACATTTTAATATGAGACTTTTTGTTAAAATTAGAGACTAAAATGATGGGAAATCGTTTTTCAAAAAAATTTACAACAAAAATAAAAAGGTCAAAACATAAAACATATATATATATCTAAAATTTTAAATTAAAAAAAAATTAATGTCAAAAGTACAAAATTGAGGGTCAATTATGTAAATTTTGGGTGAAAGTCAAAATTTGACAAATTGTTTTAAAAATTAATATATGAACAGTATTAATGTGTTTAAACAGTGTCAGGTGGAAGATTTGAAAATTACAAGTGTTAGACTCATGGAAGTAATCTCATGCGCCTAAACAGTGTTCAAAAGTCCAAAATAGGAGCATGATGTTTTTTCAGAAATTTGTGCAAGTGTTGGGCATTTCAGACAACCTTATGCGCCTAAACAATTGTCATATGTCTCAAATTTGTGGTTAAGTGTTAGGCGTTTCATCCATAGTCATGCGCCAACACAGTACCAGGCTTTCAAGAGTTGGGTGTTTCAAGTGAAAAATTACCAAGTGTTAGGCGTTTCAGTTAGTCCCATGCGCCTGAACAGTGCAAAAGCGCCTAAACAGTGCTTATGCGTCTGAACAGTGCCCATGCGTCTAAACCTCATGCGTACAAACAGTGCTCATGCGCCTAAATTCTTTGTGTAAAATTGAGTCTCATGCGCACAAACAGTGCTCATACGCCTAAAAATTTACACTTGGTATAAATACAACACTTGTGATTTCAGGTCTCTCATTCACTCTCAAACCCCCTGATCTTGCACCTGACTATCGAACACCCTTGATTCACCAGTTCATCTTTCTGATTGTTATTTGTTCAATACTTGCGATTGATAGTTTGTTTTTCAGATTCTAAACGTAAGTTCATGAACAAATTCATATAATTTCAAGTTTATAGTTTGAATTTGAATGGGCGTTTCATAGCTATACGGGCGTATGAACCCTAGTTCGACTGAAATTTTGAAATCTGTGACCTTAATGTAAATGTTTAACTGAAATTCAACATTGATTGATGATATACACTTGATTTCGAACATATTGTGATAATCAAATCTAATTTTCATTAAATTTGTTCTTGATGATGATGTTCATGTTCATCAGTCGAAGTTCTTGAATATGAACAGTCACATTCATGAATTTTTAATAAAAATAGAAAATTAATCACAAATTCATTCTTTAATATGTTTTTTGAGAAAATTTAATGAATTGATATGTTTGAAATCATTTACACTCTAACTTGAATGTATTTTGTTTTTTGACAGAATACTTGAACACTTAGAAAATTTTCAAAGTGCAAGTTAGGTTAACAGAATTAAAACATAATAATACATTTAAATTTCTATAAATATCAATTTGATTCAATATTGCAAATTCTTAAGTGTCTAATTCTTTTTGTCTTATCCTTTCAGATGGCTAAATTTAAGTTTGAGCCTAAACACAATGTAGCAGCATTTCTAAACGAAGATGTTCGTGATGCTACAGGCTATGAAGAGATCATTAGATTCCTGTTAAGGACTAAGTATGTCTATGCTATGTGCTATCAGCTTGTGATTTATTCCAGACTGATCAAGAAGTTTTGGCTACTGCAACTATTAAAATCAATAAAGAAGGGAGAAAAGTTTTGAGAGGATTCATAACCATTGAAAGAATGATTAAAGTGTCAGAAGAATCCATTAGAGAAGCATTAAGGCTTGGAAACAATGACCTTGAAGACTTAGCAGAACTCCCATTTAATGAATGTAGGGGAACTTTTATTGCTATGGGTCATCCAGATCACTTTCCAATGAAGTAATTTTTCAGAGCTAGAGTGTTTAATCATTGGAAGCTTTTATGTTATATCTTCCAACATTGTATGTCAAAGAGAAGTGTTGGATGGAATTCATTTCCAATAGACATTGCATCAACAATTGTTGTGTTAGCCACAAACAGAAGATTTAACATGGCTAGATGGATTATGAATGGATTTATTTTTAACTTGGAAAAAGGTATTAGAAACAAGTTTCTGATGTACCCAAGATTCCTACAGATGATCATAAATGAAGCAAATCCTGATTATCATGCTTATGGAGTTAGTGGTGAAAGATTAATTCTTGGGCATATGACAAAAACTTCATACAAACGACTATCAATGATTACTGGTGCTCCTAATGTACCAATGTTTGACTATATGAGGGCTGTGGCTCAAGATGAGATAAACATAAATGAAGATAATTTTCATTTACTTGAGGATGAACCGGTTGATCCAAATGACCTGATTGAAGTAGATCCTCTAGAGTTAGTTGATGAAGATGAAGATTATGATAATGATGAGAATATTGATGATGATAGTTCTAGTTCCACATCTGATGATGATGATGATAATAATGATGTTGGTGATGATGGCAATAACATGGAACAATTAAATGAAGATGTTCATGAAACTGAACAAGTTGAAGATGTTTAGGAAGTTGATCAAGTTGAAGATAGAAATGAAGAAAGTCAATCTATTGACGAGATAGTTAATATGATTAAAGAAGCAATTGAAACAGAAGAACAAACTGAAGTTAATGAAGATGTTCAAAACTTTGAAGTATTTGAAGATGTGATACATGATGATCCTGTATGTTTGAATCAAAAGGATACACATGTAGTGGAAGAAACAAACTTTCAGTTGATTATTGATGAATTAATAGAAGAAAATGCTAAGCAAGTGAATCTCATTAAAAAGTTAAGAGGAGAAAATGAGAAATTGAAGGAGGAATTACAAAAGAAAGATAAAGTGATTGCTAATTTGGAGAAAGATAAAGAAACAAATTTGCAAAATTTTGAAGTCATGATGAAAGATTAAGACCTAATGGAAGAAAAGTTCAAAAAGTTGAAAGAAAACAATGAGGTTTTAAAAGAAGAATTTGAAAGAATGAAAGATAGTCTAAAATCTCCGTCTCCTAAAGTTATGATAGTTTCTGAAGTTACCCCAATTGATGTTGAGAAGATATCTGAGATAGATAAAGGAAAAAGAAAAATTAATGATGTAGACATTTCATTTTTAGCCGAATCATCAAAAGTTCAAAAGACTGCATCTGAAGTTGAAACTCAAGAATGTCAAGAACCTATAGATCAAGAGAAGATTGAGGCACTTGATGATTTAGAATTTGAGTTTGAAGATGCATGGTACGATGAAGTATTGGAAGATGAAGACATGATTGAAGTTCTTCATTCTCCAATCCAGGAAATAACTGATGACATTCCTGTTGATATTGAAGATAAGTACAATTACTTGATCAAAATGAAGTACAACAGAGTATTCTTGGATGGATTGATTGTATCTCAAATAAATGAAGAAAATGAAAAATGTATAACTGTTGAATCGAGTGCTCCAGTGGATCCAAATAAGATCATAGTGGAACATGGTGAATGGAACCCTCTTAATGAAAGCATCAATGTTGAAGAACTTTCAACATCTGGGTTACACCATCCTGATCCAAATGATATGAATGTAACTGCTTTAAGGATATGGTTACAATCACGTCACTATCCTAGGAAGAAATTAAACAGACTTCAAGCAGAATCTTTGAGAAACTTGGTGAGAAGTTTCCAAGAAACCGAGAAACAAACAAACAGAATGATAGTCCTCGACATGGACAACCCACAGTATCTCAAGATCATAAAGAGAACAAGAATTCTAAAGCTTCAAGAGATCAAAAACATGGAGTTGATAAGATGTGGACATGAAAGACGAAAGGAGCTAATGAAGTTGTTTCCAAAAAATGAAAAACAAGCTTATCAAGTCTGGATTGAACAAAAGCAATTGTGGAATAAAGCTAGAACAGCAGGAGATTTGGTACAAAAAGGACAATCAATTTCAGAACTGCTTAATGCAATGATTGTTCCTGGTAAATCAAAAGAAGTTAAAATAGTAGCTTGGAAATATGATGAAGTATTTGATGCCTTTTTGATCAAGAGAGTAAATGCTATATGTGATGTTTATCACTTTTACTCAAGCATCATTGAACTACCTGTGCAACACTTGAAAGAGCTGAACAAACTTCCTTTGATTAACCCAACAAAAGTTGGTCGCGGTGAAAATTTTGTTCAATTGCTAAACCGGGGAATATCAAGGATGAGTTCATTTCTTAAAACAAGATGTGATCAGGAAGATAATGAATACTTTCAATCATTGAAAAGCAAAAGAAAATTGGAGAAAAAAGAAGAAGATGTATTTTTGGATGCTTTTAGATAAAGTAACAAATCCTGGTCTGAAAGTGATTGATAGCTCTCAAATGACAAAACCAATTCTACGATGGTTTTATAATGTTGATACATTTGAGTTGAAGCTTGTTAGAAATTTGGATGATTGGGATAAAGATATGATTTCTTTATTTGAAGTATTTGAGCTAAAATTGCTTCATCAAAGTTACATTTCTTTCTTATCAATTCAAAAGTTTGAACAGGTGTCTTCTGAAGTTGCTGAAAATGACAAGAAGTACTTCATGACAATCATTAAAGTCATGAATGCTGCAATGGAACGAATTGCATTACACAAAGCGTTAGCGTATGCAAATATTATGAAGAAGGATATTAAGTCTATTGAATTCATGAGAATTTCAAGTAAAAGGGTGCTGGAGATACATTCAAAAGATTATCCAAAACCAATTGAATTTTATGCCAACATTGACATTGCAGGTTTATCCAAGGAAACATTGGAAAGAATGGAAAAGATGGAGATAAAGACAAATGAATCAAAGCCTGAGCAAGCTATTCTGGCGGAAAAATTTAAGTCAGTAATTACAAAAGCATTAAGAGAACAAGAGCTGTACACGGAGAAGCCTATGTTCAAAGTAAAAGAAGAATCAGAAGATTTTTTTGATGTCTGAAGAATGAAGAATGAAGATTGAAGACAAAAGAGCAAAAATTGAAGATTTTGAAGACCGAATACCAAAGATTGAAGATTTTGAAGACTGAAGACAATGTCAATCTTAGGGGGAGTATTGTAGAAGCCTCTCTGTCACACCCTGGGCCCAAGGAGGGTGGGACGTCACAGACTAGCAAAATTCATGGCAGCGGAAACTAACCACTCAAGAGCACACAAGGAGAGAAATCGATGGCATTACATTTAAATAGCATACCCGGGCTATGAAAGTCTTGCCCAAACGTAAAATCAACACCCATAACAAATTATCCAAATTTAACACAACAACTCGAATGTCTAATAATGTTTTAAAATCATGTAATGCCATTGATAGTCATGGTGCTAAGCCATCCATAAGGGTTTCCATTAAAATCCAAGCTTCCATCAAGCGTTACCTGAAACATGCTCAAAAAGATTTTTGTGTCAACTATAAAGTTGGTGAGTTCAAGTGCTTAAAGTTTAAAAACAAAACGACTCTTTATAATCCATAAGTTAAGTTTAACATAAGTATCACTGTTGTGGGGTCTCAATCAACCCTGCACTCAGCCCTGACTAGCCTCTTCTAAACTTGTGTTATGACGATTATCCCATAGGGGAAACTGAGCCTCAAACAATGTACCATACTTGCTGAGTGGTACACCATAGTATCTTATAAAACCTGTTACATGACATAAACGTCCCCGCAGGTTCTCAGTGTGGTACCATTTCTATTATGTCATTGGGTTATGACGGAAGGCATTGTGCGTGGGGGATTCCCCAAGTAGATCTACCCATATAAAACAAGCGGTTCACACAAGAATTAATGATTGTGATACAAGTAGGTGCAGATTCTAACATTAACCACAACATACAATAGCATCACATAATGGTACATAAATAAATTTAGTTCAAACATAGCATGTTCATCCCAAAATAGTAGTAAAAAGGGAACACTAAACTCACCTTAGGTAACTCAACAGTTCTTTATTCACAGAAAGATTCAAGTCCTAGTACCCTATGATCAAGATACAAGTAATAAGCTAATGTTCTTAGACTATTGGAAGTGTAACTAAGTGTAATTTATGGTCATAAGTTCACGTGGCTTTGTTTCTTAGAAGTTTGTGTCAAAAAGTTTCATTTTTAGGAAAGTTAAGGTTTTTGATATATGGATGACAAGTTATATGATTCTTATAAGTTTGTTTATATGATAATAAGTTTAATAAGAGTTTTCTAGTCGTAAGATTACTGAAATTTAGTTATATTTATGAAATTTACACTTTGGTCTCTCAAGTTTCAAAATTTACAATTTTGACCCAAAAGTTTGCTTTCTTTCATTTCTTGACCCAAAATGGCCTGTATTAGTCCCTAGGGGTTTTTATATTTCTTTTAGGCCTGTTTTAAACTTAATATTTCTAGATTTTAACTTGAGAGGTTTAAAACACAAAATTCAAGTTACCGGTTACTGTAAAACCGTTAATTTAAGCATCTTGTTTTAGATCTTTTAATTTCAACCTATAACACTCAAGTATAACTTTTTAATGGCTTCTAACCTAGATTATAGTCTATCTTAAATGAAGTTTTTTGGGTTATTTGAGTAAAAGCTTCATTTTTAAGCTAACTCGTTAAAATCCGTTTTTACCCGAAACCGAACACTCTAATCCACTTTCTTTCAACTTTCCACCAAAATATTACTTTGAGGTCTCTAACTTACTGAAATAACATGTATTTATTGGTCTTAGGCTTGTTACACTATTTTTAATATTTTACCCAAAAATCTACCGGTTTATGCTTATTTTTGTTGAATAAATTCACAAAAATTACATATTAACCCAAAAATTCTCCAAATTCGGATTTTAACACTAAAATACTTATTTTAGGGTCTGTAATTTTAGAATTTGAAAATCTTTTGAGGTTTGACCATTTTTAAGAATTTTACTACTTTTCGGGTCAGTAAATAGGGTCTTTGAGTCCATTTTACCATGTCTTTTTACCTTTTCAACAAATACCATGAATTTAACAAGATTAATATCATAACACTACTGGAACAAAGCAATATATCACATATTTTACATAAATAGCACCATTGTTGCGTTTTAGAGGGTGCTTTACATCATTTGCACATGTGTAATCATCATAGTTTGTGCTCAAACATCATTAAACCTTTTTGTAACATTAAACCCAAGTTATTATGATGTTAATAAACAGTTTTGGAGCAGGTTTTAATATTGGTTGAAGGGTTTTTCAAAACAAGTAGGTTATTGGTGCTAAAACACACGGAAAAGAGGGTTTTCGGGTTGAAATCATGTGCACCAACCAATGGTTTGTGAACACTCATTAGAATATACCTTTTGTGAAGTCATGAGTCTCACAAAAACAATGATATGGCCGCAGGTGTCTGTTTTGAACAAGAAAAGTGAGATTCATGGTAGAAAAGTGAAGAAAAACTCAAGAAATAGCTTTGTTCGGGTACAACGATGCTTACACCCTAGGTACTTCGTGTTTTTGGAATGATTTGAAGGGTATGAGGGCTGTTGGTTCATGAGCATGAGCTGAAGCTTCCTGTTCTCACAAGAATCTTGTGTAAAAACTCACCAAAACTCACTTTCTAGCTCGTTTTGCACTTGGTCGATGTTGGGGTAGTGCTATCCTTCAATTTCCTTGGCTAGAATGGAGGAAGAAATGCAGAATTGTGAGTGTTCTTGGCTGCATATTTCGTGATAGAGAGAGATTGAGGGAGAAGAGGTTGGGAGTTGGGTTGCATGTATGGGGAAGAGGATGGAGTGTGGGTGTGGTGTTTGAAATGGAAGGGTGGATGGTGATTGGGGAGAGGGGGGCGGCCGAAATTAATGGGGAGGGGGTTATTTTAATTAATTTTTTTTTGTAAAGTTTATAAATTATAGTGTAAATTTGTTGTGTAGTGTAGTAGATGGTAGTTTTAGTTGTATAAATTTTTAGGTGTAAAGTTGCATATAAATGTATGTGTATCATAAATATGTATGTATGTACACACATATTATTTTTATAATTACAACATTAATTTCTAGCATAGATTTAATATTTTCTAGAATCACTTAATAATTTCTACACTAAGGCTAGACATAATAAAATCTTCTAAGGCAACTAAACATGAAATTAATTATCACGTTTGAAGAAAATAATGTTAATAATGAGAATGAAAATATTGCCGGATAAAATTAAAGTTAAAGTTGGACCTAGGAGTCGGTGGTTACATTCTGCCACCGTTTGGGAAATTTCATCCCGAAATTTTAATTTCGCTTAGATTCGGAACGGGTAGGTTTAAAGAGATGCGGATACTCCTTTCTCATCTCATCTTCTCGTTCCCATGTGAACTCGGGTCCTCGCCTAGAGTTCCATCTTACTTTAACTCTGGGTATGCGACTTCGCCTAAGTTTCTTGACCATTTGGTCGGTAATCTCTATAGGCTCCTCCACAAACTTCAACTCGTTATTAATTCTGGCTTCCTTCAATGGTAATTCCAAGGCTTTGTCTGCGAAACACTTCTTCAGGTTAGACATATAAAAAGTGTCGTGCATGTAGCTCAACTCTTGAGGTAGCCTTAATTGATATGCTACCGGGCCAACTCTTGACAAAATTTCAAAGGGTCCAATGTATCTTGGGCTTAGCTTGCCTTTCTTGCCAAATTTGACTGCTCCCTTCCATGGTGCGACTTTTAGCATCACTCTATCACCCACTTGAAATTCCAGGGGCTTTCGTCTTCTGTCTGCATATTTCTTCTGACGATCTCTGGCTGCTCTAAGTCGTTCCTTAATCTTAAATATCTTGTATGTGGTTTCCATTACGATATCGGGTCCCATTACTTGGCTATCACCAATCTCATTCCAGCTTAATAGTGATCGACATTTTCTACCATATAGGGCTTCATACGGAGCTGCTTTTATGCTTGCATGATAACTATTATTGTAAGATAATTCCACTAGGGGGAGGTGGTTATGCCAACTTCCATCGAAGTAGATCGCGCAAGCTCTTAACATGTCCTCCAGAGTCTGAATGGTTCTTTCACTTTGTCCGTCAATTTGAGGGTGGTATGTAGTGCTTAAGTCAAGATGGGTCCCCAAAGCCTGTTGGAGAGACCTCTAAAATCATGATTTGAAGCGACTATCATGGTCTGAGATAATCGATAGTGGCACTCCATACCTGGTTACTACTTCATCGATGTATAGTCGTGCTAGCTTCGGTAAACCAAAATCTTCTCGAAAAGGTAGGAAGTGAGCTGATTTGGTAAGCCTATCCACTATTACCCAAATAGCATCATGCCCTCGAAAGGTTCTTGGTAACTTTGTAACAAAATCCATCGTAATGTTATCCCATTTCCATTCAGGGATTTCGGGCTGTTGTAAAGTTCCTAACGGTTTGTGGTTTTCAGCTTTTACCATTGCACACGTCAGACATTTCTCCACGTAGTTGGCGATGGATTTCTTTAATCCGGGCCACTAGAAGAGAATCTTTAAGTCTTGATACATCTTGTCGCTTCCCGGATGAACCGAATATCTGGATTTGTGGGCTTCATCTAGGACTATCTCCCTAATTCCTCCGTGTTTCGGTACCCAAGTCCTTCCTTCATGCTTATACAATCCGTCATTACCCACTTCTAAATGTTTTTCCATTCCCGTTAGCATCTCCTCAGCCAGCTTGTCCTCATTCAGGGTTTCCTTTTATGCTTCTTTTAATCTAGCGGTAAGGCTAGTATACACGCTCATTCTTAAGGCACGAACGCGAAGGGGCTTTTCCCTTTCCTTCCTACTCAATGCATCCGCCATAACATTTGCCTTACCTGGATGGTAACGAATCTCACATTCGTAATCGCTCAACAATTCTACCCACCTTCTTTGGTGCATATTTAACATTTTCTGATCCAGAATGTGTTGCAAACTTTTGTGATCAGTGTAAATGACGCATTTGGTACCGTAGAGATAGTGTTTCCATATTTTGAGCGCAAACACCACGACACCCAGTTCTAGATCGTGAGTAGTGTAGTTTCTCTCATGCTCATTTAACAATCTAGACGCGTAAGCAATCACCTTATCTCGGTGCATTAATACACATCCCAGCCCCTGACGCGAGGCGTCATAATAAACTACAAAATCCTCAACACCTTCCGGTAGGGCAAGGATAGGTGCACTGCATAGCTTCTCCTTGAGTATCTCAAATGCTTTATTTTGTTCCTTTTCCCATGTGAAGGCTGTATTCTTTTTGGTTAGAGCGGTTAGTGGCTGCACAATTCACGAGAAGTCTTTGATAAACCTCCGATAGTATCCAGCCAAACCAAGAAATTGCCTTATCTCGGTAGGAGTTTCAGGAATTTTTTAGTTTTTAATGGCTTCTATTTTTGATGGATCTACGTGGATACCTTCTTTGTTCACCACATGTCCTAGAAACTGGATTTCGAGCATCCAAAACTCGCATTTGGAGAACTTTGCATATAATTACTCATTCTTGAGCAACTCAAGAATCAGTCTAAGATGCTTCTCATGCTCTTTTTTGCTACGGGAGTAGATCAAAATATCATCAATAAACACAATCATGAACTTGTCTAGATACGGGCGACATACTCGGTTAGGTCCATAAATGCCGCAGGTGCATTAGTCAGTCCGACGGGCATGACTAAGTACTCATAGTGTCCATACCTAGTTTTAAAGGCTGTCTTGGGTATGTCTTCTTCCCTTATCTTTAGTTGATGGTATCCCGATCTTATATCTATCTTGGAGAAATAGCTGGTTCCTTGTAGTTGATCGAATAAGTCATCGATTCTTAGAAGGGGATAACGGTTCTTTATTGTAAGCTTGTTCAAATCCCGATAGTCAATGCACATTTGTAGGGTTCCATCCTTCTTTTTAACAAATAGTACTGGTGCACCCCACGGAGAAACGCTTGGTTGTATAAATCCTTTGTCCAACAACTCTTGGATTTGTAGCATCAGCTCCATCATCTCAGGTGAAGCGAGTCGGTAAGGTGCTTTGGGCACTGGTGCGGCACCAGGCACTAGATCTATCTGGAATTCGACCTGTCTAGTTGGAGGAAGTCCCGGCAGATCCTCGGGGAATACTTCCAGGTATTCAGACACCACCGGTAAGTCTCAATCGCACCCTTAGTGCCGTAGATATCCTTTGGTTTACAAGTCATGAAAGTTTTGTAAGAACACCCGGTTCTTATTTCCTCAGCTTCGTCGGCGTTACCTTCATTATTTCTAGGTCCTCCATTTTCAGTTGAATTTCCCCGGTCTGCGTTGATCTGAGCTATAATGGTAGGGATAGCATTGGCGATTTGCTGGGCCACTAGATTGGCGATCCTCTCATCATTCTCTTGGTTGACATTCTCTCCACGCGGGGTTTCTGGTGGAGTAGGCAGTCGATTTCCACCTTGGTTCCCAATGCGTCCAGCATCCTCATTCCTTCCCTTGGTTGCTCCTCTCCTTCCACCACGAATTCCTCGTCTAGGCAGCATTCTAGTGTCATCATAGATAAACTAATTTAGTGTCTCATAAATTGACTTCAAGTATCTCGTTACATTGATTTTGACTCCTATAAACCACTTCACCAAACACAATGAGAGTTCCCAATATACACTATAAGACATACATAGATGTTTCATTCAAGTTATATGGAGCAAATTATTATTCTCATGAGGCAACCAAATTAGCTTCTTTGAAATATACTATTGTATATTGCCATTTTAGACACCCTGAAATAGTTAGTATCATAAGAGAAAATTCATGCATAGATAAGTGTAGCAATAACCAAACAAAATAGTGGTGTCATAGTATCACAACTTGGAAGGTGCCATCACCCCCATAAAATTATTATAGTATCAAAAATAGTTAAATGGTTTCTTAAAATAGTGGAATCCTGCCAAATAATCAAATATCATCCCATCATCATTGCCATTTCTTCTTCAGCCACCCGAACCAGCCCGAACTCTTCTTCTTCTGCTCCTTCTCCAAACGTTGGACACCGTGAGACGCCATCAAAGCCTGGAACTAGGCGGATTGTGAGGTCCACGTAGCGTGCTACAGGGTCACCTCGTGACGCTGAATGGTCCGAAGTATATCACTCAATGTGGGATCAGAAGGACCAAAATCACTAGCTCGGCGGCTGGACTGGGAGTAGGGGTCTCCAGCTAAGACACTCGGGCTGTCATACATGTTGCGCCTGGGCGGTATCCAATACTCCTCTTGTGATTGGCGTCTGGGCGGTTCCATCACCGGAGATGCTGATGCGGGAGCCATTGCAGGAGGAGGTGGAGGGGGCGGCATCCTGAAAGAAACAGAAGCTCCTGGTCTAGTACTCTTACGTGACCGTGTAATGACACGTGCACCCCTGTTCCTGATAGGTGGGATAGGTGAATGAGTAGGTGCAGTGACATGCGGTGAGTGAGAGCGGGTTCAGCTCCTATCCTGGGATGTCGGAAGAGTCCTCTGAGGGTCCTGTGTCATCGGATGTCACTGAGATCCATCCTGGATGACTGCATCTCCGCAGGTACTCCTCGTATTGTGACGGGGATTTTGCCCTCCTGAGCCTTCCCACTGGGGCAGTCTCGTCAACAGGGAATGCAAGCACCTTTCCGTTGTCAGCCATCAGTCTCGAGTTCCTGTAAAATTATCATGAGTAATTTGGTTTCTCATAGCTCATGACAATAAAAATGATAGTATCTTATAATAGTAATTACAGTAGAACTGATGGCAGTAGTATCCATAATCAGTAACAATACCAGTTACAACACGAATAAAAATTAGTTTACAAGGTTTAGACCACACAAAAATATTTTCTGAAATTTCTACTTGAAAGAAAGGTTTTAACACCACATAGGGGATCATGCTGGAATTCAAGCGTCCGGTAAATTCATGATTACGTTGATCAAGTGTAATCATCAATTTACCCAACCCACTTATTCCAACACATTCCCAAACAAGGACAGTCCTAGGGAATCAGGGTTGTAGCCTAGGGTCTACTAAGGTATTCCTGACTTCTCTACAACCTGTGGCTCTGATACCAATCTGTCACACCCCGGGCCCAAGGAGGGTGGGACGTCGTAGACTAGCAAAAATCATGGCAGCGGAAACTAACCACTCAAGAGCACAGAAGGACAGAAATTGCATGGCATTACATTTAAATAGCATACCCGGGCTATGAAAGTCTTGCCTAAAAGTAAAAATCAACACCCATAACAAATTATCCAAATTTAACACAACAATTCGAATGTATAAAAATGTTTTAAAATCAAGTAATGCCATTGGTAGTCATGGTGCTAAGCCATCCATAAGGGTTTCCATTAAAATCCAAGCTTCCATCAAGCGTTACCTGAAACATGCTCAAAAAGATTTTTGTGTCAACTATAAAGTTGGTGAGTTCAAGTGCTTAAAGTTTAAAAACAAAAGGACTCTTTATAATCCATAAGTTAAGTTTAAAAACATAAGTATCACTGTTGTGGGGTCTCAATCAACCCTGCACTCAGCCCCGGCTAGCCTCTTCTAAACTTGTGTTATGTCGGTTATCCCATAGGGGAAACTGAGCCTCAAACAATGTACCATACTTGCTGAGTGGTACACCATAGTATCTTATAAAACCTGTTACATGAGATAAACGACCCCGCAGGATCTCAGTGTGGTACCCTTTCTATTATGTCATTGGGTTATGACGGAAGGCATTGTGCGTGGGGGATTCCCCAAGTAGATCTACCCATATAAAACAAGCGGTTCACACAAGAATTAATGATTGTGATACAAGTAGGTGAAGATTCTAACATTAACACAACATATAATAGCATCACATAATGGTACATAAATAAATTTAGTTCAAACATAGCATGTTCATCCCAAAATAGTAGTAAAAAGGGAACACTAAACTCACCTTAGGTAACTCAACAGTTCTTATTCATAGAAAGATTCAAGTCCTAGTACCCTATGATCAAGATACAAGTAATAAGCTAATGTTCATAGACTATTGGAAGTGTAACTAAGTGTAATTTATGGTCATAAGTTCACGTGGCTTTGTTTCTTAGAAGTTTGTGTCAAAAAGTTTCATTTTTAGGAAAGTTAGGGTTTTTGATATATGGATGACAAGTTATATGATTCTTATAAGTGTGTTTATATGATAATAAGTTTAATAAGAGTTTTCTAGTCATAAGATTACTGAAATTTAGTTATATTTACGAAATTTACACTTTGGTCTCTCAAGTTTCAAAATTTACAATTTTGACCCAAAAGTTTGCTTTCTTTCATTTCTTGACCCAAAATCGCCTTTATTAGTTCCTATAGGTTTTTATATTTATTTTAGGCCTGTTTTAAACTTAATATTTCTAGATTTTAACTTTAGAGGTTTAAAACACAAAATTCAAGTTACCGGTTACTGTAAAACCGTTAATTTAAGCATCTTGTTTTAGATCTTTTAATTTCAACCTATAACACTCAAGTATAACATTTTAATGGCTTCTAACCAAGATTATAGTCTATTTTAAATGATTTTTTTTGGGTTATTTGAGTAAAAGCTTCATTTTTAAGCTAACTCGTTAAAATCCGTTTTTACCCGAAACCGAACACTCTAATCCACTTTCTTTCAACTTTCCATCAAAATATCACTTTGAGGTCTCTAAATTACTGAAATAACATGGATTTATTGTTCTTAGGCTTTTACACTATTTTTAATATTTTACCCAAAAATCTCCTAGTTTATGCTTATTTTTGTTGAATAAATTCATAGAAATTACATATTAACCCAAAAATTCACCAAATTCGGTTTTTAAAACTAAAATACTTATTTTAGGGCCTGGAGTTTTAGAACTCGCAAATATTTTGAGTTTTGACTATTTTTAAGAATTTTACTACTTTTCGGGTCATTAAATAGGGTCTTTGAGTCCATTTTACCATGCCTTTTTACCTTTTAAACAAATACCACTAATTTAAAAAGATTAATATCATAAAAATATTGTAACAAATCAATAAATCACGTATTTTACATACATAGCACCAATGTTTCTTTTTAGAGGGTGCTTTACATTTTACACATGTGTAATCATCATAGTTTGTGCTCAAACATCATTAAAACTTTTGTAACATTAAAACCAGATTATTATGATGTTAATAAACTGTTTTCGAGCAAGTTTTAACATTGGTTGAAGGGTTTTTCAAAACAAGTGGGTTATTGGTGCTAAAACACACGAAAAAGAGGGTTTTCGGGTTGAAATCATGTGCACCAACCCATGGTTCGCGGAAACTCATTAGAATATAACTTTTTTGAAGTCATGAGTCTCACAAAAACAATGATATGGCCGCAAGTTTCTGTTTTGAACAAGAAAAGTGAGATTCATGGTAGAAAAGTGAAGAAAAACTCAAGAAATAGCTTTGTTCGGGTACAACGATGCTTACACTCTACACATTTCATGTTTTTGGAATGATTTGAAGGGTATGAGGGCTGTTGGTTCATGAGCTTGAGATGTAGCTTCCTGTTCTCGCAAGAATCTTGTGTAAAAACTCACCAAAACTCACTTTCTAGCTCGTTTTGCACTTGGTCGATGTTGGGGTAGTGATATCCTTCGATTTTTTTTGTCTAAAATCGAGGAAGATATGCACAATTGTGAGTGTTCTTGGCTGTAGATTTCGTGAGAGAGAGAGAGAGTGTGAGAGAAAAAAGGTTGGGAGTTGGGTTGCATGTATGGGGAAGAGGATGGAGTGTGGGTGTGGTGTTTGAAATGGAAGGGTGGATGGTGATTTGGGAGAGGGGGGCAGCCAAAATTAATGGGGGAGGGGGTTATTTTATTTAATTTTTTTTTGTAAAGTTTATAAATTGTAGTGTAGTAGATGGTAGTTTTAGTTGTATAAGTTATTAGGTGTAAAGTTGCATATAAATGTAAGTGTGTCATAAATATGTATGTATGCACACACATATTATTTGTATAATTACAACATTAATTTCTAGCATAGATTTAATATTTTCTAGACTCACTTAATAATTTCTACACTAAGGCTAGACATAATAGAATCTTCTAAGGCAACTAAACATGAAATCAATTATCATGTAAGAAGAAAATAATATTAAAAATGAGAATGAAAATAATGCCGGATAAAATTAAAGTTAAAGTTGGACCTAGGAGTCGGTTGTTACACTCTGAAGATTAACATTTAGTCTTTATTGTCTTTATTAATAGTTTTGTTATAGTTTAGGGACTTATTTGTAAATATATGTTCTCTACACTTGTATTTCTATGCTTTCTATCAATGAAAAACTGTGATTTTTTCTGATATGTTTGCATTGATTTGATTACTTGTGTTAGTTTTGATTTAATTGCATCACAATATCATCACAGATCGATCCATTTTGATCCTATCAGGAAGCCTCTCAGCTAGTCATTCATAGCGTAAAACATTAACAACATAGCATTCATAGTGGGGAAACACAAACTTTCATTTAAATTGTAATTTTTGTAACATCATGTCATTTATATTATACATCAAATAGTTGTATTAGAATAAACATCATTCCTAAAAATATGGATGCCAGACATGAACTATTCTAGTAACTTCCAAGTCCATGCCCATACTTCCTCATCATCATCAATTGTTTGCGAACTATTTTGCATACAAAGTCAGCAAGGCTGAGTGAGTTCTAGTTTTATAAGTAAAACATTTTACGTTTGGTGAAAACATTTTCCTTTTCATACGTGAGCATACACCAATACTTACACCTCAATACATTCATTCGTTATCTTTCATCATCATTTTATTCATATCATTCTTTTATCATTATCTTTCACTGTAATCGATCAATGCCATGTGCTAGACCACTAACATTATGCATGAAGCTGGTACTGTGCTAAGGCTTATAAATAAACCCCCATACATTATGCATGAAGCTGACTACTGTACCGGGGTAAAGTGACAAGGATCCTGTATAGTTTTTGTCAATCTCAAGAATTTGACCCCTAAAACTCATACTCATGGGCTAGCTAAGCCGCACTCCGGTTGAGCTAACAACAACATGGTTATGCACCTCCATTCATTTTGCTTGCAAGACTTTCATTCATTCATTACATTCTAGTTCTCATCATTGTTATCTTTCATATTCATTATATAATACTTTATTGATAGTAATACATATAATACCAAGTAAAGACATATCGTAAAACCTTATCATTCTGAAAACAGTTAGAACATAAGATAACATAACAGATATCACAACAAACCATGCGAGAACTAAGTTCATGCGATAACATAATCTAGCACGAGAACTTCCTTTTGCGCGAGAACTTCACTAAAGTCAAACCCTTGCCCAACAAGCCACTCCATTCGTGCGAGAACATACATATCACAACAACAACAACAACAACAACAGCAACAACAACAACAGCAACCGCAGTAGCAGTAGCAACAACAAGAGAACGGTTCAGATAGAAAGTCTTCTAAAACTAAAAAGTGTAAGAAGTAATCTTAATCATCCATCTTCTTAATCAACGGTTGAGATCAAACTATTTGGAAAAGTTTCTTAGAGGGGTATTTTAGGAATAGCCACTTTTGTTAACTTTTTATAAGTTTCCCCATTTTTTTAAACATCATAACTTTTATATACGATATTATTTTTTTATAAAAATTACACCATGAAAACGAATGTTTGTTTATCTTTAAAACAAGTACAGTATTGTTATGTAAAAAAATTAAAAAAAATTGACGTTTTAAAGCTCATATCTTGTTATTGCGTCTTCAGTGCAGTTCATTGTGTATTTTTGTTGCTTATTGTGTTAATTTTGAATACTATTGTGTTTTTCTAAAATGATGAATTTTAAAAAATATAATGATGGAAAAACATTGTTGTGTATTTCTAATGGTAAAACACAATGAATGATAACAAGTTTATATAATTTATTAGAAAACAATAATAATAATAACATATTGTATTATTTTCAACACTATGAGTTTTGAAAAGTAGAATGGTGAAAGTATATCACTGTGTCTTCTAATGGTAAAAAACAATGAATGATAACAAGATTATAATCTATAAAAACATTGACAAAATAACACAAAATGATCTAAAACGTAAAACACAATGATTAATACACATAACAAATGATGTAAAATATATGACACAATGAACTGATATTTGACACAATGAACGTACAAGACACAACGAGCTGACATATTTTACACAATGACCAAAATGTCATTCTCTTTAAAACAATTGAAGGACAAGCGTCAAGCCCAGAATATTTCTTAGACTTTTTAGATTAAATATACTCTTTAGTGTATACCATAATAATAAATAATAATAATAATAATAATAATAATAATAATAATATAATAATAATAATAATAATAATAATAATAATAATAATAATAATAATAATAATAATAATAATAATAATAATAATAATAATAATAATAATAATAATAATAATAATAATAATAATAATAATAATAATAATAATAATAATAATAATAAAATTATGAGTTTCAAACTCTTTGTCAAATCTAAGTTCTTTTACACCATATCTTCAATTCAGTTGTATCCTTATCTTCATCTAAATAATAGTTTATATATTGCAAACCAAATCATTGTCTCCATCATCATTTTTAAACCCTGAACCCTAAAATAATCACAAATACATCTGGTCTATTAAATGCGTGTTTCCTTTTGTGTACACCTTAATTCCATTTGTTCCAATGGTCATAAACAACCTTCTACCTACTGCTGTGAAGAACCCTGCAAGACAACAATCTGACACATAGCTAACGTAGCTCTATGAACAACCCAACAAACAATTCAATAACTATCAGGCCTCTTGTTTATAACAAAGGTAAACTGTCACATCTTATTTATGTCGCATTCTTAAGTCGAAATCCATTAATGAATGGTCATGTCTTGAGAAATATTAGGTTGTAACTCAACACAATAGATTGAAGGAGACGTAGGTGCTGTAGATTATTACAAAACAGTAACAAGCAGTTAGATATATACTTGTATATATGCATGGATAGAAATAATGGTAAATGGAGTTAGACGAAGAAAATATTGGTTATATAACTATGCCTTGCCCAGGTCCATGATTTTCTCGATTTAAATTATTAGGTACGCTAAAGTTTTGTTTAAAAAAAGTTTCTTAAATGAATTAAGTATCTTCAGTTTGATTAGATAATCACAAAATTTATAATTTGATGATATGTCATTTAATACATATATGCACAACAAAACAAAGAACCAGGGGAATAGTTTTTAAGCAAATCAAACCTATTTAAATTTACCAACCTTCTCTGATCGATATCCTTAATCTTTTCTATGGACCACCACCTGATCTCACTAATTTGAGTATTTATAACTTTATTTAAATTGTATTCCTACCAAGAAATCTCTATTGGAATTCACTTTGTTAATCATGTTTTCTTTATTTTTATTTTATATTGGTATAGCACTTTAAATCACTCAACATATGAATATTTAATTCCATTTTGAGCAATAGCTTTTACTCTTATGGAGAAATAAATTAAAGCATTTGACTTTGTTTAATCACTCTATAAGCTTTATGATTAAACTGATAAATTTACCTTATGAATGTCTAATGTTTCTAATCCCTATTAAGCAACATAACAAACTGTAGTAAGATTAATAACAATTTTATATTTATAGAAAAAAATTCTACAGAATGATAATCAAATTAAGAAAGTGTTCCAATTAGATAATTCAAATTAAGATCTTTATGCATTATGAAATATTTATGATGCGCTTGTGAATGCTAGTGTTGTGTTCCATGACTTGATTTCATTCAAATTAGGATCTTTATGCATTATGAATATATTTATGGAGGTTGGATTATATGTTCTTTCATACGGGCATATAACCCAAGATTTATAGACATCAGATAGGGATACAAATTTAACTACCTATGGAGGTACCACCCTTCTCGTTATGGCTACCAATGGCTTGAAACTATCCGTGATGGTGTGATCAGTTCATGGCATCTCAACTACTTGTTTTGTGATTATGCTCGTGGGAGAGCCTTTGGATTATTTGGAAGGCCTATGGATGCATCCTAGGATTTGATTATGATATGTTTGCACTATGGATTTGTATTTCTGAATGTCTGTTTTGTAGGCTTCTTAGTTATCAACAACCCTAACCTTTTGTTTCTTTATCTATATTTCATTGCTATAATCTGGTGTATGTGGCTGAAATCAATGGGGGAGTTTTAAATTCAATAATTTCGGTTCAAGTGGGGATTATTATTCAAGTATAGGCGACCTTTTATTAAAGATATATTTGCCATGGTAGCAGAGGCGGTGAATGCAACTAGAAATCTAAAATTTGTAAAGAGCTGACTTTAATTCATACAAGTTTGATGGTAGTAGGAAGAGAGGTAGAGTTGATGAAGATGAGCCAAACGCAGATCGTCATGGACGATTTCTTTATGGTAATCAACGTGGTTTTGGGGATCATTCTCGTGATAGTCAATCGCAATAATGGCAAGGTTAAGGATCATATCTTAATAGGGGTAAGAATGATTACGGCCAGTGGGAGGGTTATAGAACATACCCAATAAAGGTGATCCTAGGATGAGAGGAAATGATCTGCGAAAAAAATGTTACCCTTTTTGAAAATATTATGGAAGAATCCTTGGAAAGAGAGGCCATATGGAAACTTGAGCTCTCTATTTGAGAGTGATACCTTCATCTTTATATAAAGGCACACTGTATGTTTCTTTGATTCCGGGGACAAAGACACTTTTAGGGATAAATGTTATAACAACCTGTTGTTTTAGATAGATAGTAGTTTCTATTCGCTACTCTTAGATGATCTCTAGTAATTTATATTATTCTAGTTAGAAACTTGAATGCTTAGGAAAAGCATAGCATTCCACTACTTGATTGTGTTCTTAGAATTTCGGAGACGAAATTCAATTAACGGCGTACAGATGAAATAAACCGAAATGTAACTGATAAATAGTAACAGTAATAATAATAATAATAATAATAATAATAATAATAATAATAATAATAATAATAATAATAATAATAATAATAATAATAATAAAAAATTACAATGAGAACCAATTAAAATTTAACGCACTAGGTCATTCCACCATAACTGTAATTCAATTGTATCCTTATCTTCATCTAAATTTTGTTTATATATTGGAAACCAAATCAATGTTTCCACCATCCTTTTTAGAATCCCAAAGCATAAAAATAATCACAAACACATCAGCTTTCATTAAACATTGATATATGAATAAACATACATATTAATTATGCATATTCTTCCCTATTTTAAGTGTTTTTTGTCACAAATCCATTTTATTCAATACTTAATTGTGATTAATTTGCATTTTGTATTTTTGGATGGTTACTTGACGTTCGAAAATGAAAAATGCAAGAAATCAAGAAGATATTGGAAATTTAAATGCTGTTATGGTCATGACTATTTTTGTCATACCCACAACAAGCATCATGCATTATAACTAGCTTGTTATGACCATGATAATTTGGTTATGGCCATAACACGCATGAGATCTCTTTTTTACCCTTTCTTCTTCCTCATTTCACCGAAGCTCCAAGAAGAAAAAACCTTAGCTTCTCTCCATCTTTGAGCTTTATTTTGAAGGAATTTCACAAGATTAGAAGCCAAGATTAAAGATCAAGCACTCCATGGAAGAATCTACATCATAGAACCCATCTTACCTTGATTTGGTTTGATAATCACTTCTTCTAACCATTTATTTCTTTGATTATTCAACTTGTTTAGGTGTTTTGAAGCTATTACGAGCTAGACTCTTTGATTCACTTAGATTAAAAGAATCCTAGCTAAGTAGTGATGATGTAAATGTTATTTATGGTGATGATTATGTTGATTACCTAACAATGTTTTGAATGTTCTTAAATACTTATGTGTGTTTGTTTGACTCGGCTATATCTTTGATATCATAGATATCTTGACCATATTATGTTGAAAAACCATATGTGCTAAGATATTTATTCATAAATGTGTATATGTACGTATGAATATGTATTTATGGCACTTGACTAGGAATGGTGGATGGGGACTAAAACATGTATGATTGTTATTTAAATGTGCATCTTTATGTATATGCTTGGAAGGCCATTACATCTGTTATAAATACTTCGTATCATTGTGTATGTGTGATTATGGTTTATTAGCATAAGCTTGTGGTTCATATACTCGTGGTATGATATTTATAAGTTGGAGGACTTTATTATTTGTTTTCATTACATGATTCGAGGTGGTTGGTATGTGTTTATCGTATTAGCTTTCCAAAGGATTATGAGATCAAATAATCTTGATAGGAGTTTGGTTTATATTTACGTTTAACATAATTGTATCATTCTGAATGCTAAGGAAAGCTAATGCTAAGGTATAGAGGGTCATTCTGAATCATTGCTCAGATAGGAGAAGTGACACATCGACTGGTGCTACCTGACGTGTTAAGTGGAAGTCACTCTGATGTTTCATGTATCTCGTCTAAGAAAGTGCTCAACTAATGGGGATGTGATCGTGCCACTAGAGAATACTGGGATTGATAAACGATTCAAGTACGTGAAGCAACTGATGGCTGTCTTTGATAGAAGGAGAGAGAGCTAAGAGGAGAATGGTTTCACTTGTGAGAGTACAGTGGAGCCCACAAAGGGACTAAGTCTACGTGTAAGATCGAGGAAGAGGTGAGACAGCGTTACCCGTAACTGTTCAAGAAGCGACAGGTTTCGGGGATGAAACCTATATAAGGGGGGTGGACTTGTAACACCCCGAAATTTATTAAAAAGAAAACTAAAAGAAAAGTATCTAGAAGGAAAAGACAATGGATACAAAAGGGAAGAAGAAATTGCAAAGGTTAGTTTCTTGAACTAAAGTTCGGTTTCAGCTGGATTTTTTAGTTCTAGACCGAGATTCGAGGTGCTGAGTGCTTGTTTTTATGGGTTTTTGAGGCTGAAATTGCAGGTGGGTCTCGGATTTGAAGTGTGCTACTCAAAGGCTGTTCATGGTGAGTTCTAGAACCCCTCTATTATGGATTTTTAAAGTATTTGGGGCTATTGTGCATACTTGGTAACCTTTTAAAGTTAACCGAATGTTTCAGTTGTTGTTTGACCGTATCTGCTATGGTTGTGTGCTTTGTTGTTGTATTGAGGTTAGAATGGTTGCTAGCATGTTTTAGATGCCCTAGTAGGTTAGATCTGTGCTTGGGTAGTGTTAGAATGCCTTTCGGATGTTTTTGGCAGTTTAGAAATATTTCAAAATGATCCCATGCACCCAACTGATTTTATGCTAAGTGTCCTGATGTCACTAAGGTGGTGCGCCCAATTAGTAGCCATGGGCCCAGAAAACTATCCAGGTGACTAAGTATTGGCCATGCACCTACACAGTGCCCGTGCGCCCAAAGATTTTTTTCCTGCGACTAAGTGTTGAGGCGCCTGAACAGGGCTCATGCTCCCAAATAGTGCTGATGCGCCTAGGAGCTTTTATACTTGGAATTTTCTGCTCATGCGCCTGAGATGTTCCATGTGCCTGATTTTGGGCTTAGGGCTTTGTAATGGGTTTTAGGAGGTGGTTGTTTGAGATAGGTTCCTTGGTAGTATGATGGCTTGTGATGATGTTTATGTTTATATTGTTGCTGATGTATGTATGTGTTATCTTTCTTCGTTAAACGGTTTTCAAAACGTATGTATTATGTTATAATGTACGTTGTGTATTATGTTATGACTTTACGTGGTATGATGTATGAATAAGCATACGTAAAGTATTATGTAAGGAATTGAAAGATAACGTTAATGAAAAGTGAAACGTATAGAACAAAAGAAAGTCTTGCAAGCAATTCACATGAGATCCACAACCATTAGGTTGTTAGCTAAACTGTGTGTGGTTTAGCTAACCCGTTGGATGCACACGAGGTCAATCTTTGAGATTGAGGGGACCCTTGTTGCTGCCCCGGTACTGGAGTCAGCTTCGTGCACTAGTTTGGGGTCTATTTATAGACCTCGGCCCAGTACCAGTTCCATGCGCATTATTTGGGGGCATAGCACAATGGTCTGGATGAAACGGGATCTTTGTCACGTAATCCGGTACTGTGTCAGTCTTCGGACATGAGTCGGGGTTTGTGTATAGGCCCCGACACAGTATCAGTCTTAGGACATGAGTCAGGGGTATTGCATGAGACAGGATTCGGATGATGATAAGTAATGTAATGAGCAAATAAGAAATGAATGATGAACGATGATGAAATAATTATTATCAATGTGTACGTATGATGTATGACCACGAACGAGTATAAGTTTTGGTTTCAAAGGAAGTAAAGTATTTTTATTATAAACTAGAACTCACTTAGCGTCGCTGACTTTTGTATGCATGATAGTTGGCAGGCATATTCTTGATGCTGAGGAGTTGTAGGCATGGATGCATAAGCTACTGGGAGCGTTTTTGTGACCCCTCGTATTTTTATTTAACGTATGTTAACATCGTTATCTCTTGTACGGGGCTTGATTGTTATTAATGCAAATACGAGGATTCATTTTGTAAATTCTTGATATAAATAATTAATTGGTTAATTAATAATAATAATAACAGTAATAATAATGATAATAATAATATAATAATAATAATATATAATAATAATAATAATAATAATAATAATAACAATACTAATAATAATAATGAAATAATAATAAAATGATAAAATAGTAATACCAATAAAAGTAAATAATTTTAATAAAGGAAAAATAAGTTTTATATTTTAAAAACTTGTAAAAAAATAAGTTTTACATGAAATAATAAAGTCCAAACCTCAGGGACTAAAACTATAAGTTGTTTAGAACTAAATTTTAAACTTTGGAATTAAATGGATAAATCATAAAGCACAGGGGGCCTAAGGTAACATTTTAAAAACCCAATCCCCCACCCCGATTTCCCGGTTCCACATCCGGCCGAGCTCCGGCGAGCTCCGGCCAAACTTCAAGCCATAAATTCCACCGATTTAAAACCCAATAAAATACCTCATTACATTCGTGCATCCGTTTCGAACTCGGGGATGGGATCAATTCGAGTTTAACAACAATTTACAATAACATTCAAATCGAAACCAGTTACCTTCGAAGTTCAAAACTTATTTTACCCTTAAATCACCATAATCATCAAATTAATCGTTCATAAATCATCGGTTAATCACTTAGAACTTAATGGGATGATTAAACCCACATGAAACAGCATTACAATCGTTTAATTTGACTAAAACGCCCGACCATTATTCTATAGCCGTTGAACATGTTTTAGCTCGAATTGAATCTATAAATTAGAGGGTTTTTGCTCTAAATGGGTTTCCTAAACTCTCTGAATTCTTAATTTCATACAAAACACACACACACATCGAATTACTCAATCAAGAACAGTCGCGGCTTGTTCGAACTTATGATCATCAAGAACAACATCAAATCAGGTAATTAAAGATGTCAATCGATTCGATTTTACATGGGGAACAAAAGCCCCATGATTAATTTGGGTTTAAACTTCGAATCGATAATCAATTTGGTCGATTTCGAATTAGGGTTCTTGAACCCAATTTGGGGGATTTTCTAAAAAAAAAGTTTTTAAAAATTGTTTTCCATTTCATAACAGAAGTTAGGGCTTAGCCCAACCGGTTTAAAACATGGGTTGTTGGGCAGGAGGTCCCGGGTTCGACCTCGGGCCCCTGCCACAAATTTTTAAGGGTTTTACACATAAATTTAAATTTTAGAAAAATACTTAAATATTATTATTAATCATATAAAATCATTTTTTAACCAAAATTAAATAGAATTATTTCTTTATAATTTTCTTAGAAATCCAAGTGAGAAATTCGTATTTATTTTATTTTATAAATTACAAAAATTGTTACAAAATACCATTTGGTATTAATCTTAAATTGTAATGAGTCCTATTTAATTCTTACAAATTCCAATTTAATTCTTTATTGTTGCAAAACATATTTATAAATTCTTTTATATGAAATATGTATATGTACATATATAAAAATCACATTTATTGTTTTAATAGAATAATTTTACCATGTAAATCTACAAACTTACTACTTTTAAAAGAAAATAATAATCATTTGAATATAAAAATTTAACTTTTATTAAGAGTGATTATCACTAAAGATTCCTATTTAATCTTGTAAATACAAAAACAATAACAAATTGTATCTAATTAAAAATATGAAAATCGTGGGTTAACGGCTTATAATACAATACCAAAATTCTATGATTAACTTAATACGACGTATTATTTAGGTTGAACGTTATCAAATCCTAGGCATTATATACAAGACTTAATATTTCTCATCCTTTATTATCCAAGTGAGTTTTCCATACCCCTCTTATATGTCTTTACACTTTGGGGTGAAACATGTTAACCTTATGATAAATGCACTTGTAAACTCGTTTGAATCTTGTAAACACTTGGGCAATTCATCTTTTTGTCATGGTTAGTTTAACTTTTGTAATTACCATGTGATGACTATAATATGTACAATCATTAACTATTGCTAGCCTGGCGACGTCATAGATCTATGGGCCTAACAAGCCTACTTGGTGATAAACCAAGTACACTTAGCTAATCGTTTAATCTTGTAATCTTGTAATCTTGTAATCTGTCAAGGTTTGATTGTTACATTTGTTCATCCATCCCTAGTTACTTTATTCATAACCTACGACATAAATTGCCATCTTTATATATATATTTATGTATGAAAACTATGGAAAACTCACCAAGAATATGTTGACCTTTTATTTTTAACATGTTTCAGGAAACGATACAATTTAGCATGCTTTGAAGACTTGCATACATCTAGAATTGGACCTAGACTAAAATAACAGACATTGATCATTTTGTGACATTGAATTTCTTATGTATTGTTGGTTGTTTGAACTTGCTCTATTTCTTTATTGTACGTCATGAATATTGATCTTTAATAATATTGTCATTTTAAAATTAGCGTTGTGTGGCATGAACAATCTTAACCCTCACATCTCGACGTTTCCGCCGTTAAGGTTGGGGTGTGACAGATGGTATTAGAGCCCATACTATAGGGATTTAGGTTATTAGAAATGGTGACCTAGACTATGGTTAAACTAGGGACCCTTTCATGAATAGTCGTTATGATCTTCTAAGTTAGTTTATATGCCTATCACATGATATTACATGTTGCAGGATAAACCCCTTATGTGCTATTTGTCTTTATTTAGAAAATGATGCCTTAGAAATATGCCTTGGACCTTGTTTACCCCAACTTCTTAATTCTCTTCTTATGCCTCTACGTTCTACTACGTCTAATCCTTTCTAAATCTTATTCTCGACTACGTGTGGAATTCTACATATCTTATCGAGTGGATAAAATTCCTTAGACGTTATGTCTAAATCTTGAAAATCTCATCGAGGTTTTAATTCTAATAGCCTATAGGGGAATGTGTGACACATAATCACCTGTATTCTGGATTTCCTGGCAAATGGCCCTCGGGCTAAGGCAAGCATTTCGTATAAATCTCATTGCGAGACCTGTTATGCTTACCTGGGGATTTCTGGGATGAGTGATAAATTATGGTCAACATACACATATTCCTCAAGGTAATTAGGATTAAGTCACCTCGACGTGTCCATGTTCCTATTGGCTATATGGTACCAAATGGAACCATCCTATTTATATAAAAAAAAATTTCTTGATTTCTTGAACCGTTTATCACCGAAACCCTAATATTTTCCTCATTCCTATCTTATAGAATGTTCTCGTTATTATTGAACTCGTTTTACTCCTTCATTCCTATGTTTAAACGTTATTATGCGTTATGTGTCTCATGTGACTATCTCTATCAATGCGTACATAAAACTTAATACATATTAAAAGACATTGTGTGCCTAAATCGAATGGTTTTCAAAACTTTAAATTGTTACTTATGGTTTTCAAATCTCTTTAAAGTGTGTTCCATAACTGAATTCATGCAATACTGCAAAAGTGGAATACCTGTATCTCGGGATGTTTTGCCAAAGGCAATGTATCCATATTAATCCAATGGATCCGTTTACCTTACTTAGGAACCCATGAGATGAGTGTCCGCTTATAGGTACGCGTGTCTTCAATAAGGTAGTGGTTGACCTAACACTTTGAGAAGTCAACGTATTCCCTTTGGTTTGCAAATCGAACATTTACATTTGGAGCATCTCATTATTGTTTTGAATCGTTTTTGTCATTGATTTCATTTTCTAGATTTAAACCATTCAAGATTTGAAAACCTATCACAACTGATTCGGTTATTCCGAACTGTAACCTTAATCTTGGCAAGCATGATTTTACTCTTGTTAATCTTACATTGAAGTGATTTGAAGTTTCCTGACTTTCTAGCTGATTTGTTTTCCTTTTCGTTGCTAAGTCGAGCTTTGTGATAATATTGTGTGATAAAATCTTTAGACTGTTTTGCACGTAGGAAATGCAAGAGTTTGCAAGTCGACTTATGACTAAGGACACTCGTATCTCCTAAAGGAAACTATCTCATCAAAACAGGAGTGATTCTCTTACTTTGGTGATAACTTTCCATTCGTATTCTTGTTCTTGTGAATTCGTATTTACCAATGGAATTACCTCCTTAAATAGGAGTGAATTTCGTACCTCGATCATGGTTTTCAATTTTTCTATTGTGTGTTTTATGAAATTTCAGCCTCTGGACAGGGGTGATTTCCCTTATCTTGAGGACAAAATTTCGCTCATCTAAATTTTATGGAATTGTATTTTCCCAAATGAAATTACCTCACCAAAATAGGAGTGAATCCCGTACTTTGGTGACAAATTTCAATTCTTGGTTGTTTTTCTTATTATTATGAAATTCCATCATCAAGATAGGAGTGAATTCCATACCTTGTTGATAATTTCACTCATCTAAATCTTATGGATTTGTATTTTCTTAAATGAAATGACCTCTTTAAAGTAGGAGTGAATTATATTCTTTGATGAAGATTTTCAATTTGCTATATTTTGTTTTTACAAAATTTCACCATTAAGATAGGAGTGATTTTCCTTACCTTAATGGCAATTTACCTCATCTTATTCCTGTGGATCCTTAACAATGAATTAGGATCAAACTCTCATTTTAGTAGTTAAGAGTCATGTTTTGAGAACTACACCACCAAGCTAGGAGTGATATCCACACCTTGGTGACTATTCCCATTCCTTGATTCCAATTTTACCAAGGTCTTAAGATTTCTATTGACAAGAAACATGTAGTAACTTGAAGGGTGAATACCGTTACCTGATTTATCGATGATAGTATTCCAACCTATCAAGTCAAAGCATAATTCCTGAATGCAAAAGAGGTCCTGACTACCTTAGGTTAATTTTAGTTCCAAGACTCAAACATTTAAATCTTAATCAAATTTTCTCCCGCCTTATGTTTCAATTTGCCATCTGATCTAGCTTTATGAAACCTTTTATTTCTTACTTATGATCTTTAGTCGGGTTATCATCAAAACTTAATTGCACGATGATAACACTCCTTAAACAATCTTTCATACAACTATATACTAAATTATTTAAATTTTAATCCAATCATGAATGACATCTTTGTTTTATCTTTTAACCATAATTAAAAACGGAATTCCTATTGTATACATCACTTCTTGGATCGTCTTTGAATTCCTAATCTTGTTAATCTCTAAATCTCTATCCTGATTGTGACTTACAAGACTCGTTATTACGTTCATCTTGATGCGGATAAAAAGGTTCATGAATTTTCGCGATTAGTATTCATGGTTGGCATAAAGGAAAAGAGGACATAGCTTGGTATATGTCCAAGTGCCTCACCTGCTCAAAAGTCAAAGTCAAACATCGGTAACTCTCTGAATTTTTGTTTAACTTGAAGTTTCTATGTGTAAAAGGAAACATTTATCGATGGAGTTCATCACCAATTTGCCTCTCATTTTTAGAAATCATAATAATATTCGTTTCATCATTGGTCGAATGACTAAACCGGTGCAATTCATATCGATTTCTGAGGAATATCAAGTCGAGAAATTGACTGGTATCTACATCGACGAAATAGTCAGCCACCATGGTGTGTCTTAAAAATCTTTGATCGGGATGGTCTACTTATCTTTCGTTCTAGCCAAACCTTTAAATCGTCTTCGAAAACAAAAGACAATCTTAGTACAACTCATCATTCGCTGACCAAAGCGGAAAGAATGATACAACCTTTCAAGATATGCATTGAGCTGGTGTCATTTATTTAGTAGCTTTGGGATTCTCAATTCCGTTGATCAAACTTTCATACAATTACAGGTCTTTACATCTGCATCAAGATGTCATCTAATTATGTAAGTTCCTTCAAAATGCTTGAGCGTATTGAGAAAGTGGTTTATAAGCTTAAACTGCCCTAAGAATTCAGCATTTCTTATCCAACATTTCATGTGTCAAATCTCAAAAATTTATCTTGTCAATGATAACTTTCGTATCCTACTGGAGGAGTTCAAATTGCATGCATCTTGTCGAGAAACCTGTAAAATTCCATAATTCACAAAGTGAAGCAAACTCCCTCGTAACCGAACACCAATCACATTCGTTAGAATTCTAACGTGCCCTAAAAAAATTCACATGGGAACGTGAAGACCAAATGAAATCAAGTACCAAATGGCACATTCGAAACTTTATATGGTCGAAAAATGTCGTCTCCGATCTGCTGGACGGACATTGGAGAGAATTTCATTACGGTCCAGAACTCACTCAAGAAACAACCGATAAAGTCTCCGAAATCCTTAATAACCATGAGGTGGCTAGAAGTCGTCAAAAGAGTTACGCGGATAAAAGACGCAAACTATTGGAGTTTCAAGTCAACGACATATTTCTTCTTTAAAGTATCACCATGGAAGGGTGTTGTCTGCTTTGGAAAAAGGGTAAGTTAGCCCACGTTTTGTAGGACCTTTCAAGATTCTGAAAAGAATTGGGAAAGTGGCTTACAAAATGGAACTATCTTCCGAACTTAGTGGGGTTCATCCTGTCTTCCATGTCTCAAACCTGAGGAAGTGCCTGGCTGATGAAAATTTGCATGTTCCTTTGGAGGAAATCCAAATTGAGGAGTCGTTGCACTTCGTTGAGAAACCTGTCGAAATCATGGATCGAATGTTGAAGAAGACCCGTACATCTACCACACCGATCGTCAAAGTCATTGAGAAAAAAAAACGTGGAGCCGAGTTCACCTGGGAACGTTACGGGTTACATGAAGAAGAAATATCTCTTTCTTTTGTTTAGTTTTGTCTTTAATTTCGGGACGAAATTCCTAAAAGTTGGGGAGACTGTGACTTCTCGTATTTTTATTTAACTTGTGTTAACATCGTTATCTCTTGTAAGGGGCTTGATTGTTATTAATGCAAATACGAGGATTCATTTTGTAAATTCTTGATGTAAATAAATAATTGGTTAATTAATAATAATAATAACAGTAATAATAATGATAATAATAATAATAACAATAATAATAACAATACTAATAATAATAATGAAAATAAAATAAAATGATAAAATAGTAATACCAATAAAAGTAAATAATTTTAATAAAGAAAAAATAAGTTTTATATTTTAAAAACTTGTAAAAAAATAAGGTTTTACATGAAATAATAAAGTCCAAAACCTCAGGGACTAAAACTATAAGTTGTTTAGAACTATATTTTAAACTTTGGAATTAAATGGATAAACCATAAAGCATAGGGGGCCTAAGGGTAACATTTTAAAAACCCAATCCCCCACCCACGATTTCCCGTTTCCACCTCCGGCCGTGCTCCGGCCAAACTTCTAGCCATAAATTCCACCGATTTAAAACCCAATAAATTACCTCATTACATTCGTGCATCCGTTTCGAACTCGGGGATGGGATCAATTCGAGTTTAAAAACAATTTACAATGACATTCAAATCGAAACCAGTTACCTTCGAAGTTCAAAACTGATTTTACCCTTAAATCACCATAATCATCAAATTAATCGTTCATAAATCATCGGTTAATCACTTAGAACTTAATAGGATGATTAAACCCACATGAAACAGCATTACAATCGTTTAATTTGACTAAAACGCCCGACCATTATTCTATAGCCGTTGAACATGTTTTAGCTCGAATTGAATCTATAAAATTAGAGGGTTTTGCTCGAAATGGGTTTCCTAAACTCTCTGAATTCTTAATTTGATACAAAACACACAACACATCGAATTACTCAATCAAGAACAGTCGCGGCTTGTTCGAACTTATGATCATCAAGAACAACATCAAATCAGGTAATTAAAGATGTCAATCGATTCGATTTTACATGGGAACAAAAGCCCCATGATTAATTTGGGTTTAAACTTCGAATCGATGATCAATTTGGTCGATTTCGAATTAGGGTTCTTGAACCCAATTTGGGGGATTTTCTGAAAAAAAGTTTTTAAAAATTGTTTTCCATTTCATAACACAAAACCGGTTTAAAACATGGGTTGTTGGGCAGGAGGTCCCGGGTTCGACCCCGGGCCCCTGCCACAAATTTTTAAGGGTTTTACACATAAATTTAAATTTTAGAAAAATACTTAAATATTATTATTAATCATATAAAATCATTTTTTAACCAAAAATTAAATAGAATTATTTTCTTTATAATTTTCTTAGAAATCCAAGTGAGAAATTCGCATTTATTTTATTTTATAAATTACAAAAATTGTTACAAAATACCATTTGGTATTAATCTTAAATTGTAATGAGTCCTATTTAATTCTTACAAATTCCAATTAATTCTTTATTGTTACAAAACATATTTATAAATTCTTTTATATGAAATATGTATATGTACATATATAAAAATCACATTTATTGTTTTAATAGAATAAATTTGCCATGTAAATCTACAAACTTACTACTTTATTAAAAGAAAATAATAATCATTTGAATATAAAAATTTAACTTTTATTAAGAGTGATTATCACTAAAGATTCCTATTTAATCTTGTAAATACCAAAACAATAACAAATTGTATCTAATTAAAAATATGAAAATCATGGGTTAACGGCTTATAAATACAATACCAAAATTCTATGATTAACTTAATACGACGTATTATTTAGGTTGAACGTTATCAAATCCTCGACATTATATACAAGACTTATTATTTGTCATCCTTTATTACCCAAGTGCGTTTTCCATACCCCTTTTATATGTCTTTACACTTTGGGGTGAAACATGTTAACCTTATGATAAATGTACTTGTAAACTCGTTTGAATCTTATAAACACTTGGGCAATTCATCTTATTTGTCATGGTTAGTTGAACTTTTGTAATTACCATGTGATATTTATAATATGTACAATCATTAACTATTGCTAGCCTGGCGACGTCATTGATCTATGGGCCTGACAAGCCTACTTGGTGATAAACCAAGTACACTTAGCTAATCGTTTAATCTTGTAATCTGTCAAGGTTTGATTGTTACATTTGTTCATCCATCCTAGTTACTTTATTCAATAACCTACGACATGAATTGCCATCTTTTATATATATATTTATGTATGAAAACTATGGAAAACTCACCAAGAATATGTTGACCTTTTATTTTTAACATGTTTCAGGAAACGATACTATTTAGCATGCTTTGAAGACTTGCATACATCTAGAATTGGACCTAGACTAAAATAACAGACATTGATCATTTTGTGACATTGAATTTCTTATGTATTGTTGGATGTTTGAACTTGCTCTATTTCTTTATTGTACGTCATGAATATTGATCTTTAATAATATTGTCATTTTAAAATTAGCGTTGTGTGGCATGAACAATCTTAACCCTCACATCTCGACGTTTCCGCCGTTAAGGTTGGGGTGTGACAGTTTCGAGGATGGCATCCACGTTTTGACATGTTAATGTATTCTGAAATATAAACAAGTGTTGTAATGTAATGAATTAATATGTTTTGTTATTAATGAAAGTTTTTAAATTCCGCTGCAAATGTAATGTATGATTTATTTAAAATCTTTTATGCGATGACGGTCCAGCTGTAAGCGTCCCGGGAACGGGGCCTTACATTATTCCCACATGCATTAGCATTGCATCTAATTGTATTACATTTGCATATTTTGACACATTGAGGGCAATGTGCCATTTAAGTGTAGGTATGTTAGAGATTTTAGCCTAACTTTATCAATACCATCGATTATATATCTTTTTGCACATGAATACAACTCCTTTTTGGCTATTATTTTTATGGCGTCCATGTTTTTTATTTTTTAAATCCTTAGGCATAGTCGTACTTTTGGAATCACATGAATAATAGAATCGAGCGAAAATATTATATAATATTTTTAAAATATCATAAAAACTTGACATGTTGAATAAAAAATGATTATCAAGAAGTTTGCATCTATTTCCCATCCCCTTTTGTGACAATCCTGATTTTTTAGGCCCAGAAAATTTTGTTTTAGAAACTATAATGGGCTACACAATGATGAACCGAAGCCCATGTGATGAGCCCAACAAGATCAAACTCCTTGACATGGATATACACAAAAACCCTAATGGGCTTAGGCCCATCAAACTTTAAATAGGTCATTTGGCCACAACGATAAGTGGGCTTAACATACAAGACCTTAATGGGCCAATGGGCCATGTGATGAGATTGTTCTTGAGCTCCAACACTAGTGGGCCTTAGGCCTAATGTCCTAGTGAAACATTATGCCACTTAAATCTAATAAACAAAAACTACAAAAATAATCCTAAGATTTTAAGTCATCCGCATTTGTTAATTCTTCATCCGCATTTGTAAATTCTTCATCCGCATTTGTTAATTCTTCATCCGTATTTGTTAATATTTCATCCGCATTTGTAAACTCTTCATCCGCATTTGTTAATTCTTCATCTGCATTTGTAAACTCTTCATCCGCATTTGTTAATTCTTCATCCGCATTTGTTGACTCTACATCCGTATTTGTTTACTCCACAGGCGCATGAGCACTGTATAGGCGCATGAGCACTGTACAGGCGCATGAGCACTGTGCGGCCACATTTCACCTTCGGAAGAACTAAGGATCAAGCAGGCGCATGAGCACTGTACAGGCGCATGAGCACTGTGTAGCCGCATTTCAATCTTCCGAAGCCAAAACCCAATCTTTCGAAGCCAAGACTTAGAACTTCTGAAGCCAAATTCAAATCTTCCAAAATTTCAAAGGATATACATTATAACACTTGGAATTATTCTGAAACTTTAAATATAGAAATTAAATACTTTTAAATTATTAAATCACAAACCAAAAATATTAAATCCTTCACAACCTGTTATAATGACAGTAATAATAATACAAACCAACATGTTACTTTCACATATAAATTTGAAAACAAACATGCTGTGAATAATAAATAATAAAGGAAATCCACAAATTATAAAATGCATGCACCCGTATGAAATATATTCTAGAGGGAAGTTGACTTGTCTAATCACCACCCAAACCACCCAATGCATTGCTTAGCTTCTTAACCCATGCTAACTTATCCAACTAACCAAAATCTCCCCTTAACCATGAAAATCCAGCAATTAAGAAGTGGGACCTGAACCCCCTTCCCAACACCTCGGCCAAACCTCATCAAAACCACCACCCTCACTATAAATTTCAAAACCTTCTCTACAAAACACTTCTTTGTTTCTCACTCTCTTGCACTCCTTTAGCAGTTGACACCAGCCCTCTCGAAGCCAGCCTGCATTGAGCTCCAACACATTAAGGTAAACACCCCTTTGAACTTACAAACTCACTGACATATCTTCTTTCTCACATCTCCATTTCTATTAATTCTGCAACCTGAACTAATCTACCATATCTAACAGCCTTCTCTCACCCATCAGAAGCTTCCTGACAGCCCCCGCTTTCACTACATCCACCTCACAAGGTAACCGTCACTACCCGAAAACTCTCGGTATTTTACGTATCGTCTTGTTAGTGACACAAAGAACCCTGTGTCACCCCCAACATATTAAACACATAAGTTACCATATATTCCAGTAACCAAAGAATGTAAAATCTACAAAAAGAACGGTTTTTATAAATCTAACATACACGAAAATTCGAATTTCTTAAAAGTTTAAAAAGAATGTGATCAACATAACTTACTGGAAATATGGGTTCACATAGGTATTATTTATGTTATAAATGTAGGTGAAGAAGGAAAAATCAGATTAAAACACATAGATACCCAAAACCGAAACTTAACGAACACCTAACGGAACTAACCGGCTAATGTAACGAAATTACCAACCATACATAAATTACGAATTTATAAAATTTCAGTAGGTTTATAATAATAAATAATACTTAAAATTAATTTTCATGACATATAGAGCTAGTTTGCTTAGCAAACAAAAATATAGAAGTTATTCATGTTAAAATAATAAAAGTTCGTAAAAACATACTTCTAAGTTAGGAAGCCAAAACTTTCAGATTCAAGAACTTACTCTAATTATTTTAGAATATTATAAAGCTAAATTGGACCAGAAGTTGAACCGAACCTAGGAACCCATTTAAAACCGAACCCGAATGTTAGAATACCAACACCGACATAAAACGACCTAAGACTCAAAAATAAATTAGCAATTGTCCTAACGATGACAAAATAAAGCTACAAACTAAATATTTTCAATTATAGGATTTTCTGTGAATTAATACAAAAATAACACTAATATAAGAAATCTAACATTGCACTAGCAAGACAATGAGGTAAATAAATTACAAAGACTTAAATAGCATAGAAACTAACTCACTACAGTAGCTTACCCCACTCAAAATCATAAAACACATAATAAACAACTCAAGTGCCAAATTCCAAACATAAGGGTTAAAAACCGTCAATATAACAAAGTTGAGGGACCAAACATGACAACAACTAAAACCTTACTGTTTTGGGATCAAATCACAGTTTTAACAAACTTAATGATCTGATATTAATATATAATAACTCAAACATACTCAATTTTCAAACCAAAGACCTCAAATTACAAAGGACGAACCAAATTACACATATGTAATGAAAACCACTTAGTCGCGTGAGTTAAACCTGATCTAGAGAGGTTAGGCCTACCCAACTGATTGAAATGGAACTAAAATCTATAAAAATGAACTTAGGAACCTTGCCGGCTGGTAGCTCCCTAAACCACGAACGCTCACGCTAAGGTCAAGCTAAGGTGAGTTTCATGACCCCCTTTTTACTTCATAACTTTTGGGGTGAAATACATACTCACTGGTTTTTAAGTTATTATGGTGCAACACTACCTGCTCTTGTCCCCGAACATGGGTACAATCATTAACTCCAGTGGGAGCCACGTGATTTGTGGATAGTACTATTTGGGAATCCCCCGCACACAATGGGCCCTATGGACAGGGAAACCCCCTATTGAGATTCAAAAATCATTGTGTCACAAATTATTGCATAATTATATGTTCTTAGCAAGGCACATTCAAGCCCATAACAATAAGGGGTATGGGTTAGGGGATGTTTTAGCACTCGGAGGGTCACCCGGGTCTAGGTTTGATTATGAAACTCTCTCTTGTGCATCATGAATATTGTTAACTTATTTTATGAAATATGTTGAGACTTGTGTCATAAATTTATGAGCTCACCAATATTATGTTGACTTATTTTTGGGTGTGTATTTCAGGTGAAGAATGAAATGGCCGAGTGATCATGGCTAAGAGTTGACTAAAACTGGATATTTGGAGATAGCCACCACACTATTCCTAGATAGTACCACTTGGAACAATTAAATCATATTGATGTAATCAGGATTAGAAAACACTTGACAACATTTAGAATTTATTCAATATGGACGACGGTATAACAACTTAATGGATTATTATTATTACCTTTCTGTTGCATTGTGTTGATATTAGTTAGTCACGGCAGGGGACCTCGCCCGGCAGGTCGTGACAGACTGGTATCAGAGCCAATGGTTACAGTGAATTAGGATCTTACCTATAAGATACCTAGGCTTTAAGCACACATTAGGGAATTAAGGAAACTAAGAAATAGCCCCCCCTAAGGTACGACCTGAGGGTAGTTCCTAACATCTGCATACATTCATTAAAATTTTGTATAAGTCTTGCTGTAATTTTTGATTTTTAATATATATATATATATATATATATATATATATATAGATATATATATATATATAATATATATATATATATATTTGTCTTGCTCATTAGATGGCAGGAAACCAGAATCGAGGAAAGACCATCTACATCAGCGATTCGCCTGATGTCCCGCCCCCGCACTATTACCTGACCACTATCCCACCACCCACGTTCGTACCTGATGTGGGTGCTGGACCTTCTAGATGCCCCATGTCATATGAGATTGGGGAGTATGCTTCTCTTGGGCCATAGTATGGGGACCGTAGTTGGTCCCCAAGGGCCCCCTATGAGCACATGATGCCCGATCCTAGCCAGGATTAGGAAATGGAGGAGTCCGAACCATCGGAAGACATGTCTGCATTGTCGGCGACCATCCGGGTAAGTTCCATATGACCTGACGAGGATGAAGATGTGGCACCACGTGCGAGGAAAACCGCACGATTGTCCGTCCGACCCGTGCCCACATTCCAGGTGGAATGGGGTAACTTGGTTACAGGACTGACCGGGGTGCCGCCACAACCGGCCGTACCACCATTGCCACCAGTACCAGCTTCATAGCATCCGGCTGGACCCTATGAACGTGACCTGATAGCGCGTCATAGCTTCCATCTAGCCCCATCAAGATACTACGCAGACCCCTATGACGAGTCGGCTAGCTATTCCAGTGTGTCTCACCAGATATTTGCTGATCCGCCCCAATACCACTCAGGACTGTTGATTGGAGACCCCACCATGGACGAGGTATAGTGACGACACCAACACTACGACACCCTGAAGGAAGAGAGGGACGAGGCGGTGTCCTTACTGGCAAAAATGAGGAAAAAGCTTTACCGAGCCGCCCATAAGGGCGTGCTCAACCCATGGACTCGTCACCGCCGCCGCCGTTATTGATATGTCATTGATTATTTTACTATGCACTATTCGAATTTTGAATAAACTATGTATTCTGTAAGGCATGGGTGAATGTTCATTCATGTCACACCTGGTTGTATTTTGAACTTAATTTTGTAATCATAACAACTTTGCTATGGTTAAAATTATTAATGGTTACTTGATGGGATATGTTGGACTTCTTTACTTGTATAATGTGATGATATGATTGGTTGTGAAACTATGATAACTGTTAGCTATAAAACCCTTGAGTTAAAAACCCTATGCAATGTTTATTTTAGCCATGCCGAGGGGATGAGGACAAGGACGTGCTCCAAATGCTAGGGGTGGTGTCACAACCCGATCAGGAGCTCGTACCAACCGACTTGATAAAACCACCACTGAAAACACCAATGACACTTACCACGCCAATGACAACCCCAACACCAACCACAACACCGACCAAGAAACTAGATTGCAGCACCTAATAGCCGAAGCCATTGTTAATGATCTGCCCACTATAACCGCCCATGTCGACGCCAAGCGAAACCGTGAGGTAACCTGTGAGGGGGAAGTAGAAGAATATGGAAACAACAATGAGGAGGAACGGGAAGAAGCCCGTATACGAACTGATTGTAATTACAAGGCATTCATGGCCTACAAACCAAGGGACTACTACGGAAATGAAGGCGTGACTGGAACGATAAGATGGCTAGAGGAAATGGAAGCAGTACTAGATATAAGCGACTGTGCTGAGGTAAATAAGGTAAGGTTTGGCACGTACTCCCTCAAGAATGGAGCGTTGAATTGGTGGAACACACTGTTGCAAACCTGAGGGAGAAACACAGTGAACCGGATGAGATGGGAAGAGTTTAAAAGCCAATAGTGGAACGTTACTATCTGATTAATGAAATTGAAAAGATGGAGGCTGAATTTTTAGGTCTAGAGATGAAGAGCACAACACACTTGGAATACACCAACCGACTTAATGAGCTGTCACTGCTTGTACCGCACTTGGTGACTCCTGAATCTAAGAAGATTGGCAGGTATGGTGGGGTTTAACCCCAAAGATTAGGGGAATGGTGAAGGCAACAAAGCCAAGGACGTTTCAGGAGATGGTGGAGATTTCGGCAACATTAAACGATGAGGTCGTAAGATGTGAGGGAGTGAAAGGTCTAGAGAATGCGGGAGTAAAACGAAAATGGGAGAATTTCCACTCCATGAGTGGAAGTTCAAGTGAAAGAAATATGGCAAACCGATAACAGGAAGGGAAGAAACCCTATTTAGGAAGGCAACCATTTTATGGAAAGTGTGGACGCCATCACCTAGGACCGTGTAAGGTGAGGATGGCGGTTAAGCCACAAGTCAAAGAGGGCAAGACCGTCGTGTGCTACAAGTGCAACAAACCAAGTCATTTTGCAAGGGAATGCAAGTCTGAAACCACAGGGCCTGTGAGATGCCACGAGTGTGGCGAAACTGGGCATCTCCGCCCTGATTACCCCAAGCTAAAGGCCAAGAAACCAGCAGTACGATGCCCTAAGGGGAGAGCATTTGTGATGAATGCAGAAGTTGCTAGGGAGGAGCCCGAAGTTGTGACCGGTACGTTCCTAGTAAAAGATCATTATGCTGATGTGCTATTTGACACTGGGGCCAATAGAAGCTTTGTTTCTACAAGCTTTAGACCAAGAATGGAATTAACCTCCTCTAGGCTAGCCGACACATACACCGTAGAACTAGCTAACGGAACATTAGTTAAAGTTGATGAGACAATCGTTGGGTGCACGATGGAACTGGAAGAGCATGAATTCCCTATAGACTTAATACTAGTAGAACTAGGTGGATTTGACATAGTAGTGGGAATGGATTGGTTGGCAAAAAATAGGGCTGAGATTATATGCGACAAGAAACTGGTAAAAATTCCCTTACCTAAAGGAGAAACTCTCGTGATATATGGTGAGAGACCAAGACGAGACATGAACACCATTTCGTGCATAAAGGCCAATAAGTGTCTGCGAAAAGGGTGCATTGCATACTTGGCCTATGTAATGTCTACTAAAGAGGAAAAGCGGCTCGAGGACGTCCCTATAGTGTCGGAGTTCATGGATGTATTTCCTGATGAATTACCAGGACTCCCTCCATCCAGGCAGGTTGAGTTTCGCATCGACCTGATACCGGGAGCAGCACCGATAGCCAAATCACCCTATAGACTAGCCCTGTCGGAGATGCAAGAGTTGATGATGCAACTGCAAGAACTTATGGACAAAGGGTTCATTAGGCCAAGTTTCTCACCATGGGGAGCTCCAGTCCTATTTGTCAGAAAGAAAGATGGAACCCTAAGAATGTGCATTGACTATCGAGAACTAAACAAAGTCACAATCAAAAACCGATACCCACTCCCGAGGATTGATGACTTGTTTGATCAGCTCCAAGGATCACGATATTACTCTAAGATAGACCTGAGGTCAAGGTATCACCAGTTACGAATCAAGGAGGATGACGTACCAAAAACCGCATTTAGAACTAGGTACGGGCACTATGAATTCTTAGTGATGCCTTTCGGTTTAACCAATGCACCAGCAGTATTCATGGACCTCATGAATAGGGTGTGCAAGCCATACTTGGACAAATTCATGATAGTATTTATAGACGATATACTCATATACTCCAAAACCGAGGCGGAACACCAACAACATTAAAGGTTGATTTTAGAATTACTGCGAACTGAGAGGCTATATGCCAAGTTCTAAAAATGTGAGTTCTGGATGCGAGAAGTGTAGTTTCTGGGTCATATAGTAAACAAGAAAGGAATTCAAGTTGATCCCTCCAAGATTGAGGCCATTAAGAGGTGGGAGCCACCTAAGACCCCTACCAAGGTACGACAATTTCTTGGGTTGGCCGGTTACTACCGAAGATTCATAGAAAACTTCTCGAGAATTGCCAAGCCATTGACGTACCTAACCCAGTAAAACACTAAATTCAAATGGGAACCAAAGCAATAAGAAGTCTTTGAAACCCTAAAACAGAAACTATGTTGTGCATCGATCCTGTCCCTACCCGAGGGGAACGATGATTTCACAGTATATTGTGATGCCTCACACCACGGTTTAGGGTGTGTCCTGATGCAAAGAGGAAAGGTGATAGCATATGCTTCATGACAATTAAAGGTGCATGAACAAAACTACACCACACATGACTTGGAATTAGGAGCTGTAGTATTTGCGCTAAAAATTTGGAGGCACTACCTGTATGGCACGAAGTGCGCGGTCTTCACCGATCACAAAAGCCTACCACACATTTTTAATCAAAAGATGTTAAACATGCGACAAAGAAGATGAGTGGAATTGCTGAATGACTATGATTATGAAATCCGCTACCATCACGGAATAGCAAACGTAGTAGCCGATGCCTTAAGTAGAAAGGAAAAGGCTAAACCACTTAGGGTCCGTGCCTTACGAATGAAGGCACAAATCAATTTGAAAGACCAAATACAAAGAAACCAAAAAGAGGCTATGAATGAGGAAAAGTATGAAAAAGATGGATTAAATGGGATGGAGAAACAACTAAACGTCTCAGAAGACGGAGTAATGAGGTTGAATGGAAGGGCGTAGATCCCGATGCTAGGAGGACTAAGAGGCATCATTTTAGATGAAGCTCACAAATCAAAGTATTCCATTCAAGCTGGGAATGACAAGATGTATAAGGATCTAAGAATAAACTATTGGTGGCTTGGTATGAAAAGAGAAATAGCCACCTATGTATGAAAATGCTTGACATGTGCCAAGGTAAAGGCAGAATACCAGAAGCCATCCAGATTACTCCAACAACCAAAAATACCAGAATGGAAATGGGAAAGAATCACAATGGATTTTGTCACAAAACTTCCACGAACCCTGAGAGGGCATGACGCTATATGGGTAATAGTGGACCGACTGACCAAGTCGGCATATTTCCTGGCAATTAGGGAAGACTACGAAATGGAAAGGCTGGCTAAGATATATGTCTATGAAATAGTGTCCCGACATGGAATACCCTTGTCAATTATCTCGGACCGAGATAGTCGATTTACCTCCCGATTCTGGCAAGCATTTCAACTGGCGCTAGGAACACACATCGACTTAAGCACAGCCTACCACCCTCAAAGTGATGGTCAGAGTGAAAGGACAATCCAGACCCTTGAAGACATGTTGAGGGCTTGCCTGTTAGACTTTGGTGGAAATTAGGACACCCACCTCCCACTAGCTGAATTTTCCTATAATAACAGCTACCACACCAGCATAGGAGCTGCACCCTTTGAAGCACTTTATGGATGTAAGTGTAGGTCACCAATTTGTTAGGCTGAGGTAGGAGAAAGCCAGTTAACCGGTCCAGAAATAGTTCAAGAAACAACCTATAAGATTCACCAAATACGAGAACGTCTAGCTGCAGCGAGAGATTGACAAAAGAGTTACGCAGATAATAGGTGAAAACCCTTAGAATTTCAAGTAGGAGACTGGGTGATGCTGAAGGTGTCACCATGGAAAGGGTTAATCAGATTTGGGATGCGTGGAAAATTGAGCCCGAGGTACATTGGACTCTTCATGATTCTTGAGAGAATCAGACCCGTTGCCTATAAGTTAGAATTACCTGGGGAATTAAGCCGGATACATGACACGTTCCACATCTCAAATCTCAAGAAGTGCCTATCCGATGAAAACCTAATAGTACCATACACGGAAGTGCAAATTAATGACAAGCTCCAATTCATGGAAGAACCACTCAAAATAATGAAGCGACGGGAAAATAAACTTAGACATTGTAAGATTCCGATTATGAAGGTCAAATGGAACTCACGATGAGGTCCTGAGTTCACCTGGAACCAGAAAGCGAAATTAAAAAGAAGTACCCGCACCTTTTCAAACCTAAAACCCTAGCAATGGAATACAAGAAAGAGTCGGTAAAACCCCCGTCCTGGCATCACACTAAACTTACTTAATATGTATATATATATATACACCTATTTTAGTAACTGAAACATTGCATTGTGTGAACCATGATGATTGACCAAACCTATTGCATCCTTAGAATTAGAATAAAGTTTGATAAACTAGACATAAGCAAATTTCGAGGATGAAATTTCTGTAAGTAGGGGAAGATGTGACAACCCTGATTTTTGGGCCCAGAAAATTTTGTTTTAGAAACCATAATGGGCCATACAATGATCAACCGAAGGCCATGTGATGGGCCGTACAAGATCAAACTCCTGGACATCGATATACACACAAACCTTGAGGGGCTTAGGCCCATCAAACTTTGAATTGGTCATTTGGCCATAGCGATAAGTGGGCTTGACTTACAAGACCTTAATGGGGCAATGGGCCATGTGATGAGATTGTTCGTGAGCTACCAACACTAGTGGGCCTTAGGCCCAATGTCATAGAGAAACATTGTGCCACTTAAATATAATAAACAAAAACTAAAAAAATATTCCTAAGACTTTAAGTCATCTGCATTTGTTAACTCTTCATCCGCATTTGTTAATTCTTCGTCCGCATTTGTTAATTCTTCATCCGCATTTGTTAACTCTTCATCCGCATTTGTAAACTCTTCATTCGCATTTGTAAACTCTTCATCCGCATTTGTAAACTCTTCATCCGCATTTGTTAATTCTTCATCTGCATTTGTTGACTCTACATCCGCATTTGTTTACTCCACAGGCTCATGAGCATTGAACAGGCGCATGAGCACTGTACAGGCGCATGAGCACTGTACAGACGCATGAGCACTGTACAGGCGCATGAGCACTGTGTGGCCACATTTCACCTTCTGAAGAACTAAGGATCAAGCAGGAGCATGAGCACTGTACAGGCGTTCCGAACCCAAAACCAAATCTTCCGAAGCCAAGACTTAGAACTTCCGAAGCCAAATTTAAATCTTCCAAAATTTCAAAGGATATACATTATAACACTTGGAATTATTCTGAAACTTTAAATATAGAAATTAAATACTTTTAAATTATTAAATCACAAACCAAAAATATTAAATCCTTCACAACCTGTTATAATGACAGTAATAATAATACAAACCAACATGATACTTTCACATATAAATTTGAAAACAAACATGCTGTGAATAATAAATAATAAAGGAAATCACAAATTATAAAATGCATGCACCCGTATGAAATATATTCTAAAAGGAAGTTGACTTGTCTAATCACCACCCAAACCACCTAATGCATTGCTTAGCTTCTTAACCCATGCAACTTATCCAACTAACCAAAATCTCCCCTTAACCATGAAAATCCAGCAATTAAGAAGTGGGACCCGAACCCCCTTCCCAACACCTCAGCCAAACCTCATCAAAACCACCACCCTCAAAATAAATTTCAAAACTTTCTCTACAAAACACTTCTTTGTTTCTCACTCTCTTGCCCTCCTTTAGCAGTTGACACCAGCCCTCTCGAAGCCAGCCTGCATTGAGCTCCAACACATTAAGGTAAACACCCCTTTGAACTAACAAACTCACTCACATATCTTCTTTCTCACATCTCCATTTCTATTAATTCTACAACCTGAACTAATCTACCATATCTAACAGCCTTCTCTCACCCATCAGAAGCTTCCTGACAGCCCCTGCTTTCACTACGTCCACCTCACAAGGTAACCGTCACTACCCGAAAACTCTCGGTATTTTACGTATCATCTTGTTAGTGACACAAAGAACCCTGTGTCACCCCCAACATCTTAAACACATAAGTTACCATATATTCCAGTAACCAAAGAATGTAAAATCTACAAAAAGAACGGTTTTTATAAATCTAACATACACGAAAATTTGAATTTCTTAAAAGTTTAAAAAGAATGTGATCAACATAACTTACTGGAAATATGGGTTCACATAGGTGTTATTTATGTTATATAAGTAGGGAAGAAGAAAAATCAGAATAAAACACATAGAAACCCAAAACCGATACTTAACGAAACTAACCGGCTAATGTAAGGAAATTACCACCCATACATAAATTCCGAATTTATTAAATTTCAGTAGGTTTATGATGATAAATAATACTTAGAAATTAATTTTCATGACCTTTAGAGCTAGTTTTCTTAGCAAACAATAATATAGAAGTTATTCATGTTAAAATAATAAAAATTTGGTAAAACATACTTCTAAGTTAGGAACCCAAAACTTTCAGATTCAACAACATACTATAAGTATTTTAGAATATTAAAAATCTAAATTGGACCAGAAGTTGAACCGAACCTAGGAACCCGTTAAAACCGAACCCAAACGTTAGAATACCAAAACCGACATAAAACAACCTAAGACTCAAAAATGAAGTAGATATTGGCCTAATGATTATAAAATCAAACTACAAACCAAATATTTTCAATTATAAGATTTTCTAGAAATTAATACAAAAATAACACTAATATAAGAAATCTAACATCGCACTAGCAAGACAATGAGGTAAATAAGTTACAAAGACTTAAATAGCATAAAAACTAAATCACTACAGTATCTTAACCTACTCAAAACCATAAAACACATAATAAATAACTCAAGTGCCAAATTCCAAACATAAGGGTTAAAAACCATCAATATGACAAAGTTGAGGGACCAAACATGACAACAACTAAAACCTTACTGTTTTGGGATCAAATCACAGTTCTAACAAACTTAATGATCTGATATTAATATATAATAACTCAAACATACTCAACTTTCAAACCAAAGACCTCAAATTTCAAAGGACGAACCAAATTACACATATGTAATGAAACCGCTTAGTCGCGTAAGTTAAACCTGATCTAGAGAGGTTAGGCCTACTCAACTGATTGAAATAGAACTAACATCTATAAAAATGAACTTAGGAATCTTGCCAAGTGGTAGCTCCCTAACCACGAACGCTCACTCTAAGGTCAAGCTTAGGTGAGTTTCATGACCCCTATTTACTTCATAACTTTAAGGGTGAAATACATACTAGCTGGTTTTTATGTTATTATGGTGCAACACTACCTGCACTTGTCCCTGAACATGAGAACAATCATTAACTCCAATGGGAGCCGCGTGATTTGTGGATAGTACTATTTAGGAATCCCCCGCACATAATGGGCCCTATGGACAGGGAAACCCCCCATTGAGATTCAAAATCATTGTGTCACAATTTATTTCCGAATTATATGTGCTTAGCAGGGCACATTCAAGCCCATAACAATAAGGGGTATGGGTTAGGGGATGTTTTAGCACTCGGGAGGGTCACCCGGGTCGAGGTTTGATTGTGATACTTTCTCTTGTGCATCATGAATATTGTTAACTTATTTTATGAAATATGTTGAGACTTGTGCCGTAAACTCATGAGCTCACCAACATTATGTTGGCGTATTTTGGGTGTGTATTTCAGGAGAAGAATGAAATGGTCGAGTGATCATGGCTAGGAGTTGACTAAAATTGGATATTTGGAGATAGCCACCACACTATTCCTAGATAGTACCACCTGGAACAATTAAATCATATTGATGTAATCGGGATTAGAAAACACTTAACAACCTTTAGAATTTATTCAATATGGAAGACTATATATCAACTTAATGGATTATTATTATTACCTTTCTGCTGCATTGTGTTGATATTATTTAGTCACGGCCGGGGACCCCGCCCAGCGGGTCGTGACACCTTTGTTTTCTTGAGTTCATTTATTATGCCTTTTGAGCATTTAATCTTTAGTATATCACATCCTCATGTTTTTTTAATTATGGAGTGAGCCGAATGTTTCTTTCATTTGAGAACTTGCTTAAATGACTCATTTCAACATTATAAACTAGGTTGTTGCATGGAAATGATAAAGGCATTAGAAAAACCTTCTTTGTATACCCTTAATCGCCCTTGTTGAGCCTGACCCTCATTTTTTTTTGTTTTACCCTCATATATTACCTACTTACCCAAATAGCCTTTTACTTTTAAACCCTGGTGTTAAAATTCGAGTTATGTTAGTTATCTAACTGGTGTTATCTAAGTATAGTTTATTTTAAAAGAATGTTTGTGCTTATTTTTCTATTAGTAGAGTTTATGATTATGAAAAAAAAGGAGAGGAAAAAAGAAATGAAAAAAACAAAAAAAAAAGGTAAGCATCATTGTATTGTTATTTTGTTCCTTTTAAGGAAGAAACGATTTAGAATGTGTAATTTTGAATGTTGTAATGGAAAATTATAATAGTAGCTCATTATAAATATGTTTACATTAGTTTATGTTTACTTTGTGCATTTTTTATGTTCTTTTAGTTGTTCACAAGTAGCATATCGCAATTCTGGATTTTAAAAATTTTAGCAACTTTATGTACCAAAATTTCAGACCTTTAACCTTAGCCCCATTACAACCTTCAAAGGCATCTTGATTTAAGCTATGATCTTATATTGTTTGGTGGAGAATTTTATTTCTAAGCAAGTTTATGATAATTTTGCTTCATTGTTGAGCTTTGAGCGATTCACATATGCAATTTACAAATATACAACCGAGTGTTAAGCGAATTATTATGAGATGTGCAGGTTGATGCATAATATAGTTTTCATAAACATTGTCAAGTGTATTTAGATACAACCGAGTGTTGAGTGAATCATTATGAGAGGTGACTTTCTGGATGTGTTTTATGAGCAGTTTTGTCTTGAGTCGGAAAGGGATGTGTAGTGTAAAGTCTATTTTAGTATATGATAGAAGCCTAATGAAACTATTACTGTTTACATGGTTTGTTTTGTCCGAGTAACTAGAATTGATCATGTTGTGGTAGGGCCGATAGCCTAGTAGGCTTAAATATTCTAGTGGGGATTATTATTCAAGTATAGGCGACCTATTATTAAAGATAAATTTGCCACTGTAGCAAATGCGATGAATGCAGCTAGAAATCTAGAATAGTAAAAAAATAACTTTAACTCTTACAAGTCTGATGGTCGTGTTAGATCATGATAAATCAATAAAGATCGATCTCATGAATAAAATACGAAATGAATCAAACACGGATAATAGATTGAACAAGAAGTATGAGATCAAAAATGAACACCTACACAATGTAAATAACTTCAATATATTTCACTTAGATAACTTTGATTACAAGCGAATGATTTCAAGTGTTCTCACAACTAAACATCAAAATCTATATTTATACTAAAGCAAAACGATTCTTGCGCGAGAACAAACTTCTCACACGGAATCTAAGTTCTCGCGTGAATAGTCTTCAAAATCTTGATTTCATTTCCCGATCCTCTAGGTTTAATCCCTAAAATCACGCCTAGGCTCAGTAAATTAAACCTTCAAAATCCACGTCTTATTATCCAGGGGATCCAGGGCATTCGTAATCAACTAACAAAAGTAAGTTGCTATAAAGTGTTTAGATTCACCAGCTTCAATTGGACAAGCCTCAAGACTCATCAAATCTTCTCATCTAAATTTGAACAAGTCAATAGGGTCGTCGATACAGATTGTTTTATATACACATTAAACGACCACATGTCTCGTGTTCTTCTCACAAACCCATCACATAAATTTTGACAAACTATTAATCGGCATAAGAGCATGGATTGGAATCTCCCTAACTTAGTTAGGATGCTTGAACACTCTTATCTTCATTGGCGTATTAGTTTGTGATCAATCCTAGTCTCATCTTCAATTACTTTGGATTTAGCAGTCTTAAAATCCTTGAAGTTGGTCTTATTGTGTCTTCAAATTAAACTCCTTATCCATTTAGCCTTGCTATAGTTGCTAGGGTTAATAAACAACACTCGTCTAATATAATACTTTATAGCTCTAGCTTTGCTTTTTAAAACATACATCTTCTTCTCAGCATCATATGCCCAACTCAACACAGGTTCTGAATTCCCATACCATGTAAATGGTTTAGAACATCTAAGTGTCTGAACTTGTGCCGGTGGAGGAGGAGCAAACATAATCAAATCTCTAACTTTTCCAATAGCAGATTAGCGTGTTAGATTAGAAGGATCAGTAGTATCATTTATGTGCTCAAATCCTGAATGAGTCGGTATGACAACAGGATCTGGATCAACTATTTGATGTCCGCTAGTTTCTCCAAGCTCATATGATTAGGATGCACTAATGTAAATAAGAATCTGGAAGTGAACTCGTTAAACTGATTCTCCATGATCTATACATAGCTATACAAATACTACAAATGCTGCTCTAAGCTCTTAATCTTTGTATCTTTCTCCTTATTCTCTAATTGTAGATAATCAATCAGTTTAATCTTATCCAATATATCTCTCTCTAATAATTGTACCCTCTATTCTAAGGTAGTAGGATTTAGTGAATCGAAGGATGTTCCCGCTATACATCTATGCTTAGGAGGAATGTTGATCAGATAATCCATGTCAATAACTTTATCATCATCTTGACCTTGAGGAGGTGTACTTTGGATATCTTCAGTGGTAGGCATAGTTTAATCTGTTAAAGTAGTTGATTTTGTAACCATCACTAGAATCTCCTGACGTACCGTCTCACTAACAGTCACTGAAGGGCCAGAAACAGGTATATCTCTGCTTGGAGAGACAATCATCATCAGGGTTCCAGGTCTTCTAATAACAACAACTCTTCCTCTACCCCTACCACGTCCACTACTATCAGATGCAACTTGCTTCTTGGCCACTGATTTCTTTACCTTCTTAGTAGTAGGAGAATCTTCTGGAACAAAATCAACATAAGTATCATCAGCAGTGCTTTTGGTCGGTGTAACCGGTACTCTTGGTATCTCCTATAGAATGTAAGGCAGTCGCCTATATCTTCACTTACAATTTCTTCCCCGAACTATCATCAAATCAAGAGTCTATCTCTTCATTATAAGTCATAGCTCATTTCTGAGTAAAACTTCTATGCATATCTTTAGGAGTTTTGGAAGGAGAAATGATCTTCTAAGTCTGATGAGCCAAATCTTCTACTTGTTGCTGTTGCTGCTCAGCTTGCTGATTAAGTTGGTAATCTGCCAAATTTGGCAAAGTGATCTCCTTTCCAAGCATTCCCTCTAGTACCCATCACATAAGTAAATATATCATTCTTCATCACTATCACTAAGTAACTCGCAGAATCCAGATTAGCTAGCTCAAGATGAGCAGTATCAACATCAGTTGGATAAACCTTGGATACATGATGAACTCTTTTCAAGATACATTCTTCTGCATCTTAGTGAATATGGCTCTCAAAATGGTGTACGGAAGATCATTAACAAGTGGTACATGTAAAGAACCAAATACTACACTCAAGCTATCTAACCCAAACTTCAAGTTGCTTAGACAATGCAGCATAATACGAGATAAAAAACTTCTAGGATGGTGGTAGATGCTTATTCTCCAATGATGCATATCAATAGTCATACCCCACCCTTTGTAAATAGTTTCTTGCAACATCATCATCAATCTTAGTTGGGTATTAGCTTGATCACCCAACTGTAATACTCGGTTAATGATCTCTGCAGTGATGATCCCTTCTCCCCTTCATAGTGGCAACTATACATTTTTCACAATCATCATCTCTTTTGTTTGCTACTAAATTCTAGAAATCAACAACTTCTAAGTATATAGGATGGTTAGCTGAAATAGCATAATAGACACGTGAGGTCTTCAGTCCTTCAATAAGATATCCAACTAAGGCTTTATCACCAGCTACTTCTCCCAGATAAGCAACGACATTATGATTTTTGTTTAAAACTAGTTATTTTTGCCATCTGTAATCAAAACAAACACTTAATCATTTTCAAATTAGTGAGAAATCATACTTGAAAAATTTAAAATTCTGACAAAAATGAACTTTTCGCACGAAAGAATGAATTTTTCTCATGTACATTTTTTAACCTAATGTCAACTTATCACGCGAAAGCTTCCATTTATCGAGCGAAAGCTTCACTTATCGCGCGAAAGCTTCCAATTATCGCATGCAGTATATTTGACCAAAAGTCAAACTTTCACACAAATAGTCAACTATTTGGTGCGATAAGTTCTATGTGAACAGATAGTTCTCGAGTTTGTTCTTTTGTAAAGTAACTTTTGACGTGCGATAACTACGTTTTTCACCAATTCAAAATTCTCATATTTTAACAAGTTTCAGTTATTAATACATGATTATTGAGTGTTTTTTGGGTGCGATAACTTCATTGTTCACCAATTCAAAAGTTTCATATTTTAACAAGTTTCAACCATTAATACATGATTATTGAGTGTTCTTTTTCATATGTTTAAGCACTATTATAGTTAATTTCATTAAATGACATGTTAATTTTAAGACTATAAGTTCGAAACTATTCGAAACATATTCAACCCCTACTCAACAATATACCTTGTATATGTACTAGAAACAATAAATCCAACACAATGAACTATGTCTATTCGCGACATCCGGTAATTTTCCGTTACCAAACTCCGTTAGTTTCGTTAGGTCTTACATACACGTGTCGTGTTCACACACTAGTTGTGTTGAAAGTTGGTGACCTAATAATAACTAACTTTGGATAACAAATAATAACTTAACTAATAATTTTTATTATTAATATGTGGTTACATGATTCATGAATTTTAAATATTATTTATGAATTTCACTTTATATTGGGATGACTTGTGGAATATGATGTATATGTATTGTTGCTAAATGGAGTATATGATTATTATTGTTGATTGATAATAGTTCATGTGTTTTGTTGTTAAAACCATTTAAAAAGTGTTAAAAATATTATTTTTTACAAAAGGTGAAAAAGGAGGGTTAATTTTGTAAAACTATTATACTTAAAATTAAGAAAATTAAAACCCTAGTTCGCCCCCCCCCCAAACACCCATTCGGCCGTGAACTATCCCCAAGCATCCTCCGCTTTGCAATTTTTGATCAAGAACAACATCTTCCATTCGATTTTGGCATTAATTGATGATTACAACTTTGTAGCAAGTTCAGTTCTTCATCTATTACACGATTTAAGGTGAGTTTAACAAGTTTTGCTTTCATAGTTTTTGATTCAAGAGCAACACTAGTTCAATTGACATTGAAGAGGTTGAAATTTATAAGGTTTACGGATGCTATGATATTAGTTGTCTTCTATTGATGCTAGTTTACATGGATTATGCAAGAATTTCATGAAATCAACGTGTTGTCCATACATTACTATAAGTAGAAACTTTTGTTAATGAGAAATTAGGATTTGATGAATTGTGGGTGTTTAGTGTTGATAAATCCATGATTGTTTTTGATGAGAGATTGGTTTTTGGGTGTATTGATATGAATCATTTGATCTTGTGAATTGGGTATCCATATGGTGTTAAGATCATGCTAGAATGCTTGTTGATAATGTCTAATGTGTTAGAATGCATTATTTGGGTCATTTGGATGCTTGATGGGTTATTTGGGAAATCAAGGTTTCATGAGAGATATTATGAAAAGTGATGAGTTTATATTATAAAGTTATGGAATTATGTTTAGGTTAAAGTATGTCATTATTAGGTATGTTCGATTTGTTGATTTGTGTGAATCATATCTGGAATATAATGATGAGCATCATACATGCGTGCGAATCTAAGGCCCCTACTTAGTATGTTTGGCAGGGTTTAGGATGTGAAGTTGTGAGTGGTTTCACATGGCATATTATACGTGATTAAACCCAATGTGTGATTTGTTAGTTAAGATTTAATTATATATATGTTGAGCATGATAAATTGTTGAGATTCGTATGCGTTGTATGATAATCGATGTTAGTATAATGATCTTGATAGAACTTAAGATTCATAATGTCTCACATGTGAATTGCTTGTTTGATAATCCGAGTAATGTGTTACTATACTTGATCAAACAAGATTTCTATTAAAATGTCACCATCGGGTCAAATGGGTCATTGATTTTACAAAACCCTTGGGTCAATGCATTGCTTGAGCACTTAGGGTTTGTTAAGCTTTTCTAGTTTCACATATTTATGCACTCATGTGTTCTAGGTAACCTTTGATGGGTTGTCATTCCACTCATCGTTAGCTTTGCTTATTTTATTCGTTGCGTACTAGGTGAGTTCAATGCCCTACTTTTATACACTCATTTTTTGGGGGAGATAGCATACATTTTTACAAATGCTTTAATATTATAAGTTGTGTATAGTATAACATAGTGTGATATACCATTGAAAAACCTTACTCTTTGGATCGTTAATTAAGGAAACTAGCAGGAAATCTTGGGTAGTACTACTGGGTGTAACAATCCCTACCCGTATGACTGGAGGTCAAGCGGGTGCAATATTTTTCTAAACGACTAACATCGTCACGGCTTGGTATGTCGTGGCGGAAGGCAAACAAATGAACACAATCAACTTTGATCGTGAAATCACTATGGTTATTATTTATCAAATGATATTAGCTATCTATTTTATTGCACTTATTATGTTATACAACTGTTATTATTTAAGTTAAATGCGTACTCTTGAACTCACCAACCGTCGTGTTGACATTTTCAGTATGCTTTTCTAAGGTCGTTATTAGCAACCGCATCTAGGAGCAGTCACGGGTTGAGCATGCTTTTGAAACAATCATTTGTTTACATTTGGGTTTGATTATATATTTTCAAATAACGGTTTGGTCGCGTGTTTTTGCGCATTTGACATTCTATCACTTTGGGTTTGATTTATTTACTTAACGCTTCCGCAATATTTTAAAGTTTTAAACTCCGGTTTATTTTTAGTCATACATATAGAGTCGTTCTCAGTAACTAATTACTTGTATCCTGGTTTTTTTGCACGCTCAGGTAAAACTCCACACGTGGATTTTGTGGGTGTGAAAATAGCAATGAATAGTTTTTGCACTTTGAAAATTTTGAGTAAATTTTCAAACGAGCGATGCGAGTAGTAGACCGGTTGCATGACTGTTCAGATTTTATAATCATTTGACTTCTAGAGCGAGAAGTCAAACCTCGCTTGCATTCACTTCTCTCATGCGAGAAGTTGTAAAAAAATATAATTTTTTAATTTTTCAATTTTCAAACACTTTAAACCTTTTGATTATTTTGAATTGGTAGTTCAGTCCAGCAATGAATAATTAACAAGGAACTTTTATTTCATATTATTAAAGTATCACACTATTAAAAATTTAAAAAAGTTAAAATATTTTTTTAAATTTTCAATTTTTTTAATCTAGAAATACAAACAAATCAATAGAAGCATAACTTTAAATTTTTGTGAATTTCCTATTATAGGATCATATTCCTTAAAATTTTATTATTAACATCGTCCAGCCGTATTTAGAATATGACTAGTTAAGTTGATTGTGAATATGTTTAATCAATTTTAAACTCGCACTTCAATCTTTACTAAGAAAAGTATGTTGTGACTTTTATCATGTTTAGTTTTCTTTATATGAAATCAATGGGTCGAAAATTCAGAAATCTTGTATAAACTTCTATTCAATTTCAAGACACTTTGAGATTTCAACTCACCCCATTATTATTGAATTTCTAATTAAATCTATTTGAGCATAACTAGCATGAGAAACGTTTCGGAACACATAATATTAACAAGTTGTAAGACTTATTATCTGACAGTTGGAACTTTTGTTTTGCCCTCTCAAGATGTTTAGGATTTACATACCAGTTCGAACATACAATCCCCATCTTTTGATTTTGCATCATGTGTCTGAACGTAATCTCAAAAATGATAATATTTACTATTTAATATGTATATCTTTAACATATCTTTTGTTTGTGTGCGTATTGGCATTTTCATCCCTATATGGTCGTTTGGCAACTTTTTGCTCCTTTTGTCATACAATATTTTCTTTGTTTTTTCTTTTCTTTCTTTTACTCTTCATATATATATATGTATGTATGTATACACATATAAGAATCAATTATTCAGATAATAACGATTTGAGTATGACAAGATTGTAACTCTCAGTTTGTTTTAACATATATATATATATATATATATATATATATATATATATATATATATATATATATATATATATATATATATATGTATGTATGTATGTATCTATACACATATAAGAATCAATTATTCAGATAATAACGGATCTGAGTATGACAAGACTGTAACTCTCAGTTTGTTTTAACATGGAATCAATGTTACCTCAAAACATTAATATGTTACCCACTTCAGACAAAGTAGATTTAGTTCCAGTTTATCACAAATCATAATGCTTTTTATTCTTGTAAGTAGAGTCTATCACCTATCAAACAGAATACGAGTCAGTTCCTTTTAAGCCTTTATATGTAATATATCAAAATCAAGAGATGTACTATGTACTATCACTATTTATATAGAAAATTTAATTTTAGAACTTTTTATCTAACAAAAATATTTTTGAATTTTTTTGTAATATTTTGAACTCCCCGTAAACCAAAAATATTTTTCAAAAATTTTTCAATTTTATCCCTCTAAAATTATGATTATCAAAATAAAATTATAATTTTAACAAACATAATATGGAAAAATTGTTTTGGTCAATGGTCCTATTTAATTACCCAAAATTGATCTTTCCTAAAGATTTGACAACAAACTCAAAGCGAGAATGACTAAAAGCTTTGGTAAAGAACTCAACAATATTCTCATATGATTTGACTTGCTTAAAATGTATAAGTTTTCTATCAAAATAGTCACGAATAAAATACATGTAGATGTCTACGTGTTTCATCTTAGAAAGCTGAATGGGATACTTCACAATATTCAGAACTGTAGAGTTATCACACCAAATTGTTGTATCATAGATATTTAGGCAATAATCAGGCAGTCGTTTTTGAATCCAATCAATTTAAGAATAATAGCTAGATGCATCCACTGATTCAACTTCTATAGTGGATGCGGAAACAGTGTTCGGCTTCTTACATTGCCATGAAATCATCCTATTTCCTAAAAATTGACATCCACACATTGTTGATTTCATGTTCAAGTTACAACCACCATAATTACTATTAGTGCAAGCATATAAGTTGAATTCAGAGTGTTTAGGATACCAAAGTCCTAGTTGAGGTTGGTCTTTGAGATACTTAAAGATTCTTTTGACAGCTTACATGTGTGATTCATTTAGATTACTCTGATAACGTACACAATGAAAAATAGGAAACATAATGTCTAGCATGCTTACAGTAAGATATATCAAGGAGCCATTCATAAATATGTACAAATATGGATCAACATCCTCACTAGTTGTATCTAGAGCTAATGTATTTGAGAAGACATTGGAATTGGACCAATCTTGGATTCTTGAAATTTATACTTATCCAGAATAGTCTGAATATATTTTTTTGATAAATTAAGATACCCAGGTCATCTTGTTTCACTTGAATTCCCAATAAAAAAATTTCTCCAAGATAACTCATCTCAAAATTCTTCTTCGTTACTGGTTCAAACTCTTTGCACATATTTTTATTTTTAAATCCAAAGATAATGGCATCAACATATATTTGAACAACAATAAGATCATCACTAATGTTTTGTATTAATTATAAGAGTTATCTTAGGGGCAGATGCAAACCAAAGTTCTCTCAGCAAGCATTCAAAAGTACAAGGAAGTTATTTCAGAAGATTTGATAAATGCACAAAGAAATTCACTAAGTGTCAAATCTTCCAAAGCCAAAGAGCAATTCTTCCTAAGCCAAAGATGAATTCTTCCGAAGCTTCAAGACTAAGTCTTCCAAAGCCTACAGATTGTTTCTTTCAAATACAAAGAAGGCATGCTTTCTCTGACATGCTTTTTGCAAAAGTTGAACTACTTTCTGATGCCATCTCTGATGACTCACCAACTTATACAAGTTGGTGATATCTTCATACTTTTATCAACTGTAGATTACGGTCTTTGAGTCTGTAACTTTCCATTCATGCACTTTTATCCTTTTTGCAATAGATTAGGATGTGAGCTATGGCATGTCCAATTCACTAGTCAAAAGGCAATCTACCTTTTGATTTTACATTGATCTTGTTGTCTAGAGTAGTGTTCCTGCTAGCCTTCAAAGTATGGCCAGCTGTAGGAAATAGTATAAAGTGTCCCATGTAACTAGTACTTTGGACTAAGCCTTGTAACAATTGTAAAACAATTGAGAGACATATACATCATTCTTGAAAACCAATATTTAAGTTCTGCTCAGGATACAATACAGCTCAGGATACAATTGTAAAACCAATTGTAATACAATACAGCTCTATAAGAGTAAGGGTGGAGAGGTTTTTAGTTCTCTTAATGCCCACATAGTAGTGTGTCCATTGTCTGGGAAGAGAGAACATGAAATTTCTCATAATGTCCCTGTTCTTAAGTTTAACAACAAGCTAATGTTGTTGATGAAGAAGGAGGCCATGACAAGAGCTTTCAGGTAAAGGATGTCTCTCCAAATCAAGCATTGATGGCTGACCATGATAAAGCCAAGGTATTGGAATATCTTTGTACTCCTTGATGCATTGCTAAATTAAACATGTTTTTGGTCCTATAACTTGGAAGTAAGATCTGACCTTGAGTATTTGAATATTTTAAAAGCTAATTTCAATGGAGCAGAAAATAACTATAAACTTACAATAGAAGATTTAGAGAAAATAATTCTACTCTTAAGCATGAGCATACAAATTACAGAACTCAAATCAAAGATCTTATTACTAAGCAAACTGAATGCCAGGCTAAGCTTGTAATCAGTAAAGCAGGGTAGAAAAGTATGTTCTTGAAGATGAAACCTTCAAGAACATCATATCTTCATCCTTACATGCAAATATTTGTTATCAAAACAGGCAAGGACTGGGATCAAGTAAGATAGCTCCACCACACACATTATTATCTGTCGGATCTCCAAGGTGTGGAGCTAGTGAAGATGAGTTGGCTCTAATTAACCCTATTCAAGAAGAGGATGAAGATGAAGAGGAGATAGTGAAGGATGAACCAGAATTGAGTGAGGAGATTCATCTTATGAAGGGTCACTATACTCCTGAAGAGAAGAAGGAGCCAAGGATGGCCAAGTTAGCTAAAAATAATTTGATCAGGGTAGCCAAAAGAAAATCAAAGAAAGCCCAAGACGTCAAACACCCCTTCAACCTAAAGTAAAAACAAGTCTTTATCTCTGCTAGGTTTGAGGTGGTGAAGTCTGAAGACTTAACTATGGACTCTAGTACCAGGAGTCCTAGTTCAAGTTCAAACCATCCTGGTCAAGAGAAGAAGGTTGAACAAATATGCACCACTACTACACACCTGAACCATTCAGCCCTAAGAGCACACGTAACCCTCATAAGCCTGATGGATCATCTAAGAAGGTGAAGAAGGCACTTGAAAGAGATCAAGCTCAACCCTCTACTCAAAAAAAGACCCTCAAAAGTATGCCTGTTGAATGCATCATGTGTGGTGCTACTACTCACTTTACTATGGATTGCATCTACAATCCTAAAAGTACTATCCACATGAACAAAAAGAAGGCTTCTGAAAGGAAGAAGAAAAATAGCTTCGGAAGGAAAATCAATTTCCTTTGGAAGATCCAAGGTGAACAAAATGAAGATAGGTTGAAAACTATCTTCGAAAGCAAGTTTGGTGTCAGAATAAAGGAATGCTCCTAAAGCACTGAAGTTTGTTGTAGTGGATGCAAAAGCTTCTGAAGGGTCAGTCTCCAAAACATCCGAAGTCATCAGAATTCCAAAGTTTTGAAAGCCAAGTCTAATCTTCCAAAGATGGTATAGAAGATGAATGAAGGCCATATGACTAAAGTTTCTTCATCAACAACAACCAAGGCTCCTCAAAGCTTGCTCATAGGATAAATAACTATTGAACTATCTTCAGTTCACCTTGATAAGCCAAAGACTAGCAAGGCTTGGGTTTCCAATTATAACTAACCATCTCTTTTTCATGTGTAGGAACAGTTAAAGACTAAGAGAAATGTATGGATCATTGATAGTGGCTGTAGAAGGCACATTACATGCAATGGCTATTGGTTTTAGAACTTTGAGAAAATTGATAAAGGGTGCTTTTGGAGGAGAGTCAGAGGTTACATCACTAGAAAGGGCAGGGTCATCATTGGTAAGCTCAGCATTGAGAAGGTAAACTTTGTCAAAGAGTTTGTATACAATTTCTTGAGTGTAGCTCAATTTTGTGACTTAAGACATAACATGCTCTTCATTGAGCTTGAGTGGATTGTTCTCAAGCTCGAGGTGATCATTCCTAAAGTGCATATCCTGGTCAGAGCCCCTTGCAGGGAACCTCCCTATTAGGAGAAGTTTCTTGCTTTCTATCGAAAGCCAATATTGATGAGTCTTTCCTTTGGCATAAAAGAATATGCCATGTAAACTTTAAGAACATGAATAAATTAATTAAAGATGATTTAGTAACCAGAATGCCAAAGAAACAGTTTACAAGGGATGACCATTGTGTTGCATGTCTAAAAGAAAAGCAACACAAAGTGTCTCACAAGCCAAAGGAAATGAATTTTATCACTACTCCCCTACACTTATTACATATGGATCTCTTTGGCCCCACCAGTGTAATGAGTTTAGGAAGCACTTCATATTGCCTTGTGATCATAGATGACTTCACAAGATATACTTGGGTTTTCTTTCTTAGAAGTAAGGATGAGACCCTTTGAATCTTGAAGAACTTCATTCTAAAATTTAGAATCAATATGATCACACGGTAAATATCAAAAGATGTTGATCAAGGAACTGAATTCAAGAACCAAATCCTTGATACATTTTGTGATGAAAAGGATATTTCAAGGCAATATAGTGCTCTTAGAACTCCTCAACAAAATGGTGTGGCTGAAAGGAGAAATAAAACACTTATTGAGGCTGTAAGAACCCTGTTCTTTGACTGTAAACTACCCATCACCTTCTAGGAAGAGGCAGTCAACACTACTTGCTATATGCAGAACAAAGGTTTTGTAGTCAAAACTCATGGTAAGACTCCTTATGAACTTTGGCACAAATTGAGACCTTTCATTTGTTTCCTCAGGTCATGTGAATGTCCATGCATCATCTTGAACACCAAAGATCATATAGCCAATTTTTCTCTGAAAGCAAATGATGGATGCTTCATGGGATACTCTTCCCAAGCTAAGGCTTATAGAGTATACAATCTCAGAACTAGAGTAGTTGAGGAGTGAGCCAATATGACCTTCAATGAACACATTCCCAGTGTGAAAGGTTTTGGTGTTGATTGGGTATTTGGTCTTGATTTAGTTACCAACTATTTTAACAAATCTTTTGAAGATGTTTTAGGATCTACAGGTAATACATCAGCAGGAGATCATGATCCAAGATTTGAGCTCAGAAGACCAAATGATAGAATCCTTCTAGCTCCAGTGGTAATGAACCCTACAAGTGGAAATCCAGTCACAAAAACCATGACAAACTCTTCAGCTAATACATCTGAGATGCCAACTGATTCCACCAATGAGGCATAAAATTCAAATAAAGGGATTTCAAATGAAGGGATTTTAATTGTAGGAGGAGATGGAGGTGGTGAAGGTCATCAAGAATTTCATGATACTGACAACCACTCCACTGAAAACAACATCAATAATGTCATACACTCTATGGATCAAGTTACACTTGATAAGTGTACTGATGTCGTGGGAGATACTCAATCACCAGATCTAAATTTCACTAATTTAGATCTGTCAAATCCACTTGCTTTGATTCCTCAACTAAGAATCCACAAGTCCTCTCCTACCACAAACATCACTGGAGGTGTTAAGACTTGGGTGAGAACAAAAGGAAAAACCCATGATAAAAATGTTTGTCTGCATGCTAGCTTCTTGTCATAGATTGAGCCAAAGAAAGTTGATTGAGGCTATGAAAGATGGAAGTTGGGTTGAAGCAATGAAGGAGGAACTTCTTCTGTGAATCCAAGGATTGAAACAACAGTTATCAGTTTGATTTTAGCAAATAAAGATTGTGGAATTATCAATATTTGTTTTCCTAATTAATTGTTTATGAAATTGAAATCGACTAAGAACAGATGAACCAAATTGAAAATAGAACAATATAATGCAACAGAAACATTGTTTCAATTTGTTTTCATTGATAATAAATCGATTACAATGACTATTCATACTTGGATGATCTGGTGATCTCCAATGATGTTCCTGGTGTTTTTGATGTTTTGATATGGTTTGCTATTTTGAGTGATTGATTGATTGATATCGTTTCTATGAATATGAGAAACTTTATTTTTGTATCGATATTGCTTAATCGCCTACTCAATCACCTCTATAATTGAGTGCATCCATGCCTTATATTTATAGGCAGAGGGATTCACCTTTTACAATGGAAACTATAACTTTCCTAATTGTGGTAAGAAAACTACAACTGTAACATTCCTGATGTTACATCCTAAGTCCTCTGAAAGAGTGAGTCTTCCGTTGATGTTAACTGATGACATCACTTCAGTCAGCTTGACTTGTTGACTTTTCGTGTTGTACTTGATGAGTGCTCATGCAAGATGTTCTTTCGTAGGAAGTTGTTCTTCCATAGGAACTTGGTCTTCCATAGGAAATTGGTCTTCCGTAGGAATCTCTGATCATCTTGAACTTGATCCTCAGGAGCAAGCTCTTCTTTAGCAGCAACACTTGATCTTTGGACTTGTTTAGCAGATGTTATTGTGCTTCTGCAGGAGATCTACGGATGCATGTTGCCTTGGTTCTTTTGTGTTCTTCAGAACATCTAGGGAAGAACAAACTTGTTCATCCGCAAAAGTTTTTGCACTTGGTCAATTTTCCAAATTGACCAAGTATGATGTTTTCCTACAATTACATGAAATCAACACAAATAATAATTTGGGTTAACTTATAAATCATGCATTACATTATCAGAAAGAGATTTACAATGATTTATTACAAGAGTTAACTAAGTCAGCTAAATCTATACATTGAATCTAGTCCTAACAATAATCCCCCTTAGGTTTAGCCTCTTGTAATCATCTGTTTAGCTCTCTTGGTTCTTGAATTCATGCCAAAACCTTTGTATTAAAGTATCCAACAACTTTCGTTTGATCTTGATATGGATACTAAATCTTCATTTTGCCCATTTTCTTAAATGTTTTATAATTCAGACCAAGTATGTCCTTTTTAGTGGTCAGTGTTGCTACTACACTGTTGTGAGAAACCACTTCTAGTTCATCTTCTTCTGACATTCTGAGCTCAATAATAGTGGGAATTTCAGATCTCATAAGCTGACCAGCCTCAAATTTTCTTCTTTTTTATGCTTTGGCATGCAACTTGTCTATCACTTGAATGATATGCACATACAAGCATAAGTCATCTTGATCTACTTTGTCATTCAGTTTTGGAAAGTATTTTTCATGCAGATAGGATGTGTAGCTTGGATGAATCAGCTTTATCTCCATTGGATCAAATAATCTTATGCTAGATGCTTTCTTGTGAGGATCATTCCTTTGCAGCACAAGCTCTTTTGTTCTCTCCACATATCCCCATTCAGTGATAGGGAGTGAGTAATGATTTCCTTTGATTGTTTTAATTGATGCTTCAGCCTTGTCTTCATATCCAGTTCCCCTTAAAAATTCATCATCAACAGCTTAAGAAGAACTAGAATAAGACCTTTTCTGCCTCTGTCATCTTTGTTTGTGTTCAGCATCCTCTCTTTTTGCTTCCTTCAATACATCACCTTTAAACTTGTTTTTGAGTTTTGCCATCAGTACAGAAAAATCTCTTCCCCTTGGACTGATTGGGTAGTTGGTGATAGGGTTGTTTTTCAAAGTATACAGGTTTGCATCTAGGAGTAATAGGATTGTCTTCATCCAATGAAAGTATTGCACCATCCCAGATGCTCTCTTTATCACAGTACAGTCCCATTCTGAATCAAACTTCCATGTTATAATCTTGTTGTCTGTTGCTGATCTTGGTGTAGTCATCTGATCAAATAGTTGAATCAGAGTTGTTTTTTATTCAGTTATTTCCCTCACAGCTGTTCCCAGGGGCCAAATTTTGTTAGGGATTAGATCCCTCGGCTCCTTAATCAATTTCTCTTTTCCCTTGTGCATGTCTTTGCTTTCTACAACTATTGGCTCTGCAGAAGATTGTTTTGATTGATGTTTGTAAGCAGGATTTGGAGCCCCAGTTAGAATCTTACACTAGTTTCTAGCTTAACCTGCATCACATGATCCATCATGGCTCTTAATTCTCCTACTGATCTTCCTTTAAGCTCATGAGACCCATAGTTATGACTTTGTAACCAACAAGTCATGTTATACTTTGTCAGCTTCTTTGAGTCACAGTGACCCAAATCTTTCTTGATCTTCTCAATTGCTTTTAACTTTAAGAAGGTTTCATAGTTGCATATTGTAAGCATCAATCTAGCAGCGTCAAACTCTTTCAGCACTTGAATCATCTCAGCCATGTTCATCTTCTCAACCATGTCATATGGAAAGCCATTGTTTATCAAATCCATAAACATGGAAGATTGTGCTCTTTCTTTAAAGATATCTTCAGTGGATAGCAGGTCACCAGACTTTGCTTCTTCAGTAGCTTTATCAGGCTCTTCTTTTGTTAATTTCTCCTATTCATCATCACTTTCTTCTTCAGTGTGTTCAATTGGTTTAAGTGTTGAAAGATTAGCTAATGGTGTGTGTTCTGGAGACATGATTTTTGTTCTCCATGGGGTGTCTCCAATTTCAATAACATCTTCTTGGGTTTTTCCCAAATACTTTCTTTTCCTATGATACTTGATTGTTGGTTCCTTCGGTTTGATCATGGGAAAGACAACAGCTTCTTTGATTCACTCTTGTTGAGTAATTCCTTCTTGTTCAGCCACCTTCTTCTTTAGTGTCTCTATCTCATCATCTTTAACTTTCAATAGCATTGACTGTTCAGAAATGGTTTTCAATGCATTGTTGTGCTCAGTCAAGATTTTTTCTTTCTCTTGTTTTTCTTTCTCAATAGATTCACAGGACCCCGTTAAAAGTTTATCCATAGCAACAATCACTCCTTTGTTAGTTTCAATCTCTTCTCTTAAATTTTTGATTGTCCCTTCTAGTTTTGAGATTGTCTCAACTTTCTCCATCATCTTTCCTTTTGATTTCCTCAAATTTTCCAACTTTTTATTGCTCTTGATGATGAGATTGTTGTATTTTGCCACAAGAAAACTTTTGCTCACATTTATCTCTTCATCTCTTAAATCATTTTCATCATAGGCAACTATGTCAACAAAGTGACTTTCATCTTGTTGTTCAACAAGTTGATCATTATCCCTTTCAACTTCTAAAAAAATTTTCTGTAGCATCATTTTTCACAACATCATGCTCATCATCCTCATCAAGGTTGAGTATTTCAGTATGTGTTGGGCTTTCAGTAGGTGTGGGTGAGGAAGTTGGTTCTGTTGTTGGATGTGTAAGTGTTTGAGTGAGATAGGTTCTGTGGCACCAGTGTGCTGTGATGATTGAGATTGGGCAGGTAAGAGAGGTTGGGTATACTATTGGAAGATGATTCTGTTAAGTCTATCAGAGGAGTTGGTGGAAGAGGCTGAGGTTCTTGTTGTGGTGTTGGTTGTGATAGTGATTGTTGAATGTCATCAAATGTGAACACTTCTGTTGTAGCAGAGTTCATTAATGTTTGGGAAAGTGGAGGAGATAAGGGTTGTGTGTGTTCACTTGGTGGAGATATGGGATGGACAGGTGGTGTATCTAGTATGTTGGTAAAGGATGGTGGTAAAGGAGGATTGGGTTCTTGATATTGTGGTTCATAGGATTCAGCTGGTGGTGTTTGTTGTTGTTGTTGATCAGAAGACTCTGCTGATGATGTTTGTTGTTGTTGTTGTTCTAGGTATAGCAGCTCTTGAGGAATGTCAGCATTCTCATCAACCACAGATGCAAACATCTCTATTTCTTCACCTTGGTATTGCTCGCTTATCTTGTTAAGCACAAATCTTCCAAGGTGAGCTTGAACAAACACTTCACCTTCTCTTTCAATAATAGGTATTGCTTCATTAATGATCAGATGAATGAATCAGGGAAACACGTACATCTTGTTTTCCTTCTGCACCCTTATGTGGTCACATAAACATCCAAGATTGTACTTAGCATTATTATATGTCCTCCCTTCAAATACACCAATAATTCCTCATGAGATGTGCCTTGAGAATCTATCCAACCCAGACTTTCTGTCGGACATACATTTTAAGTACGTGTGACATAGGAATCTGAGGGTTTGCACAACCTCCCCTTCTTGATTTCACCATTTTGGTAGTCACCATCATAACCTGTTAAGTGAAATACTTTTTGAATGTATTCATGTTAGAAAACATCAGGGTGACCCTCTTCTTGATCTCCAAACTCCAACATCCTCAAGATTGTTCATTCATCCACCCTCAACACTTCATTTCTTATTGTAGTGAAAATCACCTGTTCATCATTTTCTTCCTCAATCCTTGCTGTGTTCCAAAAATCTATAATGTACGATTGATAGATGGCAGGATTCGTAGATAAAGTATAGAATAATCTTAATCTTCTCAGATAGCTAATAATATCCCTGCATCCCTCGACTACTGTATCCTCTGAATTAAGAAAGGCACAAACATTATGATCTTTTGCTAATCGATTGGCCATTTTGATTATGTTGTTTGAGAGGTGATTTAGGTAAGGATTGTTGTGTGAAATGAAAGATTTGAATTTTGGCGGAGAAGAGATTCATGTTGTGAGCGTTTTACTTGGTCTGAAAAGGGTTCTGATAAAGTGAATAAAAATGACAACGGTTAGGTTATCATTTATACTCGCTTAGAAAATTTAAATCCTTTTATTTAATGATATGGGACCCTTAACCCTCATTACCCTTTCTTTGGTTATCCACAAGTTGTCTTCTGTAGAACATCTACAGAAGGCAAAACTTTCTTTTTTGATTTGTTTTAAATTTATTCTTCTGCAGAACATCTGCGGAAGACAAATTATTTTTGATGTTTAGTTAATTCTTCTGTAGAACATCTATGAAATGCAGAACTTATGTTTTTGCTGTATGATCCTTATCAAGTTAATTCTTCCACAAAACATCTACGGAAGGCAAATTATTTTTGACGTTTAATTAATTCTTTCGCAGAACATCTACGGAAGGAAAAACTTATGTTTTTGCTGTATGATCCGTAGGGTACCAATCTAAGGAAAGACAATTGTTGTTCTTTTTGCTTATGATCTTAACATCATGTGGTTAGATCATTTGCTGTTGGACCTTGTTGACTCTACTTCATGGCAAATGTGAAAAATTGATTTAGTTAAAAACTTCAGTTATCCTGCAGCCAAGTTAGTGCTCAAGTTTCAATTTTCTTTAGTTAAAAGAGTTAAACTCAGTTTTCACGCTGATGACTACTCCCCCTAAATTTTTGATTAATCATGAAGTTATACATTTATCAAAAATTTATATAGAGAATAGCATGAAAAGTAATTATCTATCCAACTTATTATCAAAGAAAAGAACAAAACAAAATCTATTTACAAGCAGAAACTTAAATGTATTTACAATCATTTACATCATACAATGGGATCATACTATTAAACTAAGTAAATTCCTGATGACAGTTTTATTTGATAATGGTAGACATAGATCTAGTGTTGATTGCAAGTATTATGATCCATATAAATTCCAACAAGAATATAGTTTCAACTTGTCATGCTGTTTATCATGTTTTGTATTGATTAAAGATAGACAAATATGGACTCCACGATCAATCCACATTAGAGTTTATCCTCTGTTTAAGAGTCAATTTATCACTTTTTCACACTTAAAACTATGTTCTGTAAGTTATAAGCTCTATCTTAAGATTTCTTTGAAATCTCATTAATGTTGATATGATTTTTAAGCTTTGAATAAATATATAGTTGATCACATTGGATTCTTTTAGAGCTGTTCCTTTTTGGAACCTTTTGATGATCAGCATCAGGACACCAGGTCTTTACTCACGTAAAACAGAGGTACCTAAGAACTTAGGTCTTTGCTTACGCAAAACAGAGAGTTCATGATGTGCAAAGATAGATGTTATAAATTGTTACAACATAGTGTACTTAGTTGAGTAAGTTGATCATAGTAGGATAAGTCTTACTTGCTTGCTCCTCAAAATGGAATTGGCCATAATTTTTCACCTTGTCATTATGTTATGCATCAACTTGTTTATTTTTAACTCAAGCTAAGCCTACTCGCATATCAAATTACATCTGATCAGTCTGTATTGTTTATGTTAAAAACAGGAAAGTAAACAAAGGTATAGTGTACTATCGTTTTCCATAATATGAACTGCTTATTCAAGAAATCATAAAAATAAGACAATATTTTTTATTTTTTGGAATTTTGTTATTTTATAAAGGTTTTTAGCTTTTTCGTAGTAAGAAATTTGAAGGACAGATCATGCGTTTCTTTGTGTTGATTATTTAATCTAAATTGATCATGCCTAAGGACTCAATTAAGAAATTAAATCTTACTGGGTCAAAGGCTTTAGTGAATAAATCAGCAAGCGGATTTGTTGTATACACTTTGATCAACTTGATTAAACCTTTTTCGGAGCGGTCTCTCAGAAAATGGTATCTAATTTCAATATGTTTTGTTTTTCTATGTTGCACTGGATTAGCAGTGATGAACATAGCAGCTGAGTTATCAATATGTATTGGTGTTTGAAGAAAATTGTAACCATAATCAAGTAGTTGGTTTTGCAACCACAAAACTTGAGAGAAACCAACTGAAGCAGCAATGTACTTAGCCTTAGCTGTGGATACTAAAACATTTGTTTGCTTTTTGCACTGCCATGAAACTAGTCTTGGTCCTATGAATTGACAACCTCCGTGGTTGATTTTCTATTGTTGTTACACCCTCTAAAGTCACTATCAGAATATGAGTAGAGGTTGAAGTCTCCTTCTTTAGGATACCAAAGTCCAACAGCTGGCTTCCCTTTAAGGTATCTGAATATCCTCTTAACTGCATTCAGATATGACCCCTTTGGATCTGATTGGTACCTAGCACACAAACACACACAGTAAACATTATGTCAGCTCTGCTGGCAGTTAAGTACATTAAAGATCCTATCATAGATCTATATAATCTTTGATCAACAGACTTCCTTTTAGGATTAGGTACAATCTTATCTATTGTTGATGCTGGTGTTTTGCATGAAGAAGACTCAGCAAGGAGGAATGATTGATGAAAATGCCATCTGGTTTCTGATGAACTTGCAAGCCAAGGAAGAATGTTAATTCTCCTATGGAACTCACTTGAAACTCAGATTTCATCAAAGATTCAAAGTCTTGAAACAATCTTTTGTTTGTTGACCCAAAGATGATATCATCCACATAGACTTAGAAAACCAAGAGGTCTTGATGATCATGCTTGAGAAAGAGAGTCTGATCAATGGTTCCCCTATTGTAACCATGCTTGAGCAAGAAGGATGACAATGTTTCATACCTTTTTTTGGTGCCTGATGAAGACCATACAAAGCTTTATCAAGCTTGTATACTCTATGTGGGTAATCAGGATCTTCAAAGCCTTGTGGTTGTGCAACATAGACCTCTTCATCAATTTTACCATATAAGAATGCACATTTTACATCCATTTGGTAAACAGTGAACTTCTTATGTGAAGCATAGGCTAGAAAGACTCTAATGGCTTCAATCCTTGCAACTGGGGCAAAGACTTCATCGTAGTCTATTCCTTCTTCTTGAGTATAGCCTTGTGCTATCATCCTTGCTTTGTTTCTGATGATGATACCTTGGTCATCTAGTTTGTTCTTGAAAAGCCATCTTGTACCAATTGGATATTGGTCTTTAGGAAGATCAACTAGATTCCAAACTTTCTGCTTTTGAACTGCTAAAGCTCTTCTTGCATTGCTTCATCCAGCTGTTGTCTTTCAATGCTACAGACATGTTGGCCGGAACCACTAGTGAAAGAAAATAGCAGAACAGACAAATATTGGCAGCTCCCCCTTGACTTCTTGTGGTTCTATCATTAAGATCACCGATAATGTTTTCTATTGGATGATACTTATGAATTTTTGTTGTTGGTATTGATTCAACTGGAATAGATGATTCCAAGTTGGTGATGTTGGTTGATGGAGATGGATCCAGATGAGATGGGGAATCATCAAAGTGGTCAAAATCCTCATCATTTTGGTCTTTTGATGCTAAACGAATTCCATCTTCATGATTTTGTGTTTCCGTAGATGTGGTATAACTTCCGCAGCAGTTACAGGAACAACTACGGATGTTGTAGTTGTTGATCTGCAGATGTGAATATTGTTAGAATGGTTTTTGATGGATTGGGAACTCCAGATGAAAGAAAAAGATCATCTCCAGAAGCAGGAACATCTACGAATGTAGAAGGAACTTCTGCGGAAGCATTGTTAACATCTGCTGAAGTTGAATTTCCATTTCCATCAGTATTGTCATTGCTTTTTTGAGATGAAGGGCCTGAATCAACAACATTTGAAGTATGTGTCTGGGTTATTCTTGGAGGATCAGCTGTCAATGACACTTTACTCAAACCTAGAGGTACATAAGGATAACAAGTATCCACAGGACCTGCAACATTCAAATAACCGTGTTAAATGTGTTTGTTAATGCATCTATATCAAACAACCAAGATGATCCTTTTACAGATTTTGGAAATAAGGATTCATCAAAGATACATTAGGTGTTTCCTCCACAATCTTGTGATGAGGAATGTAGACTCTATATGATTTAGACGTTGATGAGTAACCAATAAAGAAACCATCATAGGCTTTTTTTATCAAACTTTCCTAATTGAACTTGGGTGTTTAAAATAGACACATGACACCCAAAAGCTCTAAGATAACCTATAAACAGTTTCCTTTAAAACAAAAGTTCATAAGGTGTTTTATTATGTTCTTTGACAATTAAAGTTCTGTTCTAAACATTGCATGCTATGTTCACTGCTTCTGCCCAAAATGTGATAGGCAACTGTGAATCAGTTAGCATTGTTCTTGCTGCTTCAATTAGAGTCATGTTTCTTCTTTCAGCAACTCCATTTTGTTTTAGTGTTCTTGGTGCACTGAATTATCTGGCTATGCCTTTGTTCTTGCAAAAGGAATCTAAAACATGATTAACAAATTCAGATCCGTTATCACTTCTTATGATTTTGATCTTTAAATCAAGTTGATTTTCAATCTTAGTGATCAACTCCATTAGTTTTTCTGATGTTTCACTTTTATGTTTTAAGAAAAAGACCCATGTGAATCTAGTGAAATCATCAACAATCACCAAACAATATTGCCTTTTACCAATGCTCAACACATTGGTTGGACCAAAGGTGTTGTGTTTGTGTTGATTGTTTTGGACTTGTATGACACCCTATGCTGTTTTCCTTTATAACATGATGAACAATGATTAGAATAGTAAAATTCTTTCTTGGGAAGGCCAGTGACTAAGTCATGTTTGACCAATTTATTCATGTTCTTCATGTTTGAACAAACCATTCTTCTATGCCACAGTTGAGCATTATCTTCTGATGACTTAGAAATCAGGCAGGTTTCATTGCTTGTCATAGAGGTGTTGTTCATATCCAAAACATATGTGTTTCCTTTTCTTGGTGCAATAAGAAGGATCCAGTCTGCTGGAATTTGAAAACTGGGCTTAAGAATGTAACAATAAGTGTTATCAAATAAAGTGTATAATTTTGATCACAAATTTGAGATACACTTAACAAGTTGAATTGTAAATTTTCATAGAAGTTAACTTTCTCAAATTTGAGTAAACCATTTGTTACCATTCCTTCACCAACAATTTTACCTCCCTTCTTATCCCCACCAAATGCCACATATGAAGCATTTTTATGTTTGAAATCATAGAGGAGAGAGTAGTTTCCTGTCATATGCCTGGAACAACCACTGTCAACATACCACTTGTTGTCAGTCCTCCATGGATGTTCTTACAAAATAATGAAATCAGTTAGAAAGTGGAGCCCAGGCCTTAATGGTCTTGGGCTTGCTATTGTTATCTAGAATTGTTACTCTATCATGAATGAGCCTATATGTCTCAAGATTGTTTTTACACTCAATTGATTCATTATGTTTTGTTTGGGGTGAGGATGATTTTGTTGAAGATGAACTTGAAGCACTTTGATCTTATTTCACGGTCACTTTCTTTGTCACTTCTTCTTTGATTACCTTTTTCTTCAAACTTGAAGATGACACTTTGTTAGAAAAAGTTTCAACATCTTCTGCCTTTGATTGAGGTACATGATTACCCTTTTTAAAGTGATCAAAGAAAGCTTCATCTTCCTGCAACACTACCTTCTGGTGAGGTGTCTTGCTTTGAGGATGTTGCTTCTCCTTCTTCTTCTTTGCTTGATCAGCAGTAGATGTTGGCTTCTTTACCTTTGGCACCTTTTTTTTGGTTGCTGCTTCTTTTGTTTTTGCACCTTTGATTCTTCATTCTCAAAATATTATGAGTCTGATTCAGCATTTTCAAAATGTTGCTTCTTTGGCACTTTAATTTTTTTTCTTTTTGTTGAAGTAGCATTCTTGAGTAGAATGGTTCTTCTTGTTGCAAATAGCACAGTGCTTGTTGAAGTAACAATCAACTGTCATGTGATTGTTTATGTTGTATATGGAGCAGTAACTGTTGAAGTAACAGTCAACTGTGTTGTGGTTATACATGTCACACCACTTGGAGTATTTGTCTTCAGCTTCCCTCTCAGACTCCACTGTCTTCTTTTTCTTCTTTTTCAATTCTCTTTCATTCTTTGCAGCTGAAGGATCTTCTTCTTGTTGCTGAGGATTCACAACTCTTTGTTGTTTCTTGACTTTCTTGATAGTTTATGATTCAGCAGATGATTTCTTCTTCCGTAGATCTTCTACGGATGTTGCCTTTGGAACATTTTCATTTGATTTTCTACGGATGTGTGAGAACCAGTCTTCTTCTTCCGCAGGTGTTCTGTTGAAGTGTTTTTCTCTTCTTCCTCTGTAGTTCTTTTTGCTGACTGACTTTTGTGCTTTTTGTTTAGCTCCTGATTTCCTTCATTTAGCTGACCAATTCTTGTGTATATGGTCATCAACAAATTTCTTTGTTTGGGAGGATAAGGTAGCTTGATCTCCTCAAGGAATTTAGGAATTATAGGTTCAATTACCTCATTTTTACCATTACCCAAACCAGCACATTCTTGTTCATTAGGCTCATCAACCTCATCCAAATCATCACAGACATCAAAGTCAAATTCTGATTCATTTTATTTTGAAAATTCTGATTCAGATGAATCAGTTTAACTAATTTCAGTATCTTCACCGTTTACCACTTCATTATTTTCAACTTTTGATTCAGTTTTGGTGTTTGATACAAAATGATTTGATAGACTATTGGTCATGGACTCATGTAGGGTGGTGTAGTTATTATTCACTGGTGGTGCACAACATTAAATCCCAACCCATACCTGTTCTTTGATTCAATATGTGAATTTAACAGTTTCTCATATTGCTATGATGATAATTGGAACTTCTGAAGTTTCACTTTAGTGGATGCATGATCTGACATTGATTGTGTTAAAGAGGTGGTCAAATGATCAACTTGTGCTTTTAAATTGTAATTTTCAAAAACAAGTTTTTCCAAATCTTCTTGTAAAGAAGTGATTTTGACCTGATATAATTTATGTTCTCTTACATGAGATTCATTCAAAATCATTGTTTCTTTGACTTTATCAGCCAATTGTTGAGCATGGACTCAGTATCTTTCTACCTCTTCAACACATGTTGGTGAACATAACCTGTCCCTTACCTCTCTGGCCATGGGTGGAACTTTGTTCTCCAGGTTTGCCATCAATGCTTGATTCTCCTCCTGGACTTCCTTCTCATACATGCTCCAGTCACAAGTACCATCCTGCAAAATAATCAAACCTGTTTCTTTAGAATTACTAGTACCTATTGCAGAACTTAAGGCTGGTGGGGATTAGTTTGTAAGCTGAGGTTGCTTGATGCTTCTCTGATGTGCATGTCTTGTGTCTGTTATTGATTGCTGATTGTTGTTGCATTCCCTTGAGAAGTGACCATACAAATTACATTTGTAACACCTCACCTTTGATTTATCAACACCAATTTTTGTTGTTCTTCCAGCAATAGATAGTCCCTTGTTTCTTCTCGTATACATCTTGGCCCTGTAAGCAATCATGGCCATTTTCCATTGTAGATCCATCTCTTCCACTTCATTAGGATGAAGTTCTTCCAGGTCTTGTTGGTAGATGTGAGCAGGAGTCAGAGTACTACCCAAGTAAGCTTGAAAGCTTGAACTGAATGCTTCAAATGCTGATTTCTGTTCTTCTGATTCTAGAACCACAGTGATTGGTTCAGATTTGGTGTTGCTTTTGCTGGGTGATGATCCTTTTGCTGCTGAACTTTTAGAATCATCAGATTTCCCTTTCTTCTTATTGTTAGAACTTCTTTGAAAGTTAGATTTAGAAGATTTTGGTGCATAGAAACTAGTTTCTTCTTCATCATCACTCTCAACATAAGAGCTTCCTTCATCACCGTTGGAAATAAAAGCACTTCCAGCAACATTTGTTTCTTTGAATTGATATGGTGCTATTGATGCTTTAACACTCTTGTTCCTTGTTTTCTCATCCAACTCCAATTCTTCTACCTTGGCTACCAAAGTTTCTAATCCAATTGCCTTTAGATCAATGGTATTTTTGAACATAGACACAGTTTGAGTCCAACTTTCAGGCAAGGTATGTAGCATCTTTTTGTTCAGTTCCTCATTACTGTACTTCAACTTAAGAATATTCATCTCAGTAACAAGTTGCATAAATCTATGGAGTTGTTGAGGAACAAATTCACCCTGAATATGATGGAATGTCTCATACTGTGAATGCAGGGTATCCTTCCTGATGCTTCTAATCTCTTCACTTCCCTCACACAAAGTGTGAAGAATTTACCATAGTGAGTTGGCTGTTTTGTATGCTTCACACCTGATCAAGAGGTCTTCAGGGTAGAGCCATTGTAAGCATACTAGATGCCTTGATGTCAAATTTGACTTTCTTTGCATCATCAGGAGACAGATTTTTCAAACTTATGGGCTGATTGTTGTCATTATAATCAGGTCCTAAAGCAGGTGGAATGTAAGGACCTTTAGTAATTGACACCCATAAATCAGAATCTGTATAGTTGACGTGGTTCCTGAATCTGATTTTCCATGTTTTGAAATCAGATTTGTTCTCCAACTTTAGAGGTTGATAAGCTCCAACCACATAATTGCTCATGTTCTTTGTCTGTGTTAATTATCAAAATTATCAGTTGATCTAATATCCTATGAATGTGTAAGAACAATGCAAACACACTAACACAACAATAACAAATCACTGATAATATTGATATAAAATCAACTAAGGCAAAAATTCCTTGGAATTAATGACTTATGTTGTGAATGAACTAATTAATAACACACTCTTAATTAAATAAGAAGTTGTGGTCAAAATTAGTCAAATCGCTCAATATATTCTCATTAAATTTGAAATTAAGATGTTATATGATGATGAATTTTGTTAAAACTTGTTTGAACAGCCTTGCGAAATCGAACAATAACACTAATCCACGAATCAAAAGTGATTCTGATGCGAATCGAAATTAATCGAGAAATGGAACAGTGAATAATGATCGATATAAGAAGGTTTTGATGATTTAATGAAATAAACAGCCAATTAAAATATTCAAACTGATAGATCAATTGATCTAGATCAATGAGCATGAGGCTCTGATACCACCTGTGAATCCAAGGATAGAAACAGGAATTATCAGTTTGATTTTAGCAAATAAAGATAGTAGAATTATCAATATTTGTTTTCCTAATTAATCATTTATGAAATTGAAATCGATTAAGAACAGATGAAACAAATTGAAAACAAAACAATATAATACAATAGAAAGATTGTTTCAATTTGTTTTCATTGATAATAAATCTATTACAATGACTATTCATACTTGGATGATCTGGTGATCTCCAATGATGTCTTGGTGTTCTTGATGTTTTGCTATGTTTTGTTATTTTGAGTGATTGATTGATTGATATCATTTCTATGAATATGAGAAACTTTATTTTTGTATCGATATTGCTCAATCGCCTACTCAATCACCTCTATAATTGAGTGCATCCATGCCTTATATTAATCGGCAGAAGGATTCACCTTTTACAATGGAAACTGTAACTTTCCTTATTGTACTAAGAAAATTACAGTTGTAACACTCCTGGTGTTACATCCTAAGTCCTCTGACAGAGTGAGTCTTCCGTAGAGGTTAACTGATGACATCACTTCAGTCAGCTTGACTTGTTGACTTTATGTGTTGTACTTGATGAGTGCTCATGCAAGATGTTCTTCCGTAGGAAGTTGGTCATCCGTAGGAAATTGGTCTTCCGTAGGAATCCCTGATCATCTTGAACTTCATCCTCAGGAGTAAGCTCTTCTTCAGCAGCAACCCTTGATCTTTGGACTTGTTGAATAGATGTTGTTATGCTTCCGCAGGAGATCTACGGATGCATGTTGACTTGGTTCTTTTGTGTTCCGAAGAACATCTTCGAAAGAACAAACTTGTTTATCCCTAGAAGTTTTTGCAATTGGTCAATTTTGCAAATTGACCAAGTATGATGTTTTCCTGCAGTTACATGAAATCAACACAAATAATAATTTGGGTTAACTTATAAATCATGCATTATATTATCAAAAAGGGATTTACAATGATTTATTACAAGAGTTCACTAAGTCAGCTAAACCTATACATTGAATCTAGTCCTAACATCTTAAATTCAAGAGACAAGGTGTTTGGAACCTATGTCCTTTTTCTCTTAGGAAGATGTCAATAGGTACCAAGTGGATTTTTAGAAACAATAACGATGATAGAGGGCTTGTCATTAAGAACAAGGCAAGACTAGTTGTTCAAGAGTACACTAAAGAAGAAGGGATTGACTACACTGATGTCTTTGCTCCTATAGCAAGACTTGAAGATATTAGGATATTCCTTGCTTTTGCTGCATCCAAGGATTTCAAGGTCACAACTTGATGTCAAGTGTTCAATTTTATATAGGGTGATAGATGAGGAAGTGTATGTCTAGCAACCACCTGGCTTTGGAGACCCAGATCATCCTAATTATGTCTGCAAGCCTGACAAAGCTCTTTATGGGCTGCATCAAGCTCCAAGGAAGTATAGACACTGTCACAGTACCTTCTTCAACATAGATATAAGAGAGGTACTTTTGACAGCACACTCTTCATCAAGAGAACATGAAATGACTTGATGCTGATTCAAGATTATCTTGATGAGTTCATTTTTGGTTCAACTAATGAACGACTCTTCAAAGAGTTTGATAGGCTGATAAGGAATAGATTTGAAATGAGTGCCATAGGGGAACTCAATTTCTTTCTAGGAATTCAAGTGAAGTTGGTTGACAATGGCATCTTCATAAACCAATCAAAGTATGTTCAAGACTTAGTAACCAGATTTCATTTTACTAAGTGCAGAGTTGCTAAGACTCCCATAGCTAGAAACCATTCCCTAGGACCTAATCTTGATGGGGAGTGTGTTGATTAGCACCTTTACAGGGCTATGATTGGGTCTCTTATGTATTTCATAGCCAGTAGGCCTGATATCATGTTTGTCACATGCATATGTGCAAGATATCAAGCCAACCCCAAGATGTCACACCTAGTTGCTATCAAGAGAATTCTTAGATACCTCAAAGGAGCTCCCAAACTAGGACTTTAGTATCCAAAGAATTCTGACTTCAATCTGTATGCCTATACAGATAGTGACTATGGTGGTTGTAACATGATTGCAAAGTTTACATCAGGGGATGTCAATTACTTGTTAGGAGGATAGTCTCATGGCAATGCAGGAAGCAATGCTATATATCTACATCAACTGCTGAAGCCGAATACATTGCTACTACAACTTGTTGTGCTCAAGTGCTTTGGATTTAGAATCCGATGCTAGACCATGGATTCAACTTCAAGAAGACTCCTGTCCACATAGACAACAACAGTGCTATCTCTATCACAAAGGATCCAATGCAGAACTCAAAGACAAAGCACATCAACATCAGGTATCATTTGATCAGAGATAATTTTGAAAAGGGATTGACAAAACTTGTCAAAGTTAACATAAATGAACAATATGCTGATTTGTTCCCAAAAGCTTTTGATGAACAGAGATTTAAATATCTTGTATCAGCTATTGAGATGATTAACTTTGAGTAGATTTTCTTAAATTAAATTTAAATTTGTTTTTTCAAACATGTGTGTCTTTAAAGTTGTCTAATTTATCACTAATATAAGCCCTATTTATCTTGGATGAAAAGTTTCCTAAGTAATATTCCTTCGAATTTTAAGAATTCAAGATATATTGTTTTCAGAAGATATTAAGTTGACTTCGTAAGAACATTATGTCTTAAAAACTAACAACTACTTACTAAGGAATTCAGTATTGGAAGAATTCTAATATCTCTTCCCATGCTAAATATGCTTCTATGTACTTATATGTTTTGAAGAACAATTTTCTTCCAAAACAGATTAAGTCTCGAAAGCTTTATTCACCCTTTGAATAAAACTTCAGATGTTTATATCTTCCAAAACCAAATATTTCTCGGAAGCAAAATTACTCTAAGTATTTTTCTTCCGAAACAATTCTTCTTAAACTAAAGAATATCTTCCAAAGTCAAATTGGCTTCGGAAGTTTTCTCAAAACTTCCGACAATTACCTTCGGAAGATTTTCAACTTCCAAGATAACTACCTTTTTGGGCACTTTTTCTGAGGTGGGACCGACATTAGGATTTCAATGTTTATCCTTTTGCATTAACTTTATCTTACATCCAAGCATATAAATAGCCTTATAACGGTTTCCCTTCTTTCTTCTTCATATTCATCTAAAATCCTCTAACCCTTAATCACCCATAAAACCATTATTTCTATTCACTTTATTCTTACTAAAGCTTCAAAAAATGGCCAACCCTGAACCCCAAAACCAGCCAGACATTTCCATGCACCTACACAGGCAACAATTAGGTTGCTCTGTTGTCATCTGAAAAAGACCATGGTTTCTCAGGGATTTGTAGCTACCTTTCCGGCACAGCCTACGTCACCGCACTCATAATAGATGCTCCACTATATGAAGAACAACTGCTGGAGTTTTCAACGACCTGCCAAGAGGTTATCATGGACAGTAAGAAGGCACTGTCTACATCGATGCCGAAGAAGACTCTTTTTATCACACCAGCCACCATCAACAATCATCTAAGGCTGGATGATGAAGAAGGCAAACTGTCCTTCTCCTTTAAAGCTATCAATGGATCATTCGGGCTGATGGGCTACGAAGGGGACTAGTTGGTGAGGACCTTCAAAAAGGGTAAGGTCACTTTCTAATAGAAATACCTCCTCCATGGTATAATCCATTCTTTATCAAACAAACATGGAGGATGGGATCAAATACTAGAAGACTTATCCTATATAGTCCAAGGGATGATCCTAGGGATCAAGTTTAAGTCCTCCCAGTTTGTTTACACAAACTTACTTGCCAACTTGGATTCCTTAGAGTATTACATGTTTCTTAGATATGTTTAGCACATTCTCAACTATGAATTGGGCTCACAATTGAGGGGAACAGGTAACACTCTTAAATTGGGACAGATAAGCCCGGCATCTTCAATATAATATGGAAAACCATTGTTGGTTTTTTAGGGTAGAAACAACCCTTGTCCCAAAAATGTTAGAGCTCCTTGTTCAAGGTGACAACTTGGCAGCACCAGCCAATGTTGAACCCACACCTTATTCTCCAAGCAAACCCTGCTTAGTCTATTAAGATTAAAAAGGCCCCCATACACTCACGCATGCAGGAGGAAGTGGAACCAATAGCTCCCACTTCCCCTGATGAGCAGACCACTCCCATTCTTTTAATGATTAGTGTTGAGGTTCCTCATGCTCAGCTTGATGAGCTCATTACCCAAGATGCAGGCTTTCACTCTGAGTGTCAAAACATAGGTGAACAACCTTCAAGGGATAGTTACCATCCCCAGCATTTGGACTTAAACCAACCTCAAGAATAGATGAGTGCTCCTGTCCTAGGCTTTCTCTACAAACCCAGACAGATGGTATGTCATAAGATATCAAGGAGGTCAAGACATATACTACTAGAAAAATATGCTTGACCTTCCTCTACATGATCTCTTAGACATGGGGAGGTACTTTGTGTAAAGCCCCTTTCTCTGGACGCTTACAGTTGGTCAATCATCTCATAAAACATATAAAACTCACCATTTTGCAGCAGAAAATTAACTTTTCATTAATAATTAACACATGTCAAATCATCATATCATTTCATTTACATCCCAAAAATGTAACAATACAATAACATTCCACAAAATATGGATGCCAGACTCGATTCATCCCCAGTAGCTTATGCATCCATGCCTGCACCTCCTCAGCATCATCAATTACCCGCCAATTATAATGGATACAAAACTCAATGACGCTGAGTGAGTTCTAGTTTTATAATAAAATACTTTACTTTAAGTTAAAACATCTCCTTTACTTTCATAGGTGATCACATCATACATACATCTTGGTAATAATTATAATCTTTAACTTTTATCAAGATCCTGCCATATGCTATACCCGCACATCAAGCAAAAGCCGATACTATGCCGGGGTTTATAAATAAAACCCCATGTCAAGCAAAATCTGACACACTAACGGGGTACGCGACAAGGAGCTTCTCACAACTCATATGCTATACCCCCACGTCATGCAAAAGCCAATACTGTGTCGGGGTTTTTAAATAAACCCCCACGTCAAGCAAAAGCCAACATAGTACCGGGGTCTTCATCATTCATTTTTATTAACGTTATTAATGCTTATATAGATCCTACCACCTACTATACCCCCACATCATGCTAAAGCCAATACTGTGTTGGGGTTTATAAATAAACCCCCATGTCAAGGAAAAGCCGAGACAGTAAAGGGGTGAGTGGGAGGGATCCTCTCACAACTTGGTATTAAGTTTCTCTTTCATTAACATTCTGTTTCCCTTTTATTACATAATACTTTACGTACGTTCTTAAATCATACCACGTAAATCACATCATAATACATAACATAAAACATCATCAGCATAACATCAGCCCATAAGGATACATAACATCGACAAGAATAAACCACCATAAAACATCAGGACCTAACACTAAATTCTATTTCACAAAATTTTTGAATACGCCTAAGTGTCTACAGTGCCTAAACAAGACACTAGGCACAACCTTGAAGCTTCAAAAGACTTCATTTTGGCATCAGAAGATTTTACACTTAATCTTCGGAAGAATTCATCTTGGCTTTGGAAGATTTTAAGCTTTGGAAGAAATTAAGCTTCGGAAGCTAACTTGGTTTGACTTAATGCATCTCCCAAAATTAAATCTAAGTGTCCACAGTGCATGAATATGTTATACAACGGACAACTTATAATATTCTAAGTGTACACAGTGAACAACCAAGGTCCAAAGCGGACAACCATAGTCCACAGCGGATGGCTAAAACATTCTAAGTATCCACAGCAGATGAACAAAGTCCAATGCGGATGAACAAAGTCCAGTGTGGATGAACAAGTCCACAGTGGCTGATCATAAATTCTCCTAAGTGTCCACAGCGGACATGCAAAGTCCACAGCGAACAATCATAAAATCTCCCAAGTGTCCACAGCGAACATACAAAGCCCATAGCGGAAAATCATAAAACTTCCTAGGTGTCCACAGCGGACATGCAAAGTCCACAGTGGACATGCAAAGTCCATAGTGGACAGTTCTTAGTGGCTAAGTGTCCATAGCGGATACTTTATTGTCCATAGTGGACATCAAGTTAGCTCCTAAAATGCAACTTATGCAAATTCTAATGTCATACATCATTTCTAAACATACCCTTAGCATGGATATACCAGATTACACACTTAAAACATCACTAACAACCATTCAACATCCTGGAAACCTTTTAAAACATACCATATCGCACACAACCTTAATTCTGTAAAGAGAAAAACATAATTGGTAAAGACACATCCTTTTTAGTATGCATAACAACCCCAAACAAGTAGAAAACCAATAAAAGAGGGGGATCTAGAACTCACCTTAACAGCTTTTGAACAAACACCCCAAACCCAAGAACAAGCCTAGAGTTCTAGCACCTAAACACAAGAAAACAAGTAACTAAACACACGAAACTCAGGCTAGAAGCTCAAACCCAACTGAAAACCGAGAAGGAAACACTTGAAAATCTTACCTTTTGAAGATTTTCTTCCACTCTCTCACTAAAACCGGAAAGAACTTCTTCCTTCTCACTCTAGCCTAAAGTTGTGCAAAAGAGGTGGCCTTACTTTCCTTTTTAAACTCCATTATAGGTAGGTTTGGTCTTTGCATGCTTTTAACCCCTTGCTTTTGAAACAACATCCTGTTTGCTCCTTTACTTTTCTTTTCTTTTCTTTTTCTGAAATTTTTGGGTGTTACAAGTCCACACCCCTTATATAGGTTTAGTCCATAAAACCTATCACTTCTTAGAGATCTAGGTAGCGCCATCTCTTTTCCTCCTCTAACTCCTAAGTGGCCTCCAAATCTTAAACGTGAAGACCATAACCGCCACTTTAGAGAAACTCTGGAAAATTCTCCTATAGTAACCCGCCAAACCCAAGAAACTACCAATCTCGAATGGCATCTTTGGAGACTTCCATTGCATCACCGCCTCAACTTTCGTTAGGTCTACCATAATCCCTTCAAGATTAACCACATGACCCAAAAGCTGAACCTCGCGTAACTAGAACGCACACTTGGAGAACTTGGCGTACAGCTTCTCCCTTCGAAGCGTATACAACGCTTCTCGAAAGTGATCGACGTATTCTTCTTCACTCTTCAAATAAATCAGAACATCATTAATGAACACAGTCACTGATTTATCTAGCATTGGCCGACACACCCGATTCATCAAATCCATAAAAGCAGCTGGCGCGTCGGTTAAACCAAAGGACATCACCAGAAACTCGTAGTGTCCATATCCTGCTCCTTCACCTTCATTGATGGTAACTAGATCGGAGACCCACCCTCGAGAACCAACTAGCATCTTGGAGCTGATCGAACAAACCATCAATCCCCGGTAATGGATACTGTTCTTCACTGTCAACTTGTTCAGCTCACGATAGTCGATAAACAACCTCATACTACCATCCTTCTTCTTTACCAATAAGACTGGAGCACCCCACGAAGAGATACTCGGTTGAATGAACCTGTTATCTCATAACTCTTGCAGCTGGGGCATGAGTTATTTCATTGTAGAGGGACCTAAATGATACGGTGTCTGGGCAACAGGTTGGGCATCAGGTATTAGATCGATCTGGAAGTCGATCTTGCGGTTAGGTGGCACACCTGATAGATCTTCAGAGAACATGTCTGGGAAGTCACACACGACCAGTGCATCTGTCAGTCGTGGTACTAATGCATCCACATCCTTCACATAGGCCGGATGGGCACCATATCCACACCTCATACACTCCTCTGCCACAACCATCGAAATTGCTTTCGGGATCATACTAACTCTATTGCCGTAGATCATCACCAAACTCCCATCGGGCACGGTCAACCGAATCATCTTTTCACGACACACGATGCTTGCCTCATAGGCTGCTAGCCAATCCATCCCAAGGAATACACCAAATCCGTCTAAGGTCATCACAAACAGTCTTGCTGAAACCTATGACCTTCTAATTCTATCACACAATCCTCTAGGGCATCAGGTATCCTAGTGGACTTACTAATAGCAGTTTCTACATCAAATGGCTCATCAATCTTCCTACTCCTAACGGGAAACTTATCATAGAAGGCAGAAGAAATAATACTCCTACTAGCACCAGAATAAAAAACAAAGGCATAAGTTTAGTCTACTAGGAATGTACTTCACACGATGTTAGCATCCATTCTAGCCTCCTCCTTCTCCTTCTCGATCCCCGTCCTTGCCCTGGAGCTCTTAGCCCTCCACTTCTTATAGTCTCTGCTCATGTGCCTAGTCTCGCCACAATTGTAACATTTCACCACACGACAATCCCTTGCCATGTGGCCCTCCCTCCCACACTGAAAGCAGATGTTACATCCCCACTTACACTCCCCCACGTGGCCTCTCCCATACTTCTTGTATGCCTATTCTTTCCCGGTTATCACCTTCCGATCATCCACTCTTATCTTCTTACCTCCAGCCATAAATCCACCATCATTATCCCACTTCCCATTCCCATTCCTGTCATTGCCCCACTTTTTCTCCACATCCACCATCGCCACCACCTCTCGCTCATCATACAGTCTCCCCGCTAGATCAACCACCGACCTAAACGTACCTGACCGAGCGGCGATCAGATGTCTGTGGATATCCGCCGCAAAAACCCTGGATGTACCTCTTTATTTTCCATGACACAGGTGTCACTTGCTCTGGCACCAGCCTCGCCATCTCATTAAACTTTGTTGGTACTGGTGGTGCATCATAGTTCCCACCTCCAACTGCAGGAACTCTTTCATGATCTTGTCGAGTTCCCTATAAGAACAAAACTCCTCGATCACTGGCTTCTTTAGCTCACTCCACCTCCTCCTTCCAATCTCCCTGCTACCATCGACTTGGACACCGTTATCCAACCAGCATAAGGCCGAATCCATAAATGAATGGGTAGCAAACTTCACCTTCTGGTCCTCCCTACACTTGCTGATATTCAACACAGCCTCCATCTCTCTCACTCATCGGTGAGCAATAGCAGCACTGCTATTCTCATTAAATATTGGGGGCTTGCATCTGTGGAATGCCCTATAGTTGCACCCCTTTGTAGTTTCCTTCACTTCTTCCTCCTCCTTATCATCACTAGAAACAACCATCTCAGTCTCAGGTTGCTCCCTTTCTCTTGAACCTCCTTCTTCGCCCTCTCGCCTAGTGGTATTCTCATTCTCCTATTTCTCCTACCTCTCATCTTCCGTCACAGCTCTAATAACCTCGGTCACCACAGATGGCAGAATCGTCTGCATGACTTGATGAACTTCCTCCACTACAGCCTCCTTCATTGAGGCACTCAGATTAGCACTCTCATCCTCACCGTCATGGTGATAAGGCTCGGGCTCTTCAGGAGCCATTTTGGTAGTCTTAGCCCTGTTCCTTGGGGCACGCGGTCCAACACCACGTCCGCCACGACCTCCACCTCCCGATAACTCCGAAGATCTACCACTATCCATCTCTAAGCACTATAAGATTCAAACACCAACACGGTCATTCAAGGTAATAGATCAGATTATGTCAAGTATAGTAAGTCCCCAATTACAATGGCCAGTTGTAATTAGCCACTTACTTTACTCTTGACTACATTAGTATCCAAATCTAAAAAAAGGCACATAATACACATAGCACATGCACATAATTCCTTTTCCAATAGCTTCCATAAAACGTTTACTAAAACTTTTACCTGCAGGCATGTAGCTACTAGGACTGGCATCCCTTCCCTTTCGTCCCGTTCTCAGTTTAAGTTTAGGTTCTTTTTAAAATAATTTACCCAATTCTCTTAAACTTTTGTTCTGATACCAACTTGTAAGGTCCCGTTCCCAAGACGCTTACAGTTGGTTAATCATCTCATAAAACATATAAAACTCACCATTTTGCAGCGGAAATTTAACTTTTTATTAATAATTAAAACATGTCAAATCATCATATCATTTCATTTATATCCCAAAAATGTATCAATACAATAACATTCCCCAAAATACGGATGACAGACTCGAATCATCCCCAGTAGCTTATGAATCCATGTCTGCACCTCCTCAGCATCATCAATTACCTGCCAACTATTATGCATACGAAAGTCAGTGACGCTGAGTGAGTTCTAGTTTTATAATAAAATACTTTACTTTACGTTAAAATACTTTACTTTACTTACATACATCTTGGTAATAATTATTATCTTTAACTTTTTTCTAGATCCTGCCATATGCTATACCCCCATGTCATGCAAAAGCCGATACTATGCCGGGGTTTATAAATAAACCCCATGTCAAGCAAAAGCCAACACAGTAACGGGGTACGCGACAAGGATCTTCTCACAACTCATATGCTATACTCCCACATCATGCGAAAGCCAATACTGTGCCGGGGTTTATAAATAAACCCCCACATCAAGTAAAAGCCGACATAGTACCGGGGTCTTCGTCATTCATTGTTTATTAACATTATTAATGCTTATTTAGATCCTGCCACCTGTTATACCCCCACATCATGCAAAAGCCAATACTGTGCCGGGGTTTATAAATAAACCTCCACATCAAGCAAAAGCCGATACAGTACCGGGGTGAGTGGCAATGATCCTCTTACAACTTGGTATTAAGTTTCTCTTACGTTAACATTATCTTTCCCTTTTATTACATTATACTTTACGTACGTTCTTAAATTATACCACGTAAAGTAACATCATAATACATAACATAGAAATCATCATCATAACATCAGCCCACAAGCATACATAACATCGACAAGCATAAACCACCATAGAACATCAGGACCTAACATTCTTTTTTTTTCCTAAAATTTTAGAATACGCCTAAGTGTCTACAGCGCCTAAACAAGACACTAGGCACAACCTTGAAGCTTCAGATGACTTCATTTTGGTTTTGGAAGATTTTACACTTAACCTTCAGAAGACTTCATCTTGGCTTCGGAAGATTTTAAGCTTCGGAAGAAATTAAGCATTGGAAGAAATTAAGCTTTGAAAGCTAACTTGGTTTGACTTAATGCATCTCCCAAAATTAAATCTAAGTGTCCATATGCTAAGTGTCCACAGCGGATAGCCAAGATCCAAAGCGGACAGCCATAGTCCACAGCGGATGGATAAAACATTCTAAGTATCCATAACGGATGAACAAAGTCCAATGCGGATGAACAAAGTGTAGTGTGAATGAAAAAGTCCACAGCGGATGAACAAGTCCATAGTGGATGATCATAAAATCTCCCAAGTTTCCATAACGGACATGCAAAGTCCACAGTGGACAGTTCTTAATGGCTAAGTGTCCACAGCGGACATGCAAAGTCCACACCGGACAGTTCTTAATGGCTAAGTGTCCACAGCGGACACTCTTGAAATGCAACTTATGCAAATTCTAACCTCATACATCATTTCTAAATGTACCCTTAGCATGGATCTACCATATTACACACTTAAAACATCACTAACAACCACTCAACATCTTGGAATCCTTTTAAAACATACCATATGGCACACATCCATAATTCTATAAAGAGAAAAACGTAATTGGTAAAGAAACATCCTTTTTAGTATGCATAACAGCCCCAAACAAGTAGAAAACCAATAAAAGAGGGGGATCTAGAACTAACCTTAATAGCTTTCGAGCAAACTCCCCAAACCTGAGAACAAGCTTGGAGTTCTAGCACCTAAACTCACAAAAACAACCAATTAAACACATCAAACTCAGTCTAGAATCTCAAACCCATTTGAAAACCGAGAAGGAAACACTTGAAAATCTTACCTTTTGAAGATTTTCTTCCACTTCTCTCACTAAAACCGGATGGAACTTCTTCCTTCTCACTCTAGCCGAAAATTGTACAAGAGAGAGGGGGTATGGGCGGCCTTACTTTCCTTTTTAAACTCCATTATGGGTCGGTCTGGCCTTTGCATGCTTTTACCCCTTGCTTTTGAAATAAGTTCCCGTTTGCTCCTTACTTTTCTTTTCTTTTTTTTTTCCTGAAATTTTCAGGTGTTACACTTTGAGTGTCTAAAGAATCCAGACCAACTGATGAAGAAGGGAATCATTCTGAATCTAATGATGACTATGAACAAATGAAGATAAAGACTTAGATTCGTGCTCAAGTTTTGGTAGCATCAACCTAGGGGGAGTTTGTAGGAGTTATCTTAGTGGTTGATGCAAACCAAAGTTCTCTCGGCAAGCATTTAGAAGTATAAGGAAGTAAGTTTGTAAGTTTTGTTAAATGCACAAAGAAATTCATGAAGTGTCAAATCTTTCGTAGCCAAAGACCAGTTCTGCCGAATACAAATATGAAGTCTTTCGAAGCTTCAAGACAAAGTCTTCCGAAGCCTGCAGACTGATTTCTTCAAAAGACAGAAAAGACATGCTTTCACAGACATGCTTTTGACAAAAGTTGAACTACTTTCTACTACCATCTTTGATAACTCACCAACTTATACAAGGTAATATCTCCATACTTTTGTCAACTGTAGGTTATGGTCTTTGAGACTGTAACTTTCCACTCTTGTACTTTTATCCTTTTTGTAATAGATTAGGATGTGAGCTATGGTATGTCATAGTCACTAGTCAAAAGGCAATCTACCTTTTGACTTTACATTGATCTTGTTGTCTAGATTAGTGTTCCAGCTGGCTTTCAAAGTATGGCCGGTTGTAGGATGTAGTATAAAGTGTCTCACGTAACCAGTCCTTAGGACTAAGCCTTGTAACAATTATAAAACACTTGAGAGCATTATTTAATCATTCTTGAAAACCAATACTTGAGTTCTGCTTGTGTTCTTACTTTTGTTCTTAGTTTCATTTGTTGTTCCCTATTTGATCTTTTAAGTGTTACTCTTTCCAACCTTGTGAAACTATAGCATCACCCTTAACCGGTCCTGCATAAACAAATATGGCCAGTTGTAGGATGTAGTATAAAGTGTCTCATGTAACCAGTCCTTATAAAATATCCACTTTGTTCTGATAGGCAACTTATCCTTTGGTAACTCTCAAAAATGCCACATATCATGTTTCTTGAACTGCATCAATTCATCCTGCATTTCTTAAACCCAAGTGTTCTCTTTTAATTCCATTTAACATTTTTAGGCACAGTTTGAGAAATAAATCATTTATAGAAACATGTATTGATTACCTGTGACTGACTTGGAGTATGAATACCATGAGATAATACACCAGTGATTGCTTTAGTTGGATGATTCTTTTGAATTCGTATTTGTGCAATAGCATATTTATAAATAATGTCTTCTTGATTAAAATATGACCAACAGGCAATAACTCAGCCTTCCGGTTGATATACAATCATCTCTTCCTGAGGATTATCACACACAAGAGTGTCCAACGACACGTCCTAAGTAAAGGAATCATCAAATGGTACTGGAATTAGCTTGACTGGAGAAGCTTATATGGAAGATGTAGAAATATCCAAAGATACAAAAACTTGTTCAATGACAGGTTCTTGATCCACCAGAATATTATCAGAAATTTGTTGTTGTTCAGAATTAGAAACAAATGGGTGATCATCATTAAGAATTATGGATGAAGTTTTTTTCACACGAAATCCCAGATTTATGTGATGTAGCATGAAGAGTTTCATTAGAGAAAATATCAGACAATGTTGTGCTTATTGAACTTGAATCTAAAGAAACAGAGGAAGAAGATTGATTAAAATTACCATACAATAATACATAATCATATACCCAATCTAGAGCTAATCCTGCGTCAGTTTTATGAGATTCATGCCAATCAATTTTAAAGACTCAATTATTTGTTTAGTTATCTAATTATAAACACCATATGATACTTTATTTGTTGAATAGCCGACAAACTAAAAATCATCAGCCTTTGTTTCAAATTTTGACTGCAAATCGGTAGTGTGTAACAATGTAGAACAACAACCACAGGCTTTAAAATATTTAACTTTAGGTTTATGATTGAAAATATTTCATATGAAGTCTTTTTGTGTTGTTTGTTAATCAAAACACGATTGTGAACATCACACGCAGTATTGACCATTTATGCCCAAAAGAATAAAGGTAGTTTTGCAGCAGATATCATTGTTCGAGCAGTTTCAATCAAGGTTCTACTTCCTCTTTCATCATCTCCATTTTTTTGTGGAGTTCTCGCTGTACTGAATTGTCTTGCTATACCCTTAGAATCGCAAAATTAATTTAAGATATGATTGTAGAATTATGTTCCATTATTAGTCCGAATACATTTTCTTGTCAATTTGATTTTCCACTTCAGTCATAAAGAAATTTTGGAGTTTCATCCTTTGTTGTTAAAAAAGAAATCTAGAAGGATCATCAGTAATAGCCAAAAAATAAGATCGTTCCGAGGCTTAAAACACTTACGGGACCAAACAGATCCATGTGTAATAACTAAAGAGTTGAATCAATAGAGTTATGAGTTATGTGTTTATGAGGAAGTTTGTTTACCCTTGGAACACGATAGGCAATGCTCAACAAGTTGAAATTCTTTCATTGGTAGAACAACAACATGATTTCCTCTCACCAATCTATTCATATTCTTAATATTGACATGTCTGAGTCGAAGATGCCATTACATTAAATCACAATTCGAGGCTTTTGATAATAAGCGGGATGTTGTTACCAAAGAATGTGAGCTATTCATGTCCAACAAGTATGTATCTTTGTCTCACAGAGTTCTTAGTAATACCCATTCATTAGGTATTGCAAATATTGGCTTGATTATTAAACACTATTTTGTTGTAAAATGTGTTGAATAGTTTTTATCACACATTTGAGACCACTTAGCAAATTGTGTTTTAATTCTACAACATATCTTATATCCTCAAATCTCAATACTACATTGGTCACTTTACCTTTCTTGGTGATTTTACCTCCTTTGTGTCACACCCTCGCTAAAGCGGAAACACGAGAATGCGACGGACGGGATCGTCATAACACATTGGGGGTTTAAGAGAATATCTAAGGTATTCTACGTTCCTGGGTCATAATGTCACCCGACACATAGGAACACATGTCAAGTATAGTCAATACCATAACGTCATACCATAAATGCATGAACAAACCAAAGTCCCATTCGGGAACAAATCAACAAAATCGCCAAACAATACCAAATACAAAACCAACAAAAATTACAATCCATAAGGCCAAACAATTCAAAACAAATCCCTAAAGTCTCATGAAATGTCTAATGCTCCCAAAAGGGCGGTCTCGTCTAAGTCCACAACCAATCACCTAGGCTTCATTACCTGAAAAGACATTCTCTAAAAAGTCAACATACATTGGTGAGTTCACAGGTTTAAAAGTATTAATAGTTTGTCGTGCACAACATGTATAGAAAATTGTATGTGAACAGAGTACATAGTCATCAAGATATCAACACAAGTCCCAATTCAGTCCAAGAAAAGTCCAAGTCCAAGATAAGCCCAAGTCCAATATACCCAGATTATATTCACCCAAGGGCAAGCCCAGGCCAAGTCAGTCTCGACTAGTATACCGACAACAAGGGTGGGGGTGTCAACCCATTAGTACTAACAATACCTCTCCATGAAGTCCAAGCCAACAAGTCCAACAACAAGCACAAATACAAGTACACACTCATGAATGACTATCAAGACTCAAACCATGACCCCAAACCACATATAATGTCCCACAACACGCAGAGTAAGCTCTAAAAATACAATACACCAAAGGATTAATATCGCACAAATATAAACGACCAATATGGGTGTAATCCTTTCAGTCCAGCCCTTAACGCTAATCAAGGTTTTCCATCGTCGCAACTATTAGTTTAATACTTTTGCAAAGAATTTTAAATAAATTTTATATGCAAAACTTGTCTTAATTTAGATTATTTAGTCCCAACCCTTACTTTTAAGTTTTAACAAGATAATTCATCATACATATCTGATTGTGCATCAGTCTTGTATAGACTGTTAGGAGATCGAAAAGATAACGAATCGTTGCGTAAGAGGTATCATTTGAAAGAGGAGACTTTTAATTAAACACCAGAAAAAAATCACATCCATTCGACAAATTATGAGAAAGTTATGACTCGAAGAATACTGACTAAACTGCTGTCCAGATTCGTCAGTTTTGACCTTCAGTTTTGTTTGCTACGTTTGGAGGACCAAACGATGCCGAAACGATACGAGACCACTTGGATTAGTTAGAGGAATTAAGGGGCTTAAATTTATACCCAGAGTTGACTCCAATTGGGCATATTTCGACCAAGTTATCACACAAACAAGATGACCCATTTTTCTGACAGGCCCAGATTGTTAGTTTCGTTCCTTTGCGTCTCAAGTCCCAATATGCGCCCGTTAACAACCCAAATATGTAAAAATGCTTTCATTCCAGTTTCAAGTTGTTAAGAACTTCAATTAACCACTTAGTTTATATAATTTTTCCAGCCCCAACCAGTGGTTAGTTTCTTAGTCTCCCCGTTTTCAAGTTTAAGTGATCGTTTCATTGTTTCTATTTGTTCAACCCATCAATTCTTTCAAGGAACAATTTTACTTATTTCAAAACGTTTTACAGGTCCAAAATTTTGATTAAGGGCAGATCATCCAAGATTACAACCCAATATTTTAGATTCGATTACCATACAAGTCCAAGAATTAGGGTTTTTACCAAATGGCGAACCCGACAATCGTAACGCTTAGATCTTCACGATCTAGCACCAAAAACCAAGAATGAGAGATTATTAGATGAAGGTTTTGAATATAGATGATGAACATCATCGATTCTAGAGTAAAACTAGAATTAAAATTCATCAAAAGCGATTTCGCTTACCGCAGCTTTGAAGACGAATGTTCTAGCCGAGTTTAACGTTCTTGGATGACTTGATTGCCAAAAACTCGATGGATGCACAAGTGATTTCAGAATTTTTGATGGCCAAATGGAGAAGAAGAGAGGATTTTTGAGAAGGTGGTGGCTAGGGTTTCAAGGGAATTCTAAAATTTGTGAAAGTGAGGCCAAGGCAAAATAGGAGGAAAAGGCCTCCGGGCCCTTGACCCGTCTCGTGTATTCCGTCACGTCTCGAACCGCCCGTCGTCTAATTTTTATGCTTTCAAATTCTGCGCGCAATAATGGTTCCAACGAACTACCACATGCCCTAGGATTCAGATAATTTATATTTTTAGAACCTATCGGTCTGAGGGTGATAGGCAGTACTCATGTCAAGACGTGTCCCCAATGACTTCTGCAAGGATTTCCAAAATCGGGAGGTGAATCGTGCATCCCGATCGGAGATAATGGACATAGGTACCCCATGTCAAGACACAACTTCACTGATATAGATCCTTGCCAACTTTTCCATTTTGTAGTCTTCGCGTATAGCCAGGAAATGCGAAGATTTGGTCATCCGATCCACAATAACCCAAATCGTATCATGCCCACTACTAGTCCTTGGTAGTTTCGTTATAAAGTCCATGGTGATATTTTCCCATTTCCATTCAGGGATTTCAAGTTACTGTAATAAACGTGAAGGTCTCTGATGTTCTGCCTTAACCTTCGCACACGTTAAACACTTACTAATATAAACCGCTATATCCTTTTTCATTCCAGGCCACCAGTATAAATCTCTAAGGTCGTGGTATATTTTATCCGCACCAGGGTGTACCAAATACTTCGACATGTGTGCCTCGTCCAATACGATCTCCCGTACATTCCCCGTAATAGGTACACAAATCCTAGCCACAAAGTATATCCCTCCATCTTCCTTTTGTTCGAACTGTCTGTCCAGTCCTCTCAACACTTCACTCTGTACGTTTGTTTCCTTTATTGCTTCAACTTGTGCAACAATAATATGAGTCTTAATATCCGAATGAATGGTCATCCGTAGGGCCGGATGCGTACAGGTTTGACTCTTTTCCTTTCGACTCAAGGCATCCGCTACTACGTTGCTTTACCGGGTGGTACCGGATTTCACAGTCGTAATCACTAAGCAATTCATCCATCGAGGCTGTCTCATGTTCAATTCCTTTGGTCAAAAATGTGCTGGAGGCTCTTGTGGTCGGTATAAACGACACACTTTGTATCATACAAATAGTGCCTCCAGATCTTAAGAGCAAAGTCCACCGCGCCTAACTCCAGGTCATGGGTGGTGTAATTCTTCTCGTGATTCTTAAGTTGTCGCGACGCGTATGCAATCACTTTATCATTTTGCATGAGCACACAACCTAAACCTTGATGCGACGTGTCACAATACACAATGAATCAGTCTGAACCCTTAGGGAGTGCCAATATCGGTCCATTACACAACTTAACTTTCAATGTATTAAATGCGTCCTCTTGTTTAGCACCCCATGCGAACTTTTTATCCTTCTGCGTCAGTTGTGTGAGTGGTTGCGTAACCCTTGAGAAATTTGTGATAAATCGCCGATAATAGCCTGCTAGTCCAAGGAATTGTCTTATATTTGAAGGCGTCTTAGGTGCCTCCCAGTTTTTAACTGCCTTAATCTTTCCAGGATCCACATGAATTCCTTTCTCATTCACTACATGTCCAAGGAATTTCACTCTCGTAGCCAAAACTCACACTTGGAGAATTTGGCATAGAGCTTCTCCCTTCCCAATAACTCCAGGATTGTTTTCAAGTGCCCTCATGATCTCTTTCGTCCTCTAATAAATCAAGATGTCATCAATGAATACTATGACAAATTTATCCAGGTAGGGTTTACACACCTTATCCATTAGGTCCATAAATAATGCGGGTGCGTTCGTTAGCCCAAAAGGCATAACCAAGAATTCATAATGCCCATAACGCGTTCTAAAAGCCGTCTATATCGTCCTCGTGCACCCTCAACTGATGATATCCTGAACGAAGATCAATCTTCGAAAAATAGGTCGCCCCTTGAAGTTGATCGAATAGATCATCTATCCTTGGCAAGGGGTAACGATTCTTAATAGTTAACTTGTTCAATTCTCGATAATCTATACACATTCTAAAGGATCCATCCTTTTTCTTAACGAAGAGCACTGGTGCTCCCCACGGCGAATGGCTTGGTCGGATGAAACCCTTGTCTAGCAACTCCTGGAGCTGACTAGACAGTTCTTGCATTTCTGACGGGCTAGTCGATAAGGAGCCTTAGCCATAAGCACTGCGTCCAGTATCAAATCGATTCGAAAATCTACCTGTCTTGGTAGTGGCAATCCTGTCAAATCGTCCGGAAACACCTCTAGAAAATCCCACAATATAGGCATGTCTTCGATCTTCAATTCCACCACTTTCATGCCCATTAAGAATTCTTTATTCACTTCTGGATTCTCTCCATGTACTTCAAGTGTTTTACTACTGGTAAGGGTATGCGCACAATCTTTTCGTTACAAACGATTTCGGCTCTATTCTCAGTTAACCAATCCATACCCACCACTACATCAAAACTCTCAAGTTCAAAAGGTATAAGATCTATCCTAAAGGCATGATCATCCAAAGTTATGGTACAGTTCCGAATTATGTCTCTAGTCTCCACTAAGCTACCGTTAGCTATTCTACTACATAGCTTGATTCCATACAACTGGGGGTCGTATCCATTAATTTCACAAATTCGGATGATACAAAACTATTATCTGCACCCGTATCAAATAAAACTGTAGCATAATGTTCATTCAGAGTAAACGTACCCGTCACCACTTGTGGTTCCTGGCTAGCGTCATTGGCACCGATTACAAACGCCCTTCCACGAGCCGAGTTACTATTGTTCCTTGTATAGGATTCGTGCCGATTGCCAGGACTTGATTTTGATTGTTATTCCCTGCATTCTGGTTGCCACTTGCCCTGGTGCTCTGTTTAATTTTGGACAAGTGTTACGGTAATGCTCTCGACTTCCACACTCATAACACCCCCGCTGTGCCCCTACTGGCCTAATCGCATTGACCGGCACATTGGATTCACAACCGCCTTGCAATACTTAGCAATGTGCCCGGTTTGGTTGCAAACATAGCACACAAGGCACGACACTGTAACTGGGTGATTTAGATTGCACTTTGTACACCTCGGGTAGGAACCGACGTAATCCTTCCTTGCACGCACCGCAGCCACGTATCCCCTCACCATTTGTTTTCTTATCCACTTTACTATTCATCGACTTACTTGATTCCCCAACATCCTTTCGTTTTTCTCCAGTCTTTCCCAAAGCCCCAGTCTGCACCATTTCATCGGTCAGAGTGCCTGCCTTCAAAATTGAACTCTGTATAGTTGGGGGTGTCGCGGGCGTCACCATGCCACGAATCTGTGGTACCAAACCCAGATGTACGCTCAATTCTCTTCAACTCGGGGGTCACTAAGTGTGGAACCAGTTTTGCCAATTCATGAAATCGATCGGTGTAAGCAGCATGACCCGACCACCATCGAATGGTTCCAGAATTCGTGTTCTAGCTTTTGCATTTCATTCATAGGACAATACTCTTCAGTTGCCAAGGCTTTGAATTCGGCCCAAGTCATGGCCATTGCTGCCTCCCTACCTCGAGCCTGTACTTGGGTGTTCCACTAAGTTAATGCCTTCCCCACCAGTGAGCAAGTCATGTACTTCACCTTCGGATTCTCAGCATAGTTACTGATATGCATCATAGTTTCCATCTTCTCAATCCAACAGGTCAGGGCGATGGCTCCACCCTTTCCGTCAACTCCTTTGTTTACAAGTTACGAACTCCTTGTAAGTACATCCACCCTACCCCCTACCATTTCCCACGACATGCCCATCCCGCCATCTCCGGTTTCCGCCAACACCTCGCCGCCATTCACTCCTCCTTCACCTCCATGATTGCTATTGTCCCCTTCATTCCTGTTATTGTTCTGTTTCCTCCGCCCATACTGCCTCCATTATTTAAGATATTGTTACTCACTTGCGTAACAATAGTAGGAATTAGCTCAGCTAGCTGCTGAGCAATGATAGCGGCGATATCTGGGTTACCAGCCTCATTATTCCCAATGTTCTGTCCACCTTGACCTCTCCACCTATGGCCCCACCACGGCCACCAGCACCTCTACCACATCCTCATCCCTCGGGGCTTCACTTCCATGGGCCGAGGCGGGTAACTCTCCTTGGCGCATGTTCTATACATAAGACAACCATAAACAGTTATAATCCACAATCGCATTAATAATAGGCTACGAATTATTTCAGAAAATAGGCAATAATATTGTAACCCTTAATTGTCAACTCAGCATCCCAAAATCCATAATAGAATAAGTTAAATAATAATCAACCATAATATCCAAAACACTCCCATATCAAAACTAGAGTCAAAAATACTATTCCCAACAATCACCAGTCAATGGTTCTAAAAAAAAAGAAATCATAGAAAGGCTAATCCGCAATAGTATGGAGTGTCCCCAGTTCAATTCTTCTTTTCACCCCACGAGCATGAAGCGATGAGTCCTCCTGTCATACGACGCGCGATAGTCGGTGGGTGCGTAGCCACCTCCCGTAACGGTCCTACGCGGCTCTCGCAGCTGCTAACAGACTTAGGAGAATCTGGTGGTGACCCATGAATGTCTCTAACGTCCTTTGATTGAGGGAATGTGTTCCTCATAGCATATGCTCTCCTGGGTGCTCCAAACCCATATGGCCTAAAAAACCTCGTCATAGACCTCGCACGGTCTACGTCCACGCACCGCTACTGCTTGCTTCACCGGCTTCAACGGGCAGGTGACACCTCTTCATTCTCCGAATCAGATGAAATATCAATAATAGAAGGAGAACGGAATGAGTACCAGAAGTCATGGCCTAAAAAAAATAAACACTTTTCCCATAAAAAAAACAAGTAAAAGGAGAAAACAACAAAACAACCCAAATCAATGGAACAACATACACCATGCAATATACACATAATCCTATTATGCATACTACATGCGGGTACTTAGGTTATAGTATAGGTCGAATATTCCACCTAATTCTCTATAACCAATGGCTCTGATACCAATCTGTCACACCCTCGCTAAAGCGGAAACACGAGAATGCGACGGACGGGATCGTCATAACACATTGGGGGTTTAAGAGAATATCTAAGGTATTCTCGTTCTGGGTCATGATGTCACCCGACACATAGGAACACATGTCAAGTATAGTCAATACCATAACGGCATACCCTAAATGCATGAACAAACCAAAGTCCCATTCGGGAACAAATCAACACAATCGCCAACCAATACCAAATACAAAACCAACAAAAATTACAATCCATAAGGCCAAACAATTCAAAACATATCCCCAAAGTCTCTTGAAATATCTAATGCTCCCAAAAGGGCGGTCTCGTCTAAGTCCACAGCCAATCACCTAGGCTTCATTACCTGAAAAGACATGCTCTAAAAAGTCAACATACATTGGGGAGTTCACAGGTTTAAAAGTACAATAGTTTGTCGTGCACAACATGTATATAAATTGTATGTGAACAAAGTACATAGCAGTCATGATATCAACACAAGTCCCAATTCAATCCAAGTCCAAGATAAGTCCAAGTCCAAGATAAGCCCAAGTCCAATATAACCCGAATTATATTCACCCAAGGGCAAGCCCAGGCCAGTCAGTCTCGACTAGTATACCGACAACAAGGGTGGGGTGTCAACCCCGTTAGTACTAACAATACCTCTCCATGAAGTCCAAGCCAACAAGTCCAACAACAAGCACAAGTACAGTACACACTCATGAATGACTATCAAGACTCAAACCATGACCCCAAACCACATATAATGTCGCAAAGTGATTTGTAAAACACGGCATAGTCCAAAACCATGAGCATGCTTTTCCCCCGAATAAAATACATTGAAAAGGGGCCGTGAAACTCACCTTTAAGAGTTATAGTTCAAATCCCACAAATACGCAGAGTAAGCTCTAAAAATATAATACACCAAAGGATAATATAGCACAAATATAAACGACCAATATGGGTGTAATCCTTTCAGTCCTGCCCTTAACGCTAATCAAGGTTTTCCATCGTCGCACCTATTAGTTTAATATTTTTGTAAAGAATTTTAAATAAATTTTATATGCAAAACTTGTCTTAATTTAGATTATTTAGTCCCAACCCTTACTTTTAAGTTTTAACAAGATAATTCAACATACATATCTGATTGTGCATCAGTCTTGTATAGACTGTTAGGAGATCGAAACGATAATGAATCATTGCTTAAAAGGTGTCATTTGAAAGAGGAGACCTTTAATTAAACACCAGAAAAAAATCACATCCATTCGACAAATTATGAGAGTTATGACTCGAAGAATACCGACTAAACTGCTGTCCAGATTCGTCAGTTTTAACCTTCGGTTTTGTTTGCTACGTTTGGAGACCAAACGATGTCAAAACGACCACGAGACACTTGGGTTAGTTAGAGGACTCATGGGGCTTAAATTTAGACCCAGAGTTTGCCCCAATTGGGCGTATTTCGACCAAGTTATCACACGAACAAGCTGACCATTTTTCTGACAGCAAGCTGCCCAGATGTAGATTTTGTTTCGTTTTGCGTCTCAAGTCCCAATATGCGCCCGTTAACAACCCAAATATGTAAAAATGCTTTCCTCCAGTTCAGTTTCCAAGAACTTCAATTAACACTTAGTTTATATAATTTTCCAGTCCCAACCAGTGGTTAGTTTTTAGTCTCCCGGTTTGCAAGTTTAAGTGATAGTTTCATTGCTTCGATTTGTTCAACCCATCAAATCTTTCAAGGAACAATTTTACTTATTTGAAACATTTTACAGGTCCAAAATTCGATTAAGTCAGATCATCCAAGATTACAACCCAATTTTTAGATTCGATTACCATACAAGTCCAAGAATTAGGGTTTTACCAAATGGCGAACCCGACAATCGTAACGCTTAGATCTTCACGATCTAGCACCAAAAACCAAGAATGAGAGATTATTAGATGAAGATTTTGAATATAGATGATGAACATCATAGATTCTAGAGTAAAACTAGAATTAAAATTCATCAAAAGCGATTTCTGCTTACCGCAGCTTTGAAGACGAATGTTTCTAGGCGAGTTTAACGTTGCCAAAACCTCGATGGATGCACAAGTGATTTCAGAATTTTCGATGGCCAAGTAGAGAAGAAGAGAGGATTTTTGAGAAGGTGGTGGCTAGGTTTCAAGGGAATTCTAAAATTGTAAAGTGAGGCCAAGGCAAAGGGGAATACCCCCCCTAAACCCTTTGCGGCCGCAAAATAGGAGGAAAAGGCCTCCGGGCCCTTGGCCCGTCTCGTGTATTCGGTCACGTCTCGAACCGCAAGTCGTCTAATTTTTACGCTTTCAAATTCCGCGCGCAATAACGGTTCCAACGAACTACCACATGCCCTAGGATTCGATAGTTTATATTTTTAGAACCTATTTAAGTTTATTTACCAGGCTTTAGGCAAAGCCCTGGATGTATAGTTAATTGGGTTATGGTGAAGTTTCGTGTTTTACATTTTAGGAAAAACCTTGATTGGGCTCAATGTATAGGCTCATACAATGACAAGCCCAATAGTCACAAAATGATATAAACTCCAGGCCCATCATAAAAAAATAGGCCATTAGACCAAAATTTGGGCCCAATAAAAAAAAACCATAAATCAAGACCAAGCCCCAATAAAGACAAAAGTCAAAGTAAAAAGTCAAAATTCAAACCAATGCCAAAGCCAACGTACCTATTTTGGTGACAGATGTCACACTTTGTCTTCTGCAAATATAACATATCCACCATTGTGACATTGAACATTATCTAATAGTGAAATGTTACCAGTCATATGTCTAGAACAACCGCTATCATAGTGCCATAAGCTATCAATAGTTCGCCTTGGTTGTTCTTGCGCATATAAAGAAATTATTCAGTTTTAGGCACCCAAGCCATTGTCGAATTGAGAGCATAACGTTATCACATGCGTCGTTGAGCTTTATTGTTTTGTTTAAAGTGTCATGACCTATAGAAAATCATCGTTGGTTGTATGGTATAGTAATTACTTGTGTAATTATTGAAGTTTCAAAACTTGTCTTACCTTATTGTTCTTATGACTATCTCATTCCTAGTTATATGTAAGAATGTGAATATGTATAAGCTAATTAAGTGTGCTTGCTCTCTTCATAATAATCCAATACATATGATTCTCAGTTGATGCCAGTGATTTAAATACCATGAATATAATTGTGTTTGTAAAAGTATAAATAGTTTTCTTTACGTTACATAAAAGTACAAACTTAATCACATCAGCTTAATTTGTTAATATCATTATATGAATTACAAATATACTAATTATAATAATATTATCAAACATACTATTATTCGAACTAATAACAATATTAAGTAAAATGATAATAATAAAATATGTTTCAAAGAAATTAATCGTTGCTAATTTTGTAAAAAAATTAAAAAGTGTGTATATATATACACATACAAATAACATAGAATACTTGATTGTTGACCTAACATGTGTTTGATCTGACTTGGTCTAACGTCGACTTTGACTTTGACTTTACTTTTTGACTTTGGCTCTTTGACTTTGACTTGGTCTAAACAGGGACTTTGACTTAAAGTTGACATAATTTGGGCTTGATCTGAGAATAGTACGATGGACATGTGTAGACACGCTAAGTTCTAAAAGTGTGGCTAAATATGTTATAATGGGCCTAGGATGAATGACTAGTTCACTAGACGGGATGTAGTATGATCATTATGTGCTTTGGTATTCATCAGGGATTGACAAATCGTAAAATACTAACATTTACATTAACAACACAACAAAATAAGAACATCGGTGGGTTTTGCCTAAACTCTATTAAATAGACTTAATTTACTTCAAAAATCTAAATTAAATATTTTACATAACATATAATAGTACGTTGGAATCATATTAACGCATATGATTTAAAAACGCCAAAAACGTGAATCGGGACAAGAAGGAATTAGATGAGACAGCAAAAGGTCCAGGAGGCCTATCCATGGCCCCCTTGGATGAATCCTTATAGAAAGGGGGGAGTTGCCCTTTTCACTATTATATTTTTATAACTTTCTCACCAAGTTTGTGCTCTCTAGAAACCCTAGCCACCATCAAGTTTTTCTTCATGTTTTTCATCATCTTTATCGTGAATAATCATCATCTTTCTTATTCTTCATTAATTTTTGTTGGTCAAGAACTTATTTTGTTGAAGTATTGGTCTACTACTCATTATCGGTAAGAAAATTCATTTTATTGATGATTTAATTTCTATTGGATCGTGTTATTGATGATATTCAAATCTAACTACAAAATAATCGTCTAATATTTTTATGTTCTTTGTTTGGGCATTGGATCATGAAGATCTATGCGTTTTAAGTATTTAATCTTAAAAAATGGTTAAACCGTAGTTTTTAATCTTCATATATTCTTTGGATTTATTGAATTGGTTTTGTAAACTTGTGAGATCTGGTTCTAATGAACATCTTGCTTTCATTTCTTATTATAAACCTTAATCTCCATTCTCGAAATTAATAAACGCATTAGGAATTTGATCTATGTATTAATCGACTAAATACATGAACCTAAGATCAAACTCATAACTAATCGATTTGGGACTAACACCTTTGATAATTTAAGAGTTTGACACAAATTTTTAGTCAAATAGTTCATGGAATAAAAAATGATCTTGGTCTCGGGTCAATGGTGATTAAAATTGTGGTCATGGGATCCGAAAAACAAAATTTAACTTTTGGACAGCTTGCTGTTAGAAAAATAAGACATTTTGTACAGGTTATAACTTGGATATGTGAAGACCAAATGGGGAAAAATTTATATCTAAAAATAATTTCACAGAGACCTCTAATTAAGCCAAGTGGTCTCATTTCTTTTTGACATCGTTTGGGCCTCCAAACGCAGTAAACAAAATGAAAGATCAAAGGACTTGACTACGAGGATTATAACCAATTATGTAAGGCCCTATTTCTAGACAGTCTCACAGTTGGGTTTAGACATCAGAAACACAAGTTCTTAAACTCAAAATTTTCATCAATATAAGCTGTGGAAAGTAAAACATCATCTTATCTCAACAATTACATCAAACTATGATAAGTTTAACTATCTTTAAGCAAGCTATGCCAGGATGCTAGTCTTGACTATATGCCAGGTAGCTTCCCGATCCATGCCAACCTCACAACTATTCCTACAGCATACCCTTCAATCTAATATGCATAGAAAAGTCACCAATGTTGAGTGAGCTCTAGGTTTACTTTAACAATTACTTTAAACAAACTATATCGTTTAAAAAAACTTTATTTCCTACATTTATGATGGAATTCACTTTTACTAGTTTTGAACTTATAACACAAGAACAAAACAATGAATTCCCCCAAGGATCGATTTCAATCTCTCAAATATAACAACAAGTTGTTATAGATTCAATACTCATTAATCATAGTACGGAAACCCATGATTAGTGATATGATATCTATGTGTGTGATTTTATGCTTGAATAATAATAATAAACGGCTTGTATCATTGATTGTTCAAAAGCTTACAAAGGATTAGGGTATACTTCTATTTATAACCTATATAATGATCTATGTACAGTTACAAAAGTACCCTTATGTAAACAAATTACATATAATCCTAAGTTTATAAGTTGTCCGCCGTGGATGATTAGATGTCCGCTGTGGATCATAAGATGTCCGTTGTGGAAGGTAAACAACTTGCCTATTGTGCCTTGGATGTTGTTTGCTATGAACACTTGTGTTTGTTTTGTTGTTGTCCCCTGTGAAGTGTTCATTCGCACTTGTGTTTGTGAACATTGTCCCCTGTGAAGTGTTCATTCGCTGTGGATGAACATCCTTATGGACTGTTCATCAGCTGTGAACTTGGGCATCCACTGTGTGTGATTGTTCATCCGCTGTGGGCACTTGAACTTTGTTCTTCATCCGCTGTATCTTCTTGTTCATCCGTTGTGGACAAATCCTAATTCGCTATGGACATTTAAGTAAAAATTCCTTTTATCAACAAACCTAAAAAATAAATTTAAACTTAATTAGTGTATGTTATGAATGTTAATAATGCTTATGTGTTAGTTAATGATTATTTGAATGTTAGAACACATTATGTTTGATTATGGCAAGCATTATCCTTTTATACACTTGTTGAGTACAACAATATTCCCTTAAGGATGATGTAGCCAACCTTTAATGTTTGCTAGTTACTATTTTGTTTGTTAGTGATTCTGTGTTTTTTATGTTTGATTTAAATGATTGCATGATTGCATGATTAACTTATAATGTTTGATTGATTAGTTTCATGTATGATTGCATGATTGATTGATAAATTAATGATTGCATGATTAACTAATTAACTAATTAATTGATTAACTGATTACACATGTGTGTAATCAAATTACCTTGTATGTTCTGATTCTTATATGTTTGCTTGTATGACTTGTTACTTGCATGATTGTTGTTATGTTTGATGATATATATGATATGAATATGATGAAATGTTTATTATCTGTTCACTGGTCATTTGCATTTGTTATTTAATGATCAATCATGTGTGTTGAACCCATTAACTATGTCTAAGTGTTGTTGGTTGATAATTGCCAATTTGAGCAGTTGACCTTTAAAAAGTCAAATATGATCAATTTTGATCTTGCAAATCTTGTTGATTTCAAGTTGTTTTGATCCGAATTTATTTGAATCTTGTTTGATTCATAACAATGAGTTATTTCATAATACACTGATTATGTCCCATAACAACTTCATTAATGGATTTCAATTTGACTTTCAAAGTCAAAACAGATCATTTAATGCACATTGAATGTATATGCATTTAATGTTGGTGTGTTTATTGTCATGCCAAATGAACCGTCTTTACATATTTGTAACTGACTTTTGGCATGTTTACTAAGTTATAACACATTTCAAGTCATAATAAAAAATGAGCAATTGTGTGTTTTGGTGATTGTTAATGATTAACAACATGTTATTATACCTATTCATACCAAAGTTAATGATTAAATCAGTCAGAACTAGAGTTTTCAATGATCAGGGTTTATCGCATTGTAGCAACGTTTTAAAATTTTGATTTCACCTTGCATACTCGTGATGAATGATAATATGACAAGTGTTGATCTATATATACAACAAACAAAATGAACATCCGCTATGTATAGTGTGTATCTGCGCTGTGTAAACAGTTTAAACTTAAAATTTAATTTAAGCCGTACTGTGAAACACACATGCGCGGTATGAACTCTTAGCCCATAAACAGGTAGATTTATAGAAAGACTTGTGTTAGGTACAAGAATGAGTGGATTGACTGCGTCAGCTGTACAATTTTTTAAGTTGTACATTATGGACTCTTGAATGTTTTTCTATGTTCACAGGGGATGACCCTTTGGATATGCGCTGTGCACACTTGTGTGAAATGAAAATTCACAACTGATGTGTTTGATCATTGCTCACAATACGGATGAACATTTGTTCATGCGTTGTGTATACTTTGAGTAATTGTTTGGTTGTTCACAGTGGATGACAAATTTGTCATGCGTTGTGTACACTTTGTTTGTTTAATAGATATTCATACCGGATGACTTATTGTCATGCGCTGTGAACACTTTGTGTGATTGTGTAATAGTGTACAACGTATGATTACCTGTGTGCATATGCTATATAAACTTACACTGTTTTAACAACGGATGACCATGGTTAGTCATGCGCTGTGAAAACTTATTGTATTCATAGAGGATTCCTTACAAACATCATACGCTGTGAACACATGTATGTTCAATGATGCATAGTGGATGCAAGTTTGATTGTCCGCTGTGACTATAGTTGACAAATTTTAGAAACTTTTTCTTTAATTCGAAAATTTTGCTCATCAACTATGTAAGTTAATACATGCACTTTAAAGACTTAATTGTTTGTTTTTTATTTAATTTTGAAATGTTTCGAAATTTGAATGTTTGTTAAAATTTTATAATTTTAACATGATTAATATGTGGATGATAAAATACCACTCACAAGCAATATTGTGCATGTATATGTGTCAAATTGTTGTTTATCGGGTGCTAGCTTGACTTGGCATTATTTAAAACTCAAAATTTTAAAATCCCCATCATTTAAATATTTCAAATTTTCAATTGTATGGATATGCACAGATTCTGCTACCTTTGATATTTGCATGTTAATTTTCTCTCCCTAAATTTTTGATATTTATAAAGACTTTTTAGAAAATGACAAAAATTTGAAATTGTTTTAATGGAAATTATCTAAGTTCAATTGGTTTGTTTGCATTATAAACTTGTAGAAAGATAGCACGTTATCTAACTAAGAAATGAATGATTTTCATGCTTTGACATGAATCATTTGCACATAATATGAGATCATACTAGTCCAAAATCCACATTGAGTTAATTTGATGATTTTAAAAATAGACATAGACTAATACAATGTTGATTGCATATATTGTGATTGTAAGGCCCCGTTCCCGGGATACTTACAATTGGTCAATCATCGCATAAAACGTTTAAAACATATCATTTTACAACGGAAATAACTTTTCATTAATAAATTAAAACATGTCAAATCATCACATCGTTTTGTTTACATCTCAAAAACTGTATTAGTACAATAACATTCTCAAAAATATGGATGCCAGACTCGAATCATCCCAGTAGCTTATGCATTCATGCCAGCACCTCCTCAGCATCAATAATTACCTGCCAACTGATATGCATATAAAAAGTCAGCGACGTTGAGTGAGTTCTAGTTTTATAATAAAATACTAAACTTTACGTTAAAACATATCTTTTGCTTTCGTGCGTGATCATACATCATACATACATCTTGATGATAATTATTATTATCTTTCATCATCGTTCATAATCATTCGTTTTCGTACTTTCTTTCATTAATATCTTTCATTTTTATCTAGATCGCGTCATATGCAATGCCCCATCATTTCTGCATGAAGCAGCTACCGTCTTGGGGTCAAGTGACAGGGATCCCGTTTTCGTACGTCTTGATCAATCACAAAGACTCACCCCCCTGTATGGACCCTCATGAGTTGATTAAACCGGAAACAGTAGAGCAAACAACCTATCAATGAGTTGTGAACCTCCAGTTAGTTTTGCTTGCAAGACTTTCTTTCATTCATTACATTCCACTTTTCATTATCGTTATCTTTCACTTTCATTACATAATACTTTACGTACATAGACATAGCATACCACGTAAAGTCATATCAGAATACGTAACATGAATTATCATTCATAACAGCAACCCATAAGAAAAGAATATAACATTAGTGTTAGAATTCACACTATATACCCAGTTCCACAACTAACGAACTAACTATTAACACCCAACACCCGCAACTTAAACAGACATGCCATATAAGCCCTTGATCTTATGCTAACTATCAATTAGTAAACATAACAATAATACTAATACTTCCAAATGCAAACATAAGCTTAGGAAGAAAATAGGCTTCAGAAGAAATTAAGCTCGGAAGAAATTAAGCTTCGGAAGAAATTAAGCTTCGGAAGAAATTAAGCTTCGGAAGAAATTAAGGTTTGGAAAAAATTAATCTTTGGAAAATTTATGCTATAAGCTTCCATTAAAACATTAGTTCCAGCCACTTGAATTCTATTCCAAAATTTTTAGAATAAACCTAAGTGTTAACAGCACATGAAATAGGTGTATAGTGGATGGCTTAAATGCTAAGTGTCCACAGTGGACAGCTAAAGTCCACAGCGGACAACCAAAGTCCACAGCGCATGGATAAAACACTAAGTGTGTCCACAGCGGATGACTAAGGTTCATAGCGGATGACTTAAACATTTTAAGTGTCCACAGCGGACAACCATAGTCCACAGCGGGCAGTCTAAAGTACTTATGGGTCCACAGCGGACTACTAATGATGTTCAAGTGTCCACAGCGGACAGTATGTTCACTAGTTACGATCCAACTTATGTTGTTTCTAGTCCATACAACACTTATAAATGTATACTTAGCATAGATCTTCCAGATTCATACTTAAAAATATAACAAACAACCATATAACATCATAGAAATCTTTTAAAACATACATCTTTTGAAAACAGTCATCTTTTCATGGAAAACATAGTTTGGTTTATGAAACATCAGTTTAATATACATATCAGCCCCAAACAAGTTGAAAACATGTAAAGAGGTGATCTAGAACTCACCTTAAATAGCTTTCGAGTAAAACATAGCAAACCCAAGAGCAATCTGGAACTCCAGCACCTAAGCACATGAAAACAAATAACTAAACATATAGAAATCGGTCTGGAAGCTCAAACTCGACTGAAACCGAGAAGGAAACACCTTAAAATCTTACCTTTTGGGAGAATTCTTGTACTTTCTTACTCTAGAACCAGAGGGAGCTTCTTTCTCTCTCTTTAGCCGATAGTTGAGCGCATGAGAGAGGGGTATGGGCAGCCATACCTACTTTTTAAACCCCATTATGGGCTGTTTTGGCCGTTGTACACTTTTAACCCCTTGCTTTTTTGATAAAATCCTGTCTGCTCCTTATTTTTTGTTTTTTTTTGAAATTTCCAGGTGTTACAATTCCACCCCCTTATATAGATTTCGTTCCCGAGACCTGTCACTCCTTAAAGAGATCTGGGTAGTGCCATCTCATTTCTTCCTTTGACTCCCAAGTGGCCTCCAAATCTTCAATGCAAAGACCATAGCCTCCAACTCTAACTCATGAGTAGGGTAGTTAACCTCATGGATCTTCTGTTGCCAAGACGCATAGGCTATAACCTTTCCTCATTGCATCAACACACAATCTAAACCTAATACGAAGCAGCTAAGTGTACGACCAAGTCATCATTGTCTTCAGGCAATGTCAAGATTAGGGCTTAGGTTAACCTCTTCTTCAACTCTTGAAATGCATTCTCCTACTCGGGACCCCATTTAAAATTCACATCCTTGCGAGTCAACTTAGTCAACAGGGTGGTTACTTTAGAGAAGTCTTAAATAAATCTCATGTAGTAACCCGCCACACCCAGGAAACTAAGGATCTGGGATGGCGTCCTTGGGGATTCCCATTGCATTACAACTTCGACCTTCACGGGATCCACCAGTATCCCTTCAGGATTAATCACATGACCCAAAAACTGAATCTCACGTAACTGGAACGCACAATTGGACAACTTGGCATACACCTTTTCTCTTTTAAGCGTCTCCAGTACCTCACGGATGTGACCCAAATGCCCTTCTATGCTCTTCGAATAAATTAGGATGTCATCAATAAATGTTATCACTAATTTACCTAGCATAGGCCGACACACCTGATTCATCAAATCCATAAAAAGCAGCTGGCACGCTGGTTAAACCAAAAGACATCACGAGAATCTGGTAGCGTCCATAACGTGTACGAAAAGCTGTTTCAGAAATGTCCTGCTCCTTTACCTTCAATTGGTGGTAACCAGATCAAAGGTCTATCCTCGAGTACCAACTGGTACCCTGGATCAGATCGAACAAGTCATTGACCCTCGATAGCAGGTACCAGTTCTTCACTGTTAACTTGTTGGTCCTTCTGATCGATTCAACAGTGCACTTGATGTATGACAATGATTTCCCACTAATTTCACACAGTAAACTCAATAACACAATGAACTATTTTGAATCTAAACAATAATAAATAAGTAAGAGGCTCAATGATGAAGAAAATAAGCTTCCAGCCACACACACCCAATTGCAACAATGATATTTCGTATTAGTGTTTTTCAATCGGTCATGAGATAGAAAACTTACAATATATAAGTAACCTAGATTCGCTGGCAGTTTCGTTGACTAGCGAAACTGCATGTCTAACTACTAGATTCACCCAGCAGCGAACTACAGATTCACGGGTGATCAGAAGCAGCTGACTCCGGGCGAAACTATAGTTTCGCCCGTATTTTCGCTAGAACACAAAGTCAACAAATTACAAGATAAAACTAACATTTAGCCTATTACATAACAAAGTAAACCTATCAACTATAGTGAGTCCAACCTATACTAGATCATCAATTCTCCCCCTAGGTTGGACCTCACTCATGGTCTTCTTGCCCATCTCTCGCTTCCTCTTCAGCTTTATTAGATATTTCTTAATCTGCTCCTGCTGTACTTTCCTCTTCTGCCCTTGCCCTTGCCTTTTCAAATTGTGTCTTGTAAGATCCTGCACGTCCAACCTTAACTCATCAGCTTTGATACCTTCTCAGTGAGCTCCCTGACCTTTGTTGACTTTGACTGTGTTGATAATATAGACTATCCTTATCAACCCACAATACTCCCCCTTAGTCAATTATTATCAACGTCTTTCATTGTGATCAGCACAGATAAGACAACTATATAATGATCTTCAATCTCCCCCTAGATTGATGATCTGGTACCGAAAATCTTTCATCTTATAGGCTCCCCCTTTTTGAATACTCCCTCCTTTTGTGTGCATCATGAGAATGATCAGGAATAGCATCTCCAACTCTTTATTCTTGAGTGCTTCAGAAGATGTAGGAGAAGGAATCCTAGCTTGGTATCCTCTGCAAACTTGAGGAACAGGTTCTCTGGTATGGTACTTTGCTTAGTTGATGATCGGCCATCAATTGCAGCAAGAATCTGTAACACAATTACAAACATTCTACACATTCTCGTTAGATCATTTCAACAATACAAATAAACCCGTGTTTATCTGAATGTGCAATTTCCCATGAAATGCATGTGAAAATGATAACATTTTAATAGAATAATATGGAAGACTTGAAAAATGATTTGAAATGAATGTTTTATTTTATTTTGTTTTATCAAATTACACCAAGAACTAATTTGATCATGAGATCACATCCTCAAGATATACGAAAGCACAAAAATGTATTTGAACATCGACAAGTTAGTGAGATCACACTGATACAGAGTCTGGTCATAATTTTAAATTTTTGAAAGCCAAAACAGTTCAAAAATGATTGTTGGTATATTTGTCCAATTTAAGCCCATGCCTTATCCCTTTCAACAAGTGATCTGAAACTGATTTTATCATGTTTTAGATTTAATTAGAGAAGCTCAGATGATTTGGTTCCCATAGACATCCGGCAAAAAACTTATCCCATCATCAGGGTTATTGAGTAATATGATTAACTCTGCTTGATTTCCTTTTAAGGTTCAACAATGATCTTAGTTTAAGAATCACTGTGCTTTTATTTGGGGAACAGACAATGAGAGATCCAGGTCTATACTTACATATAACATAGGAGATGATCATCTGAGCATGCTGATGAGAGCTTCAGGTCTATACTCACGTATAACAGAGAAGATCATCACTCCAGGTCAATGCTTCCGCATAGCAGAGGAGATAAGCACAAAAATATACATCTGAAGAGCTAACAAGAAGCTACATTCAGGACATGGGGATAGGGAGATTTTGAAAATGTCAAAGAAGAGGTTTTAAACTCTCAACCAATTTTTGACAGGACTGGTAACTTTATACAGGCCGAGATGTCATGGAAATGATCCTTATCACCGAGTTCTAAAGCTTTAGCTAGGCTACAGAATCACTGTTTACTTTGTTTTCGGCTGAGCCTACCATGCATATCATATAATTAAACTGACTTTTAGATTTTAGAATTTTAAGTGATACAGATATCTACAATAGTTACTATCATTTCTCACAAAGTACAAGTCATGCAAATAAGCATACCAAGAAGACATACTATCATTTCTCAGTCATCCCAAATCAAATTCTTAGTTCTCATTTCAATTATACTAGCAAAGAAAGTCTTCCAAATTATACTAGCAAAAAGATGAGAAATGAAATACCAAGAAAAAATGCAGTGATTGTGAATGGTAGATAAGAATCCAAAATGTGGATGAGATACCATAACCATAACCTGTTTGTTCCATCTCAAATTAGAATCAAGAACAATCTCAGTCAGTAAACCGGATTACTGATAGGCCTCCTGAATTGTTCCTGCACTCATAAACAGATTAGTTAGAGAGGGGAACCCATGCTATCATGGTCCTGGGAGTTCCTTTTTCATCAGTGTATGTAACCTGTTTAAGCACACATTTATTTGAAAAATTATTTATTTCTTTATCCTTTTCTTTTTGTTTTACTTTCAAATTTGTTTTTGTTCAATTACCTTTGATTTGAAAGAATTTAATTTGGAAATCATTTTCTGTTTAAGACCTGAAGGAAGAGATTTTAATTTTGAAACATTGGTCTTTTTCATCTTTGAATCATGTAAAACCGGCTTCACATGAGAAGCTTCGAATAGATTGTTCTTTATCCAACCATTTAAAGATATGTGCTTTTTACCTTTTGAACCCGAGAAGCAACCTGTGTTATCTTTACCTCCCGAAGTTTGCCTTTGAACCTGATGGCACTTCTTTAGCACATGACCTTCTTTTCCACATCTAAAGCAAGCCTTGAAAGGCTTTTGGTTCTTTGTAGTCCCGTGGTTTGCTGGAGAGGGTGGAGCCTTCTTTGAGGTTGTTGAAGCTTGTTGACAACCTTGAGGCTTCTTCTTTTGGATATCAAGAAATTGAACTTTCTGAGGCTTTGTCAATGTGGATTTTGAATTGGGCTGTGATTTGATTTGTGATGTTCGGGGAGCTAAGATATGAACATTCTTCTAAGTACACTTTTGTATGATTGGTGATCTGGTAGACTTGGAGGCAGATTTGTAGTGAGCTTGATGGATAGCAGATGAAGATGGTGAGTGCTTTTGCTGAGCTTTGGAAGAACTGCTGATTTGCTTAGCAATTGGAGATGAGATCCGTATAGGTCTTGATTCAACTGTTGGAAACTTTTGACACTTGATAACTTTAGGTGACTTGATGATCTCTGGTTCATCATCAGAACTTGTCCAGTCCTGTATACACAAGTCAGCTTCCAATGGATCTTGATTGATGACTCTTGTAGTGTCGGTTTGTGTTGTTAAGTTCTGATTGCTTGACGATTCCATAGTTGTTCCTTCTTTGACAAACTTGACAGGAACAAATAAAGGGATGTTACCTGTCTTGAATTTGTTAAAGAAGTTACTGGAAACAACTGATACGGGTTTTGAAGCATCAGAGGTGGAATTATCATTTTTCAGATCAGATCCTTGCTTGATGAGCCCCAAACCTGCAGGAAAATCATATTCATCTCGAACCTCTTTGTGATTAACGCTGCTTAAACCTACATGTAAACTATTAGTACCTGCAGCTTCAATTAAATCATTAGGTGGATGAGGTTGAGGCATAGGAGAATAAGAATAAGTTCTAGGTATGAGTGGTTTCTTTGCTTCCCAAACCAGTCTTAATTCTGGCCCCCCTTTGATTCATGCAAAGCTCCTCAAGTTTCATCCAAGAAATTGTCCATTTTTCATGTTTGGTTTTTAATTTGCTTGTTTCAAATTCAGCAAGTGCTACACGTTCAGTTAAAGCATTTATTTCAACGTTTCTTTCCAAAAGATTTCTTTTAAATGCTCATTTTCTTTTAATGCTTCATTTAAGTTAACAAAATATTTAGCCTCATTTGTTTTAAGTTCCTTATTAATTTGTTTCAATTCCTTTTCATTATCCAATAACAATCTGTTTGCCTTATAAACCCCAAATAAACGAATTTTGCAGGGAGGAGAACACATGTCTTGAACAACCTCATAAGGAAGCCCCATTACTATCTTTTCAGCAGCTAGGGTTTTTTCACATTAACAGACATGAGTGTTCTTTTTGTACTCTTCCTCCTTAGTCTATTCTTAGCTTCCTTAGCTTCATTCTCCCTCTAGATTTCCTTCATTCTGAACCTCCTGCTTCACTTCATCTGTTTGACTATCCTGTAGCTTTTGAATTTTACACCAGCTTGCACAGGCATCAACAGCACCAACACTTTTACCCTGAGTGTCACAGCTGAATTCTTTGAAAGGATCTAAATCTTCAACAGAATCCTGATCACTGTTTATTACCTCAGCCATCAATGCATGGTTCACTTCTTCTTCAGACTCTATATTGATCTTAGTACTTGAAGATACACCTCCATACATGCATTGATTATACTCTCCTATTTTCATATCCAAATCAAATGACTTCAACTTGTTGATAACTTCCATGAGTTTATAGTCAGCAAAATTCCTTTCCTGCTTTAACAATCTAACTTGTGGACTCCAATGTGGAGGAAGAGAGTCCAAAAGTTTTGTGACTTGTTCATGGTTCCCCAGCTAGTCATCATACTTCTCAAGATTGCTTGCCACCATCAGAAATCGATCAACAAAATCATATATCTTTTCATCTTTTATCGCAGCAAAAGAATCAAACTGACTTTGTGCCGATATTAGATCATCAGATTTGAAGAAATTTTAGACTTCTAAAAAATCCATTTTTGCCGTAATCAGAAATTAATTTCGCTAAAATTTTTCTAATTTCGCTGACAAATTCACTGGTAGTTTTGCTCGTAATTTCGGCAGCAGTTTCACTCGAACCAATGATCAAAAACTCTAGTTTCGGCGATAGTTTCGTGGAGACTAGTAGAACTTTCGTTCTAAAATAAATTCACCAGCAGTTTCGCTTGTAGTGACAAGCAGAAAGATGAACTTTCGTTCAAAAGTGGGCTACTTTCGCTAACAATAACACCTGAATTGGAAATCACCAAATCCTTAGATTCGCTGGTAAATTCGCTGGATGAATTGTAAATTCGCCCGATGAATCTGAAACGCCTTTTCAGAACAGAATCAACCCAATCTCATCCAAAACACAATGAATTTGAAATCTGATGATTACAATAGCTTCACACATCCAAAATGTACAATACTCAAGCAATTTCCATAACAAAAACACCCGAATCAATATGCAAAATCGATGGAACAGTACTATTATTCAAAAATCCCAAATACCAACTAATCAAGAGCACAATGGCTCTGATACCATATTGTTGGTCCTTCTAATCTATTCAACAGAGCACTTGATCTATGACAATGATTTCCTACTAATTTAACACAATAAACTCAATAACACAATGAACTATTTTGAATCTAAACAATAATAAACAAGTAAGAGGCTCAATGATGATGAAAATAAGCTTCCAGCCACACACACACAATTGCAACAATGATATTTCGTATTAGTGTTTTTCAATCGGTCCTAAGATAGACAACTTACAATATATAAGTAACCTAGATTCGCTGGCTGTTTCGCTGACTAGCGAAACTGCATGTCTAACTACTAGATTCACCTGGCAGTGAACTACAGATTCGCCAGGTGATCTGAAGCAGCTGACTCCGAGTGAAATATCACACCCTCAAAATCCGCGTGCGGGGTTTTACCGCGAGGCGTGTGACATACCAGGATCTCAGTCATTAGTTACATAGAACGACTCTATATAAGCTAACATTCAAAATCAGAGTTTATCTTTAAAACATGCGGAAGCGTTAAATAAACGAGTAAACCCAAAACAATGTAACATGATTTAAAATGCGCAAACATAAGCGCCCAAGTATTATGCAAAACCAAAACACGATGTTTAAACAATCATAATCCAAAACAATGTTTCAAAACGTGCTGACAAACACCATGATGCTGACCCGTGTGACGTGCTCCTAGGCAATAGCAACCTTAACCTGAGAATAGCATACTAAAGAGTCAACACAACGGTTGGTGAGTTCAAGAGTTTGCGTTTAAACATAATCAATAACAGTTGCAAGATATGAGTAGTGTATTGTAATAGATAGCTAGTCTATAACAAATAGTAATAATCATAGTGATTTCACGATCGAAGCTGACTGTGTTACGTTGTTGCCTCCTGCCACGACTTACCAGGTCGTGACAAAAATTGCACCCGTTTGACCTCGAGTCGCACAGGTGGGGCTCGTCAGACCCAGTAGTACTACCCAAGATTTCCCGCTAATCATCATTATTAACAATCCGAATGTGTGAGGACTTTCATGGTATTCAACACTATATCATACTATACACAACTCATATAAAGTAAGCGTTTGTAAAACTAGTATGCTATCTCCCCAAAAGAGAGTATGTAAAAGAGTGGGGCATGAACTCACCTGATGCGCCAAGAATTAACTTAGAGCTTAACTTGAAAGAAAAAGTGGAAAGACAACCTTCAACGGTCACCTAGAACACATGATACATAAGTACGTGTACACAGAATCAATATGAAACCCTAAGTGCTCTACAAACCAAAGAACTCAAGGTTTTAGAAAGACAAGACACATTTGACCCAGTTGACCCGTTTGACCCGTTGGTGACATTATAGGTGAAATTCCATTCAAACAAGCATAACAGTACATCACACATGGTTAACATACAAACTGATCACATATGACACTTCATTACCCACATGTACTACCTAGATCATCATACAACCAGATATCATACAAGTCATGCGAATCTCAAACAATTATCATGCTCAACATAACTACAACACAACCAAAGCACATACATAGGATCAGATCATGCACAGCATGCCATGTGAAGCCACTCACGACTTCACACCCTAAACCCTGCCATCCTACTAAGTAGGGGCCTCAGATTCACACGCGTGTATGATGATCATCAACATACCATTTAACAGAAATCATATTATCCAAAATGTTCAACCATGATCAACCACAAACCAACAATAGTCTAACATACCCATATGACCCATTACCATGAATTCCCACAAACAGGCCAAATCAGATAACTAACCACTAACTAAACATTCACACAACCCAAACAATACATTCTACCACCTTAGAAATCATCCATGAACATGCTAACATGATCCTAATGTCCCGAACACGTTCAAATCATCACATTCAAGAATTTGTGCAAATAAAGTTTCCCTTTTGGGAAAGCACATCCCAAAATCTATCAAACACCCAAGACATTCATGGATTTATCAATAATATACCAATTCAAGCTCATGATAACTCTAGGCATGATCAACAACATCCAATTATCACAATTCATCAACCGTCATGACCAAAAGTTACTATCTTTAGTAAGACATGAACTACAACATTCATTCTTGGATTTCTAACATTCATATCAACAATCTAACATCCAATTATCATCACTAACACATCAACAACATCAATTCATCATCAAATCACCATATCCATACAAATAAAGTTACTATTATAAGTAACCTATGATCAACGCATCAAAATCAAAGCTTTCTTGCACAATCAACGTTAACTAACATATATACAATCTAACTAACATAATACATTTATCAAACAATCAATAATTCGACATCCAAGCCTAAAGTCGACTAGGGTTCGGCCATGATGAAGAAAACATGGAAAAACTCATAAAATCTATCCTTTAAACGTGTAATGGCTTGCAATTGATGATTCTAACGCGTTATGATGCTTGAAATCGGTCCAAATCGAATGGAATTGCTTGTTCTAGGCTGAATTTCGAATGGTGTGGGTGTGGAGATGATGATTGCGGTCGTGGGGTATGTGGGGGCTAGGGTTGGGATTTTTGTTTTATTTAATTTATCAATATTACCCTTTTTACCCTTATAACTTGTATTTTTATAAAATTAAGCTTTTAAACACTCTTTTAAAATGTTTTTAACTAAAATAATAAACATATAAACTAATAATAACAATTATATGTATTATCTTTATTAATCACACAATACACGAATTAAATGCACACGTTTTCACATTACGCGATTAATTCACAATTAATCTTTAAATCCCGTAAACACATAAGCACAACTTAGAAATCAACATAGGAATTATTTGTTTGACATTATTAATTATTATTAAGTCACCAACGTTCAACGACAACTAGTGTGTCTGTTCACGACACGTGAATGCAAGACTTAACGGAACTAATGGAGTTTGGTAACAGAAAATTAACGGATGTCACATTATCCCCATGTTGAAAGAATTTTCGTCCCGAAAATTGCGTTACATGGTGAGTGTTCCATCACTGGTCTACTCAATGTAATCAAAATCGAGTGAGTTTCAGATGAGTTGTCACATCATCCCCATGTTGAAAGAATTTCGTCCCGAAATTTAAATCAGTACCTTCGCCGGCTGACATCGTCTTTTCGAACAGCTGAGGATACTTAAGCTTCATTTGATCTTCACGTTCCCACGTGAATTCTGGTCCACGTCTCGAGTTCCAACGAACTTTGACAATGGGTATCTTACTTTGCTTAAGTGTCTTCACCTCTAGATCCATCACCTCGACTGGTTCCTCAATGAAGCGTAGTTGTTCATCCACTTGAACTTCTTCCAGCGGTACGACCATCGTTTCATCCGTTAAGCACTTCTTTAGATTTGAAACATGGAATACATCATGGATTCCACTTAGCGAAGGTAGGGCTAATCGATAGGCCACTGGACCTATTCTTTCCAAGATTCAAATGGTCCAATGAATCTCGGATTTAGCTTTCCTCGCTTACCAAACCGAATCATGCCTTTCCATGGTGAGACTTTCAGTAAGACCTTATCACCACCTGGAATTCTAGAGGTTTTCGTCGCTTGTCAGCATAACTTTTCTGTCTGTCGCGCGCTGCAGCCATACGGTTCCTTATTTGCGCATTTTTCAGTGGTCTCATGTACTAACTCAGGACCCTTTAGCTGGCTGTCACCAATTTCAGCCCAACAAACTGGTGATCTACATTTTCTCCCATACAAGCTTCGAAAGGTGTCCCTTTATGCTAGTGTGATAACTGTTGTTGTAAAAAATTCCACCAATGGTAGGTGAACTTCCCAGTTATTCCCGAAGTCAATCACACAAGCATGTAGCATGTCCTCCAAAGTCTGTATAGTATGCTCACTTTGACCATCAGTCTGTGGATGATAATCAGTACTCATATCCAATCGCGTACCTAAAGATTTCTGCAGTGATTGCCAGAAGTGCGATGTGAAACGAGCATCGCAGGTCAGAAATAATTGAGATCGGTACTCCATGCCTCGAAACGATCTCCTTCACATAGAGTCGGTTAATTTCTCCATCTTGTCTGTTTCCTTTATCGCTAGGAAATGAGCAGACTTTGTTAATCTATCCACGATAACCCATATTGTGTCGCAACCAGTAGAAGTTCGAGGTAGCTTGGTAATGAAATCATTGTGATCTGATCCCACTTCCACATAGGGATCTCAGGTTGTTGCAATAGTCCAGACGGTTTCTGATACTCCACTTTAACCTTTGAGCAGGTCAGACACTTGCTCATATATGTAGCTACATCTGCCTTCATGTTAGGCCACCAATAGTGCCCTTCAAATCATGATACATCTTGTCAGATCCAGGATGTATAGAGTACTTAGACTTGTGTGCCTCACTCATGACCAAGTCTCTCAGATTTCCGTGTAGAGGTACCCAAAGTCTATCCATGAAGTAACGAATTCCATCCGCTTTTACCTTCGAGCTGCTTGTCCATTCCTCTTAAGGATTCAGACCCAATGTTTTCTGCTTTCAAGCTTCTGTCTGAGCCTCTCGGATTTGTTCCGGTAACTGTGTGCTAATGGTAAGCTGCAAAGCTCGCACTCGTCGAGGCTTAGCAGTTTCTTTCTACTCAGCGCGTCAGCGACTACATTTGCTTTCCCCGGATGATATCTGATGGCACAATCATAATCGTTCAATTCCACCCAGCGTCTTTGCCTCATGTTCAACTCCTTTTGCTCAAAGATGTGCTGAGACTCTTGTGATCGGTGTAAATAGTGCATTTGGTACCGTACAAGTAATGTCTCCAGATCTTTAAGGCAAAAACTACTGCACCCAGTTCCAAGTCATGGGTGGTATAGTTCTTCTCATGAATCTTCAACTGTCTAGAGGCATAAGCTATCACCTTATCCCGCTGCATCAATACACCCCAAGTCCTTGAATAGAAGCGTCACAATAGACTACAAATCATCACTTCCATCCGTAACGCTAATATTGGCGCTACACATTTCTGTTTCAGCAACTGGAAAGCAGATTCCTGACTCTCACCCATTTGTATGCTGTTCCCTTGTGAGTCAAGGCTGTGAGAGGTTGTGCAATCTTAGAGAATCCTTCGATGAACCGTCGATAATATCCCGCTAACCCAAGGAATTGTCGTATCTCACTTGGTGTCTTAGGAATTAGACCAATTCTTTATCGCTTCAATCTTTGCAGGATCAACATGTATTCCCCTCTCGTTGACAATATGACCCAAGAATTGCACCTCACGTATCCAGAATCACACTTAGAAAACTTTGCGTACAGTTGTTCCTTTCTAAGTAATTCCAAGATTAAACATAAGTGCTTCTCATGTTCTTCCTCAGTCTTGGAGTAGATCAGTATGTCATCAATAAATATGATAACAAACTGATCAAGATAGGGTTTGCACATGCGATTCATAAGGTCCATGAATACTGCTGGTGCATTCGTCAACCCAAATGGCATGACCCAAAATTCATAGTGACCATATCGTGTACGAAAGGCAGTCTTCGAGATGTCTTGTTCTCGAACTCTCAGCTGATGATACCCAGACCTTAGATCAATTTTAGAGTAATAGCTTGATCCTTGCAGTTGATCAAACAAATCATCTATACGAGGTAAGGGATATCTATTCTTGATCGTGACTTTGTTTAGTTCCCTATAGTCAATGCACATACGAAATGTCCCATCCTTCTTCTTGACAAATAGAACTGGCGCTCCCCAGGGCGACGAACTCGGTCGGATAAACCCTTTATCCAACAACTCTTGTAGTTGGGCGGATAATTCCTGCAGTTCGTTCGAGCTAACCGGTAAGGTGCTCGCGATTGGAGCGGCTCCTGGAGTCAACTCAATTTGGAATTCAACTTGACGATGAGGCGGTAATCCGGGCAGGTCTTCCGAAAACACCTCAGGAAACTCACGAACTACGGGGATATCCTCTATCTTCGTTTCCTCGGTCTGTTTATCTGTGATGAGTGCCAATATGGCCAGTCAACCCTTTCGTAACAACTTATGTGCCTTCATAAACGAGATGATGCCTATCACCCTACCACTCCTATCTCCTCTGACCGTAAGAACTTCTTCACCAATGGGAATCCGTATGATCTTCTCGTGGCATATGACTTCCGCTTGCTTATCGGAAAGCCAATCCATGCCTACTACTACATCAAAACTTCCTAGTGTAACAGGCATGAGATCTATGGCGAATGTATGACCAGCAAGCTCTATATTGCAGTCTCTAAGAATATGCGTTACGTGAATCTGTGTACCATCAGCTAACTCTACGGTGTATTTAGATTCTAAGGCTGAGGGCATATCGCTTAAAAGACTACAAAACTTAGTGGACACGAAACTTCTATCGGCTCCGGTATCGAATATACAGTAGCAAAACGACCATTAACCGAAAATTTGCCAGTTACTGTTGTAGGATCGTTTAGAGCCTCACCTGAGCCAATGACGAAGGCTCTTCCATTGGTTCCATTGTTGTTATTGCCTCCATTGTTGTTGCCATTACCGTTGTTGTTGTTGTTGTCGCTGTTATTGTTGCTGTTTTTGCCATTGTTGTTGTTGCCATTACCATTCCTCTTAAGCTGGGGACAGTTGCGTCTGTAATGGCCTTCTTTTCCGCATTCAAACAACCTTTCGGAGTTTCTTGGTTGTTGAGGCTTCTTCATCAGTCACCCCGGCAGTCCTTTGCTGCATGCCCAACTTTACCACAGCGTTGGCATCGGAAGTTGTCACACCTGCCGGTGATGGTAGTTGCATCGATTGCACTTGGGACTTTTCCCACATAGCCTCCTTGTCCCTGTGATGCCGAGGATGACTGATTGAAATTTCGGTTGTTATCAAACCTCCTTTGTTGCTGGGGAGGTTGCTGCTGCTGTTGTACCTGTTGCTGTTGTTGTTGTTGCTGGTTGCTGGAGGATGAACCTTGTTACTTGAACCATCCCACTTGCGTTTATGGTCGGTACCCTTGCCACCGCGCCCCGCTTGGGTAATCGTCCTTGTTCGACTGCTTGATCAGTCAGCCTGTGGGCTGTTCGGATAGCTTGTGTATGGTAGTGGGGTTGAAGCAGTTACCATACTTTGAATCTCGGGCACCAGTCCACGTATGTAGTGCTCGACTCTCTTGTGCATTTCATTGACCATTCCAGGGCATAGTGTGGCCAACTCATAGTACGGTCGTGTAGGCTTCAATTTCTGAGCCTTGCATTTTGAGTTGCCAGAACTCAATCTCCAGTTTCTGCACTTCATTTCGGGGCAGTATTCTTCGGTCATAATCCCCTTAAATTCATCCCAGGTAGTTCATTGGCCATGGCTTGACCCAGCATTTGCACCTGGGCATTCCACCAGGAAAGTGTTGCGCCTTCCAATGTCCCCGTGGCATACTTCACCTGATCAGGGCGGGCAGTTGCATTTTGCGAAGACAGACTCTGTCTTCTCAAACACCTTACAAGCCCTACAGCCCCTTCCGTCCCGCTATAGGTATGGGGTTTACAGTCCATGAAGGACTTGTAGGTACATGGTGGTGGTCCTGTTTTGACAACCCAAACATTAGTCAGATATCCTAGACAAATAACTAGGATAATTAGTTTAACCTCTTGTTATCATTTACCTGCTGGTTGTCCCGGTTGGGCAGCAGCCACTGCCGCCTGAACATGTTCGTTGATTAAAGCCGCCAATTCCGCAGCGTCATGTTTATGGCTCCGGCACCACGGCCTCCGGTGCCACGTCCACGACCACGCCCACGTCCTCTTCCACGTGCGTCCATATTTCACTTTACAATTCACAAATACAATAATGAGTAACATCCAACACATTAATCTCATCAAAGTACAGTAAACAATAAGAAATAATGCATTCACCACAACCACAACATTTATAACAGAAATAATAACCAAAGATAAATAAATTGCAATTGAGTCACAAATATTCCATCAATGTCAAAATTTAAGTTTGTCAGTTGGGTGGGAAACAACCCTTCCCACATAGGTTTCCAAAAAAGAAACACTATATAGTCTAAGTCATATAAAAGTAGAATCAGTCTAGTACGTCAGATCCGTCACTGTCCTCATCCATCTCTGCTGGTTCTTCTTCTGGGGCTTCCTCTGGTTCCTCTTCCGGTCTTCCTCATCAGGGTCCACCAAAGGTGCAGGGGCTTCAGCAATCTGAAGTGCTTCTAGTTGTGCCTCTAAATCAGCAAACCTATCATCGATCACTATGTTATGGTGATCCTGCTCGTCCATGCGCCCAGTAAGTGCTACAACATTGCCTGCCAGGGTATGATGTCCACCAATGGCCATCGAGAGTCGCTCCTGAAGCGTCTCTACCTGGTAGCGCAACTGACGCATCTCAGATCGTAAGGCAGTTCTCATCAGTGAGTCCTCTAATCCGCTGTCGCTCCGTGTCTAGAGTGGCTACCAAAGCTGCAAACGCCTGCTCGAGAGGGATGCCCAAGTAGGAAGAGTAGGCAATGCAGAGGCGGTCGATGACCTAGTCCTAGGTCGTGTAGGAGCTACTGGTGGTACGCGCTCTCTATAAGCCATACGGTTTATGTAGGTGGGGTAGAAATCCCAGTTCCGTGGAGGATCGAGCTCAGGAGGTATGAAAGGCTGATCCCAGTCTATCTCGCTAGGAGGATAAGGATGTCGGGGCCAGTTAAATCCCCTATCAGGTACGGGAGAAGTAGGAGGTGACTCAGATCGTGCAGGTCTCTTGCCTAAATTTTGGATGACGATGCCATGCTGCGAAGTACGTGATGCGTATGCCAATGAGTATACAGTAAGGAGAGTAAGCGTAAGTAACTAACAACTATGCGGTTATAGTCTAGTGTGTGTATGCAACCTAGTTCCCTATAACCAATGGCTCTGATACCAATCTGTCACACCCTAAAATCCACGTGGCAGGGTTTTACCGCGAGGCATGTGACATACCAGGATCTCAGTCATTAGTTACCAGAACGACTCTATATGAGCTGACATTCAAATCAGAGTTAACTTTAAACATGCAGAAGCGTTAAATAACGAGTAAACCCAAAACAATGTAACATGATTTAAAATGCGCAAACATAGCGCCCAAGTATTATGCAAAACCAAAACGATGTTTAAACAATCATAATCCAAAACAATGTTTCAAAACATGCTGACAAACACCATGATGCTGACCCGTGTGACGTGCTCCTAGGCAATAGCAACCTTAACCTGAGAATAGCATACTAAGAGTCAACACAACGGTTGGTGAGTTCAAGAGTTTGCGTTTAAACATAAACCAATAACAGTTGCAAGATATAAGTAGTGTATTGTAATAGATAGCTAGTCTATAAACAATTGTAATAATCATAGTGATTTCACGATTGAAGCTGACTGTGTTACGTTTGTTGCCTCCTGCCACGACTTACCAGGTCGTGACAAATGTTCGTTAGGACAAAATTGCACCCGTTTGACCTCGAGTCGCACAGGTGGGGCTCGTCAGACCCAGTAGTACTACCCAAGATTTCCCGCTAATCATCATTATTAACAATCCAAAAGTGTGAGGACTTTCATGGTATTCAACACTATATCATACTATACACAACTCATAAAGTAAGCGTTTGTAAAACCAGTATGCTATCTCCCCCAAAAGAGAGTATGTAAAAGAGTGGGGCATGAACTCACCTGATGCGCGCAAGAATTACTTAGAGCTTAACTTTAAAGAAAAGTGGAAAGACAACCTTCAAAGGTCACCTAGAACACATGAGTACATAAGTACGTGTACACAGAATCAATATGAAACCCTAAGTGCTCTACAAACCAAAGAACTCAAGGTTTTAGAAAGACAAGACACATTTGACCCAGTTGACCCGTTTGACCCGTTGGTGACATTATAGGTGAAATTCCATTCAAACAAGCATAACAGTACATCACACATGGTTAACATACAAACTGATCACATATGACACTTCATTACCCACATGTACTACCTAGATCATCATACAACCAGATATCATACAAGTCATGCGAATCTCAAACAATTATCATGCTCAACATAACTACAACACAACCAATGCATCATACATAGAATCAAATCATGCACAGCATGCCATGTGAAGCCACTCACGACTTCACACCCTAAACCCTGCCAATCCTACTAAGTAGGTCCTCAGATTCGCATGCGTGTATGATGATCATCAACATACCATTTAACAGAAATCATATCATCCAAGTTCAACCATGATCAACCACAACCAACAATAGTCCTAACATACCCATATGACCCATTACCATGAATTCCCACAAACAGGCCAAATCAATAACTAACCAACTAAACATTCATACAACCCAAACAATACATTCTACCACCTTAGAAATCATCCATGAACATGCTAACATGATCCTAATGTCCCAAACACGTTCAATCATCACATTCAAGAATTTGTGCAAATAAAGTTTCCCTTTTGGGAAAGCACATCCCAAAATCTATCAAACACAAGACATTCATGAATTCATCAATAATATACCAATTCAAGCTCATGATAACATCTAGCATGATCAACAACATCCAATTATCACAATTCATCAACCGTCATGACCAAAAGTTACTATCTTTAGTAATACATGAACTACAACATTCATTCTTGGATTTCTAACATTCATATCAACAATCTAACATCCAATTATCATCACTAACACATCAACAACATCAATTCATCATCAAATCACCATATCCATGCAAATAAAGTTACTATTATAAGTAACCTATGAACAACGCATCAAAATCGAAGCTTTCTTGAACAATCAACGTTAACTAACATATATACAATGTAACTAACATATACTTCATCAAACAATCAATAATTCGACACCCAACCTAAAGTCGACTAGGGTTCGGCCATGATGAAGAAAACATGGAAAACTCAAAATCTAACCTTTAAACGTGTAATGGCTTGCAATTGATGATTCTAACGCGTTATGATGCTTGAAATCGGTCCAAAATCGAATGGAATTGCTTGTTCTAGGCTGAATTTCGAATGGTGTGGGTGTGGAGATGATGATCGCGGCCGTGGGATATGTGGGGCTAGGGTTGGGATTTATGTTTTATTTAATTTATCAACATTACCCTTTTTACCCTTATAACTTGTATTTTTTATAAAATTAAGCTTTTAGACACTCTTTTAAAATGTTTTTAACTAAAATAATAAACATATAAACTAATAATAACAATTATATGTATTATCTTTATTAATCACACAATACACGAATTAAATGCACACGTTTTCACATTACGCGATTAAATTCACAATTAATCTTTAAATCGCGTAAACACATAAGCACAACATAGAAATCAACATAGGAATTATTTGGTTGACATTATTAATTATTATTAAGTCACCAACATTCAATGACAACTAGTGTGTGTGTTCACGACACGTGTATGCAAACTTAACGGAACTAACGGAGTTTGGTAAAGGAAAATTACCGGATGTCACACGAAACTATAGTTTCGCCCGTATTTTTGCTGGAACACAAAAGTCAACAAATTGCAAGATAAAAACTAACATTTAGCCTATTACATACAAAGTAAACGTATCAACTATAGTGAGTACAACCTATACTTGATCATCAATTCTCCCCCTAGGTTGGACCTCACTCATGGTCTTCTTGCCCATCTCTCGCTTCCTCTTTAGCAACTGGTTGGGCACTAGGTACCAAATTGATCTGCAACTCGCTCTCACGGTCAGGTGGTAGACCTAATTGATCTATTGGGAATACATCTGGGATGTCACACACGACTGGTATGTCTGACAATCGTGGTATTGACACATCCACATCCTTCATGTAGGCTAGATAGGCACCACATCCACGCCTCATACACTGCTCTACCATAACCGTCTAAATTACTATCGGGATCGTACTAACTTTATCGTCGTGGATCGTCACCGAACTCCCATCGGGCGAGGTCAATTGAATCATCTTCTTGCGACACACGATGTTTGCCTCAGAGGCTGCTAGCCAATACATCCCTAGGACTACATCAAGTCCGCCTAAGGGCATCACGAACAACCTAGCAGAGACATATGGCCCTCCAACTGTATATCACAATGGTCTACCACATCAAAAATTCTGGTAGACTTACCAATGGTTGTTTCTACATTGAAGTGCTCGTCAATCTTTCTACTCCTAATGGGCATCGTATCACAAAAGACACAGAAATAAAACTCCTACTAGAACAAGAATAAAAAAGTACAGAGGCACAAGTCTAGTTTACTAGGAATATACCTGACACGATGTTGAGGTCCACCCTAGCCTCCTCTCTAGTCATAGGGAATTCCCTGGCCTTAGCCCTCTGCTCCTCTTTCTCCTCTTGATCCCCTTCCTTGCCTTGGATCTCTCAGCCCTTGACTTCCTACAGTCCTTGCTCAGTTGGCCCTCTTCACGACTGTTATAACACCTATAACCCCATAATCTCTCGCCATGTGACCAGGTCTTCCACACTTGAAGCAGATGTTTGATCCACACTTATACTCCCTACATGGTCTCTCCCACACTTACCACATAACTTCACCACTACCTTAGTTGCAGTCGCCTTATGACCCTTTACTTTCATCTTTTTGCCCATGGGGTGAACCACTACTACCAAAATGCTTCCCACTCTAGTTCCTCTCTCCACTTCCCTTCCTGTTCAAATCCATCACAGTCACCTCCTCCCTCTCATCGCCTAATCTCCATGCTAGATCGACCAGCGACCTAAACGTAACTGGTAGAGCGGTGATCAAGTGTCTGCGAATATCCACTAGTAGACATTGGATACACCTCTTGAACTTTCATGACACAGGCATCACCTGATCTGGCACTAGCCTTGCCATCTCGTTGAACTTTGTCATGTATTGTTGGTGCGTCATGGTCCCCGCCTCCAACTGCTGGAACACTCTTTTTATCTTGTCGAATTCCCTGTATGGACAAAACTCCTCGATCACCAGCTTTTTAAGATCGTTCCACCTCATTCTCCCAATCACCCTGCTACCCTCGGCTTGGACAATATTGTCCCACCAACATAAGGCTGAATCCACAAACAAGTGGGTAGCAAACTTCACTTTTTGGTCCCCCTGCACTCGCTCTTATCTTACACAACCTCCATCTCTCTCACCCATCGGTGAGTAGCATCAACATTTCCATTCCTATCAAACGTTGGGGGCTTGCATCTCTGGAATGCCCCATAGTTGCACCCCTTTGCAGTTTCCTGTACTGCTTCCTCTTCCTCATCATCATTAGAGACAACTATCTCAGTATCTGGTTGCTTCCTTCTCCTTGAACCTCTATCCTCTCCCTTTCTCCTAACTACTTTCCTCTTCTGCTCCTTTTTCCTTTCATCCTCTCTCACTGGTCTAACAACCCAGTCACCACAAACGGTAGAATCGTCTGCATGACTTGAAGAACTTCCTCCACTACTACTTCCTTCATTGAGGCCCTCAGATTAGCACTCGCATCACCGCCTTCATGGTGATGAAGCTTGGGCTCCTCAGGATCCGTTTCGGTCGTCTTAGCCCTGTTCCTCGTGACACGCGGCCTAGCACCACGTCCACCACGGCCTCCACCTCGAGGAGTCTTCAAAGATCTACGACCAACCATCTGTAATCCTATAAGACTCAAATACCAATACGGTCATTCAAGGTAATAGCTCAGATTATGTCAAGTACAGTAAGTCACTAATTACAGTGGCCAGTTGTGATAGCCACTTACTTACTATTCTTTCTCCAGCATTTCCTACTGTGACTGAATCACTATCCAAATCTACTAAGACCACATAATATAAATAGCACATGCACATAATTTCTTTTTCCATTAACTTACATAAAATGTTTACATAAACATTTATCAGCAGGTATGTAGCTACTAGGACTGGCATCCCTTTCCCTTTATCCCATTCTCATTTAAGTCTTAGGTTTTTTTAAAATAGTTTTACCCAATTCTCTTAAACATTGGCTTTGATACCAACTTTTAAGACCCCGTTCCCGGGACACTTACAATTGGTCAATAATCGCATAAAACGTTTAAAACATATCATTTTGCAGCGGAAATATAACTTTTCATTAAAATTAAAACGTGTCAAATCATCATATCGTTTTATTTACTTCATAAAAATTGTATCAGTACAATAACATTATCAAAAAATATGGATGCCAGACTCGAATCATCCCAGAAGCTTATGCATTCATGCCTGCACCTCCTCATCATCAATAATTAGCTGCCAACTAATAGGCATATAAAAAGTCAATGACACTGAGTGAGTTCTAGTTTTATAATAAAATACTTTACTTTACGTTAAAACATCTCGTTTACTTTCATGCGTCATACATCATACTTACATCTTGATAATAATTTTATTATCTTTCATCATCGTTCATAATCGTTTGCTTTCGTACATTCTGTAATTAATATCTTTCACTTTTATCTAGATCCCGTCATATGCTATGCCCCATCATTTCCGCACGAAGCAGCTACCATCTTGGGGTCAAGCAACAATGATCTTGTTTTCGTACGTCTTGATCAATCACAAGACTGACCCTCTTGTGTGCACCCTCAAGGGTTAACTAAACCGCACGCAGTTGATCTAACAACCCATTAATAAGTTGTGAACCTCCATTTGTTGTGCTTGCATGACTTTCTTTCATTCAATACATTCCATTTTCATTTTCGTTATCTTTCTCTTTCATTACATAATACTTTACGTACATATACATATCATACCACATAAAGTCACATCATAATACGTAACATGAATTATCATTCAAAACAGCAACCCATAAGAAAAGAATATAACACTAGTGTTAGAATTCACACTATATACCCAGTTCCACAACTAACTAACTAAATATTAACACCCAACACCCGCAACTTAAACAGACATGCCAGTTAAGCCCTTGATCTTATGCTAACTATCGATTAGCAAACACAACACTAATACTAATACTTCGGAAGGCAAACATAAGCTTCAGAAGAAAATAGGATTCAGAAGAAATTAAGCTTCGGAAGAAATTAAGCATCAGTAGAAATTAAGGTTCCAAAGAAATTAAGCTTCAGAAGAAATTAAGCTTCGAAAGAAATTAAGCTTCGAAGAAATTAGGCTTCAGAAGAAATTAAGCTTCGGAAGATTTATGCTATAATCTTCCATTAAAACATAAGTACCAGCCACTTGAATTTTATTTCCAAAATTTCTGAATAAACCTAAGTGTTTACAGCGCATGAAATAGTATACAGCAGATGGCTTAAATGCTAAGTGTCCACAACGGTTAGCTAAAGTCAACAACGGACACCAGAAGTCCATAGTGCATGGATAAAACAATAAATGTGTCCACAGCAGATGACTAAGGTTCATAGCGGATGACTTAAACATTTTAAGTGTCTACAGCGGACTGCGATATTCCATTGCTGTCAGTCTGAAGTACTTAAAGGTCCATAGCAGACGATTAATGATGTTCAAGTGTCTACAACGGACAGTATGTTCACCACTTACGATCCAATTTATGCAGTTTCTAGTCCCATACAACACTTATAAACATATACTTAGCATAGATCTTCCAGATTCACACTTAAAACATAACAAAGAACTATATAACATCATAGAAATCTTTTAAAACATACATATTTTGAAAACAGTCGTATTTTTATTGGAAAAACATAGTTTGGTTTATGAAACATCAGTTTAATATACATGTCATCCCCAAACAAGTTGAAAACATGTAAAAGAGGGGATCTTGAACTCACCTTAAAAATTTTCAAGTAAGACACAACAAACTAGAGAGCAACCAGGAGTTCTAGAACCTAAGCACACAAAAACTAACAACTAAACACATAGAAACACATACATATCGGTTCAGAAGCACGAACCCGACTGAAACCGAGAAGGAAACACCTTAAATTCTTACTTTTGAGAGAATTCTTCTACTTTCTGACTCTAGAACTGGAGGGAGCTTGTTTCTCTCTCTCTAGCCGATGGTTGAGTGCATGAGAGAGGGGTATGGGCGGCCATACCTTCTTTTTAAACCATGTTATCCACTGGAAGACGTTGGATATACCTCTTGATCTTTCGTGACACATGCATCACCTGATCTAGCACCCTTGCCATCTCGTTGAACTTTGTCATGTGTTGTTGGTGCGTCATGGTCCCCGCCTCCAACTGCTGGAACTCTCTCTCGATCTTGTAGAGTTCCCTGTAAGGACAAAACTCCTTGATCACCAGCTTCTAAGATCACTCCACCACCCCATTCTCCAAATCACCCTGCTGCCCTCGGCTTGGACAATATTGTCCCCCCCAACATAAGGCTGAATCCACAAACAGTGGGTAGCAAACTTCACTTTGTGGTCCTCCCTGTACTCGTTGATATCTAACACAGCCTCCATCTCTCTCACCGATCGGTGAGCAACATCAACATTTCCATTCCCATCAAATGTTGGGGCTTGCATCTCTAGAATGTCCCATAGTTGCACCCCTTTGCAGTTTCCTTCACTGTTTCCTCTTCCTCTTCGTCATTAGAGACAACTATCTCAGTCTCTAGTTGCTTCCTTCTCCTTGAACCTCTCTCCTCGCCCTTTCTCCCAACTGCTTTCCTCTTCTGCTCCTCTTTCCTTTCATCATCTCTCACGGATCAAATAACCTCATTCAGCACAGATGGTAGAATCATCTGCATGAGTTGAAGCACTTCCTCCACACTACCTCCTTCATTGAGGCCCTCAGATTAGCACTCTCATCACCCCTTCATGGTGATGAAGCTTGGGCTCCTCAGGATCCGTTTCGGTCGTCTTTGCCCTGTTCCTCGTGACACGCGGCCCAGCACCACGTCCACCACTGCCTCCACCTCTAGGAGTCTTCAAAGATCTACCATCAACCATCTGTAATCCTATATGACTCAAATACCAATACGATCATTCAAGGTAATAGCTCAGATTATGTCACGTACAGTAAGTCCCTAATTACAGTGGCTAGTTGTGATTAGCCACTTACTTACTCTTCTTTCTCCAAGCATTTCCTACTGTGATTGAATCAGGATCCAAATCTACTAAGAGCACATAATATAAATAGCACACGTACAAAATTCCTTTTTCAGTTAACTTACATAAAATGTTTACATAAAACATTTACCTGTAGGCATGTAGCTACTAGGACTGGCAACCCTTTCCCTTTTATCCCATTCTCAGTTTAAGTCTTAGGTTTTTGAAAATAGTTTTACCCAATTCTCTTAAACATTGGCTTTGATACCAACTTTTAAGACCCCGTTCCCGGGACACTTACAATTGGTCAATAATCGCATAAAACGTTTAAAACATATCATTTTGCAGCGGAAATATAACTTTTCATTAATAAATTAAAACGTATCAAATCATCATATCATTTTGTTTACATCTCAAAAATTGTATTAGTACAATAACATTCTCAAAAATAAGAATGCTAGACTCGAATCATCCCAGTAGCTTATGCATTCATGCCTGCACCTCCTCATCATCAATAATTAGCTGCCAACTGATATGCATATAAAAAGTCAATGACACTGAGTGAGTTCTAGTTTTATAATAAAATACTTTACTTACGTTAAACATCTCGTTTACTTTCATGCGTGATCATACATCATACTTACATCTTGATAATAATTATTATTATCTTTCATCATCGTTCATAATCTTTGCTTTCGTACATTCTTTCATTAATATCTTTCACTTTTATCTAGATCCCGTCATATGCTATGCCCCATCATTTCCGCACGAAGCAGCTACCATCTTGGGGTCAAGCAACAATGATCTTGTTTTCGTACGTCTTGATCAATCACAAGACTGACCCCCCTGTGTGCACCCTCATGGGTTAACTAAACCGCACACAGTTGAGCTAACAACCCTTAATGAGTTGTGAACCTCCATTTATTGTGCTTGCATGACTTTCTTTCATTCATTACACTCCACTTTTCATTTTTGTTATCTTTCACTTTCATTACATAATACTTTAGGTACATATACATATCATACCACATAAAGTCACACATAATACCTAACATGAATTATCATTCAAAACAGCAACCCATAAGAAAAGAATATAACACTAGTGTTAGAGGTCACACTATATACCCAGTTCCACAACTAACTAACTAAATATTAACACCCAACACCCGCAACTTAAACAGACATGCCATTTAAGCCCTTGATCTTATGCTAACTATCGATTAGCAAACACAACCCAAATACTCATACTTCCGAAGTCAAACATAAGCTTCAGAAGAAAATAGGATTCAAAAGAAACTAAGCTTTAGAAGAAATTAAGCATCGGATGAAATTAAGGTTCCAAAGATATTAAGCTTCAGAAAATATTAAGCTTCGAAAGAAATTAAGCTTCGAAAGAAACTAGGCTTCAGAAGAAATTAAGCTTCGGAAGATTTATGCTATAATCTTCATTAAAACATAACTACCAGCCACTTGAATTTTATTAACAAAATTTCAGAATAAACCTAAGTGTTTACAGCGCATGAAATAGTATACAGCGGATGGCTTAAATGCTAAGTGTCCACAACGGACAACCAAAGTCCATACCACAAGGATAAAACACTAAGTGTGTCCACAGCAGATGACTAAGGTTCATAGCGGATGACTTAAACATTTTAAGTGTCCACAACGGACTACCATATTCCATTGCTGTCAGTCTAAAGTACTTAAGGGTCCATAGCAGACGACTAATGATGTTCAAGTGTCTACAACGGACAGTATGTTCACCACTTATGATCCAACTTATGCAGTTTCTAGTCCCATACAATACTTATAAACATATACTTAGCATAGATCTTCAAGATTCACACTTAAAACATAACAAACAACTATATAACATCATAGAAATCTTTTAAAACAGAAATATTTTAAAAACAGTCATATTTTATTGTAAAAACATAGTTTTGTTTATGAAACATCAGTTTAATATACATGTCACCCTAAACAAGTTGAAAAAATGTAAAAGAGGGGATCTAGAACTCACCTTAAACAATTTTCAAGTAAGACACAACAAACCTGAGAGCAACCTGGAGTCTAGAACCTAAGCACACAAAAACAACAACTAAACAAATAGAAACACATAGAGATCGGTTTAGAAGCACGAACCAGACTGAAACCGAGAAGGAAACACCTTAAATTCTTACGTTTTGAGAGAATTCTTCTACTTTCTGACTCTAGAACTGGAGGGAGCTTGTTTCTCTCTCTCTCTAACCGATGGTTGAGCGCATGAGAGAGGGGTATGGGCGGCCATACCTTCTTTTAACCCTGTTATCCACTGGCAGACCTTGGATATACCTCTTGATCTTTCGTGACACATGCATCACCTGATCTTGCACCAGCCTTGCCATCTCGTTGAACTTTGTCATGTGTTGTTGGTGCATCATGGTCCCCGGCTCCAACTGCTAGAACTCTCTCTCGATCTTGTCGAGTTCCCTGTAAGGACAAAACTCCTCGATCACCAGCTTCTTAAGATCACTCCACCTCATTCTCCAAATCACCCTCGCTACCCTTGGCTTGGACAATATTGTCCCACCAACATAAGGCTGAACCCACAAACGAGTGGGTAGCAAACTTCACTTTCTAGTCCTCCTTGTACTTGCTGATATCTAACACAGCCTCCATCTCTCTCACCGATCGGTGAGCAACATCAACATTTCCATTCCCATCAAATGTTGGGGGCTTGCATCTCTGGAATGTCCCATAGTTGCACCCCTTTGCAGTTTCCTTCACTGCTTTCTCTTCCTCATCGTCATTAGAGACAACTATCTCAGTCTCTAGTTGCTTCCTTCTCCTTGACCTCTCTCCTCGCCCTTTCTCCCAACTGCTTTCCTCGTCTGCTCCTCTTTCCTTTCATCCTCTCTCACAGATCAAATAACCTCAGTCAGCACAGACGGTAGAATCATCTGCATGACTTGCAGAACTTCTTCCACTACTGCCCTTCTTCATTAAGGCCCTCAGATTAGTACTCTCATCACCGCCTTCATGTTGATGAAGCTTGGGCTCCTCAGGAGCCGTTTTGGTCGTCTTAGCCCTCTTCCTCGTCACACGCGGCCCAGCACCATGTCTAGCATGGCCTCCACCTCTAGGAGTCTTGAAGATCTACCACCAACCATCTCTAATCCTATAAGACTCAAATACCAATACGGTCATTCAAGGTAATAGATCGGATTATGTCAAGTACAGTAAGTCCCTAATTATAGTGGCCAGTTGTGATTAGCCACTTACTTACTCTTTATTCTCCAAGCATTTCCTAATATGATTGAATTAGTATTCAAATCTACTAAGAGCCCATAATAACATAGCACACGCATTAATTCCTTTTTCCATTACTTACATAAAATGCTTACATAAAACATTTACCTGCAGGCATGTAGCTACTAGGACTGACATCCCTTTCCCTTTTATCCCATTCTAAGTTTAAGTCTTAGGTTATTGAAAATAGTTTTACCCAGTTCTCTTAAACTTTGGCTTTGATACCAACTTGTAAGACCTCGTTCCCGTGACACTTACAATTGGTCAATCATAGCATAAAACTTTTAAAACATACCATTTTGCAGCGGAAATATAACTTTTCATTAATAAATTAAAACGTGTCAAATCATCACATCGTTTCGTTTACATCTCAAGTTGTATTAGTTCAATAACATTCTTAAAAAATATGGATGCCAGACTCGAATCATCCCAGTAGCTTATGCATTCATGCCTGCACCTCCTCATCATCAATAATTAGATGCCACTGATATGCAAATAAAAAGTCAATGACGCTGAGTGAGCTCTAGTTTTTTAATAAAATACTTTACTTTACGTTAAAACATCTCTTTTACTTTCATGCGTGATCATACATCATACATACATCTTGATAATAATTATTATTATCTTTCATCATCATTCATAATCATTTGCTTTCGTACATTCTTTCATTAATAACTTTCACTTTTATCTAGATCCCGTTATATGCTATGCCCCATCATTTCCGCACGAAGCAGCTACCATCTTGGGGTCAAGCAACAATGATCTTGTTTTCGTACGTCTTGATCGATCACAAGACTGACCCCCTGTGTGCACCCTCATGGGTTAACTAAACCACACACAATGAGCTAACAACCCATTAATGAGTTGCGAACCTCCATTTATTGTGCTTGCAAGACTTTCTATCATTCATTACATTCCATTTCACTTTTCATTTTCGTTATCTTTCACTTTCATTAAATAATACTTTACATACATGTACATATCATACCACATAAAGTCACATCATAAGACGTAACATGATTTATCATTCATAACAGTAACCCATAAAAATATAACATTAGTTTTAGAATTCACACTATATACCCAGTTCCACAACTAACTAACTAAATATTAACACCCAACACCCGCAACTTAAACAGACATGCCATTTAAACCCTTGATCTTATGCTAACTATCGATTAGCAAACACAAGACTAATACTAATACATCCGGAGGCAAACATAAGCTTCAGAAGAAAATAGGATTCAGAAGAAATTAAGCTTCGAAAGAAATGAAGCATCAGAAGAATTAAGGTTCCAAAGAAATTAAGCTTCAGAAGAAACTAAGCTTCAGAAGAAATTAAGCTTCGGAAGAAAAGCTTATGATTCGAAAGATTTATGCTATAATCTTACATTAAAACATAAGTACCAGTCACTTGAATTTTATTTCCAAAATTTCAGAATAAACCTAAGTGTTTACAGCGCATGAAATTGGTATACAGCGGATGGCTTAAATGCTAAGTGTCCACAGCGGTTAGCTAAAGTCCACAACGGACAGCCAAAGTCCATAGCGCATGGATAAAACACTAAGTGTGTCCACAACATATGACTAAGGTTCATAGCGGATGACTTAAACATTTTAAGTGTCCACAGCAGACTGCCATATTCCACAGCGGGCAGTCTAAAGTACTTAAGGGTCCATAGCGGACGACTATTGATGTTCAAGTGTCTACAACGGACAGTATGTTTACCACTCACAATCCAACTTATGCAGTATCTGGTCCCATACAACACTTATAACATATACAGCATAGATCATATATATACATATACTATATCAGCATAGTCTTCTAGATTCACTTAAATATAACAAACAACTATATACATCATAGAAATCTTTTAAACATACATATTTGAAATCAGTCATATTTTTCATGGAAAAACTAAGTTTGGTTTTGAAACATCATTTTAATATACATGTCACCCCCAAACAAGTTGAAAACATGTAAGAGAGGGGATCTAGAACTCACCTTAAACAATTTTCGAGTAAAACATAGCAAACGTGAGAGCACCCTGGAGTTTTAGTACCAAACACACGAAAACAAACAGCTAAACACATAAAAACCACATAGAGATCAGTCCAGAAGTGGTGGTTTAACCAAATTCCATACTTGGTTGTCATACATGGATTGCATCTCAACGTTCATGGCTTCTAGCCATTTGTCACAATCCGAATTGGACATTGCATCATGGTATGTAGTTGGTTCATCCGTAAACCACATAGCATCCATTCATGAAAAATACATATCTTTTAGGTGGAATGCTAATTCTACCAGATCTGTGAACGTTTTACGTGTATTGATCAACCATTTGATCATTATCAACAACCTCTTGTTGATCGCTAATTTCAACCAACGTGTATTGGCTTGTGGTTCTTGATCCTCATCAATTTCCACTGTTCTATACCGTTTCTTCCATAAGAAACTTAGTTTCCAAGAACTCAGCCTTCTAGCAATAAATATCTTTTGCTCGGTTGGATTAAAGAAGTAATATCCCATACAGTCTTTGGGATATCCCAACAATATACACTTAATAGATTGACTTTCTAACTTGTTTTGGGTGTTCTGCTTCACATAAGCTTCACAACCCCATACGTTAAATATGATAGTGATGGAACTCTTCCATGCCATATTTCAAAAGGTGTCGTATCCACTTTCTTTGTTGGGGCCATATTCAAAATACGAGCCGCGAGAGCAATGCGAAACCCCAAAATGATAGAGGTAGTGAGCTTCTAGCCATCATAGATCGAACCATATCCAATAAGGTTCGTTTCTCCTTTCAGACACACCATTATGTTGCGGTGTTCCGGGTGGAGTAGTTGTGAGACAATCCCACAACTCATAAGATGATCTTGAAAAGCATCACTCAGGTATTCACCTCCTCTATCTGAACGAAGAACTTTGATTGTTTTTTTGAGTTGATTTTCTACTTTTTCTTAAAGATTTTGAACATTTCAAAAGCTTCATGTTTGTGTGTCAACAAGTACACATAACCATAACGACTATAATCGTCGATAAAGGTAATGAAGTATCTCTCACCATTCCTTGTCATTGTCTTAAAAGGACATACATCCGAATGTATGATTCCTAATAAATCCTTTGCCCTTTTGTTAGTACCACTAAAGGGCAACTTGGTCATCTTTCCTTGTAAACAAGATTCACACTTATCAAATGAACCATTTTCATTTGTTTCCAAAAGACCATTCTTTTGAAGTGTTTGAATCCGATTCTTGTTTATATGCCCAAGACGACAATGCCAAAGATATAATCACTTAAACCCATTTTAAGTTTCTTGGTGCTTGTTTAGTATAACGAGTTATTAAAAGATGAGTTATCATCAACCAATTCATAGATACCATTATAAGGCATAGCCTCAAAATAAAATACATCATCCATAAAAACACAAATACCATTGTTTACAAACTTTAATAAATAACCATATTGTTTTAAAAGGAAACAGAAATATTTCTCTAGTCAAACTAGGAGCATACAAGATTTTTTCAAGACAACTTCCAAACCATTTGGAAGCTTCAAAACATAGTCTCCTCGGATTTAACATCACTTTTGTCCGTTGCCCATGTAGAGACTTGTGTCTCCCTTCTTGAAATGCTTATTTCTTTTGAACCCACAACAAATTGCAAATATGAGTTCCACATCCGGTATTTTGAAGAAATAACATTCAATTCAATATGAATCATGAAAGTTGTACCTGAGGTCTGCCCAGCATCCCTCTTGTTTCTCAACTCTTTGAGATAGGTTGGACAATTCCTCTTCCAATGTCCTATCTCACCACACTCAAAGCATGGATCGTTCTCTTTACCGTACGCTTCTTAAGCTTTGGTTTTGGAGGTTCAGTTCTTGCCTTTTCCTTACCCTTTCCTTTGATGTATCCCTTTCCTTTAGCAACATTTGCTTGGGATCGGGTGTTGCCTTTTCTTGTTGCCTCCTCATTGATCGTGAGGATGGGTAAAACCCTTTTACCCATCCCCCTCGGCCGTTTTGAGCATTGCGTGAAGTTCACCAATGCTCTTGTCCCACCCGTTCATGTTATAATTCATGATGAACGTCTCAAACCTTTTAGTTAGGCCATTAAGGATCAAATCTGTGGCCAACTCTTTTGAGACGGGACAATTTAGCCTTTCAAGGCAATCAATGTGGCTCTTCATCTTAAGTACATAAGATGAAACTGATTGAGTTTCTTCCATGCGACATGCATGAAGAGATCGAACCGTTTTGAAACGTTCTATCCTTACTTGTTGAAGAAACATTTCCTTCAACTGGGTAATCATGTCGTATGCCCCATGATGCTCTAAATCCTTTTAGAGCTCGGGAATCATAGTTCCTAACATGAGGCAAGAAACCTGCATAGAATCCTCAGTGTGCTTAACCCAATCGTTATAGGCCTCATCATCATTAACGTCGGGTTTCATCGGGAATGGGATCGTCTAGTACGTAAGATTTTTTTCTTGCTTGAGAACAATTCTCAAGTTACGAAACCAATCCATAAATTATTATGGTTAAGACGATCCCTTTCTAATATAGTTCTTAGTGATAGGTTATGGACGGTCGGGGGGTAGCGTTGTTGTTGGCGGCCATTTCTACAAACAAAGTTCATTTTTAGTATTTCCGAAAATAAAACTTTAATTATTAATACCCCTTTCAGGTCTCATAGACAATCATAATTAAAATCTAGAATCCAACGTTACATTTAAATAATGGTTAGGGACCTTTATCCCATCATTTAAATTAACAAGGTAGTCAACGCTTGACAATTACAACCCTTTGCAACTTCTAGTTTTATAGGATCGGTTAAACATCTTTATGTTTAGTTGGCATGTTTATCCCATCAACAAAATTGTACACCATGCTTCGGTGACCCTATTCACATGGTTTCCAACTCAAGTTGTCCTACTTACACACACGTGTGAGTTTACACATACAAGTGGTTAGGTGACCTTTATCCGACAAATATGTTAACCCCACCTCAAACACACAAGTTCCCTAAGAGTGGTTAGTGACCTTTATCCCACAAATAGTTCCCAAGTGATTCGAGTGTGTGTAAAAGGGGTGTTAACTTTTTTCAAAAGGGATTTTAGTTTTCATTAATTCTAGTTTTGAAAACTATTTTGCACCTAACATTTGCATGCATTCAAATGTGTGGTACCAGTGTGAAACAATTTTCAAGGTTCTTTCAATAAAACCAATTTTATTGTGAACAAATTAACTTTTAATAAACCCTTTTTATTACCCATGTTAATGTTTTATAAGAACCAATTTTATGCTTGTTGTTGATTTTAAACTGTTTAAACGTGCATATCCATATATCATAAAACAATAATAAAAACAACCACACAAGCATCACATGAGTCCATAACCGTAGCCATCTAAGCTTAACATCACTTGTTGACCGAAACAAGTGAGTTAATAAAGGTGTTTCTAAGGGTGAAAATGACACAACATTTGTGCCGGTGAACTCCCACTTGATCCCGCATCCAAATGCTTCAAGTGTCCACCTTGTGTTGTGACTCTTCCAATCCTTTGGGTCTCCATTTAGGCTTTGACTTCAGCAACAAACTCCTTTGGGCCTTCATCTTCTCCTTTCGGTTAAAACCAGAGAGATAGTCTTGTTGCATCTTCTTTTACAAAACATATTCTAAATACAATTTTTCTAGTAAAAGTGAAGTGCAACTAGCCTATTTATTTACATACCAAATGAAAATAAATTAATTACCTACCCAATATGAAAGAATAAACATGTTTAATTATTACAAACCATTTGAATAATTAAAACAAAACACAACACATTCATCCATAGGTCTCGGCTTTGGTGTGAACAAATAAAAAACATATCCACATATGTAAGCAAAATCCAAAAGCATCCCCTTGAACCATAGATTCTCGCTGAAGCATAAACAGCCGAGAACCATGTTTTTGTTTCCAAAACAAATTCATCCAAATGATATAATTTTCCAAGATTCCTATATGCATGTCTAAATAGATCTTGAAAAATAGGGGATACTAGGGCTAAAGTCTCTCGGCTTTTGGTGAATCATCACCAAGAAACCGAATTTTCAGTCCAAATGAAGCATGTATCCATATAACCTGGCTCTGATACCATTGTAGGGTTTTCACAAGTTAAACAGATCTATTTTATCCTTATAAAAAAGAAACGCAGCGGAATATATATAATTCTAAACTTGTTACAGTGAGCTAATTTATATATAAACATTTTTCTATAAATCAGTCAAAACCCATATGGATCGATATATGAAATCATGCTTACAACAACCATAGAAGGTACGAAGAACTACCTTCAACAATGAGTCGGCAGGAGGTGAACGAGGATGGCAGCTCCTAAAGCATGAAGCCTCAAGCTGGTCTACCCACGAGCCACCAACAAGAACATCGGTTGCTAGGATTTTCACTTATACAACTCCCTTTTTGTTTATCTAGACCGATCGAGAGAAAAGGGGTCTTACACTTTTCGTTTTCTCAAGTCGTGTGTTTAGAGAGATCTGCAAGCAATCTTATATTGCATGTCCTTGGAAACTAAAGTTCAGGAGAGAGAAAGGTGGGTGGGGCCCACCCCTTAAGCCATCCGCATTTCTCAGAACAACATCCGCATTAGTTAATGCGGATGAAGTTGTTCTCCCGCATTTGTAAATGGTCCATCCGCATTAGCTAATGCGATGTATGTTTCCATCAGCATTTCCAGAAATGCTCATCAGCATTTATTCCAAAGCAAATGCGGATAGGGTTTGTTCACCGCATTTGTAAATGCGGGAGTAAAACATCATCCGCTTTTGTTCAACCACATCAAATGCGGCTGTGTAAAATGAATGCGGATGAATTAATATTCCTCTCTCTTTGAAATAAATTATCCATATAATTTATATACAACCCAAGTGTAAATGTTTGGAACCCAATTTCCAAATATTCTAAGTGTTAATATTTATTATATGATCATATCATAAAACAAATATATTTGATGTTTGTCTAGCTCGTTATTGGGTATGACCCGACTTGGATCATGACATACTAGCCACATCAATTCAATATGTATTTTGGCAGATCATTTCCATCACTTCTAACTTCGAAGCGTATCCAGCACCTCCCGAATATGCCCGTCATGTTTTTTTCGCTCTTCGAATAAATCAGAATATCATCAATAAACAAATCACTGATTTTCTAGCTAGGCCGACACAACCCGATTCATCAGATCCTAAAGGCAGCCGGCGTGTTGGTTGAACCAAAAGACATCACGAGAAACTCGTAGTGTCCATAACACGTACGAAAGCTGCTTTTAGTAATATCATGTTCCTTCATCTTCAGTTGGTGGTAACCAGATTGGAGATCTATCCTTGAGAACCAACTGGCACCTTGGAGCTGATCGAACAGGTCATCATATCCTCGACAACAGACCGGTTCTTCACTGCCAACTTGTTTCAGCTCACTATAGTTGATGCCATCCTCATGCTACCATCCTTCTTCTTCACAATAAGACCGGAGCACCCCACGGAGAGATATTCAGTTGAATAAATCCCTTATCTATAACTCTTGCAGCTGAGTCATCAATTCCTTGATATCAGAGGGAGCTAGACGATACGGCGCCTTAGCAATAGGTTAGGCATCGGGCATCAGACTAATCTAGAACTTGATCTTGCGGTCCGGAGGCACATCTGGTAGATCTTCCAGGAATACGTCTGGGAAGTCACTACGACCAGTACGTCCGACAATCATGATACTGATGCATCCACATCCTTCACGTAGGTTAGGTATGCACTATATCCACGCCTCATACATTCTCTGCCATAACCATCGAAATCACTATCGGGATCGTTCTAACTCAATCGTCGTAGATCGCACTAGTTGTGGTAATCGAATCATCTTCTTACGACACACGATGTTTGACTCATAGGCTGCTAGCGAACCCATCCCTAGGATTACATCAAATCCGCCAAAAGGCATCACGAACACCTAGCATAGAACCCATGGCCTTCCAATTCTATGTCACAATCCTCTACCACATAAGAAATTCTGGTAGACTTACCATAGCAGTTTCTACATCAAAGTGCTCATCAATCATTCTACTCCTAAGGGCAACTTATCATAGAAGGTAGTA